>JBBWWR010000106.1:0-171897 GCA_039583875.1 Platanthera guangdongensis
GGAGCTAAGACATTTCGAATAATCTGACTTATCAAAATTCTAGATCAGTAAATTCGGAAACTCAAAGGTATTCCCAATGAATCTCGATGAATTTGGCATATACCGATCAACATGCATATTTGACGAATTTGATGGTATCATAAGATACACTCAATGAATTCGACGAGTATACTTGATGACTGAATTTCCAAGTCTTAGAGAATTTACCCTACGTAAATTTGACAAATTCGACGAGTGCATGTAGGTATACATGACAAATTCGAAGAGTATCAACGAGTATACTTGACGAATTCGATGAATATCCCTTACGATACTCGACGAATTTTAGTTAGGTAAAATTTTGTCCTGTTGGTTTCATGTCCATGTCCTTCATTGATCCTTCTAATGCACTTAAGATAAAAGTACACCCCAATAGAGAGATTACACATGAGTCAACATATTAGCAAACACTGTAACGTCCCATTTCGCGCTAGGCCCCTCGCATGCGTTTTGAGTTAAGAGAATTGACTCAGGCTCGGGAAGCGTCGAGTAAGTCGACTGGACTGGACGAATAAAGCAAATATTACTTAGAATAATTCTAGAAACTGAAGCCATCGAGTGCATTGATTGCACTCGACGTCATTCGACGAATTATAACTTAGAAATACTCTGGATGCTGAGCTGTTGAGTGGCCTCAGCACCACTCAACGAAATTGTTACTTAGAATATTTTCTAGACTCATGACATTGAGTGGACTCAAAACCACTCAACATCATTCAACGAATAAGCTGGTATATTGAGTAGACTCAACACCACTCAACACCATTTGACGAAAAAGCTAAGGCATTGATTGGACTCAACACCACTCAATGCCATTCGACGAATTATGTTGATGTGTTGAGTGGACTCACAACCATTCAACGTATTTTACTTAGAATTATTCTGAAAATTGTAGGCGTCGAGTGCGTTGAGTGCACTCGATGCCACTTGACGATTCGTCGAGCAAAGATAAGTGAACTCAATGCTTTTGACTTAGAAACTCTAGAATGTTGTTGGCATTGAGTGAAGTCAAAGCGACGTTGTGTGGTCTCAACGAAATCAACGCTTTTGACTTAGAAATTGTGGAATATTGTTGGAATTAAGTTAAGTCAAAGCGGAGTTGAGTGGTCTCAACGCACTCAATGCTTTTGACATAGAAATTCTGGAATGTTGATGGCATTGAGTGGAGTCATCATGGCATTGAGTGGTCTCAACGCACTCATCGCTTTTGACTTAGAAATTTCTGGATGATATAGGCATCAAGTGTGTTGAGTGCACTTGACGCCACTCGATACCACTAGACGATTCATCGAGTAAGGGTAAGTAAACACAATGCTTTTGAACTTGAGTTAGTTTGAGAACTTTAGGCATCGAGTGCATTGAGTGCACTCGACGCCACTCCACGATTCGTCGAGTAAGGGTAACTAAACTCAACACTTTTACTAAGTGTTATTCAAATGTTATAGGTGTCGAGTGTGTTGAGTGCACTCGACGCCACTCGATGATTCGTCGAGTAAAGGAAGTACACACAGTAATTTTAACATAGAAGTGCTAAACTTATATAAGTCATAGCCCTTGAAAATACCTTTCCAGTGGATGGTTACACGTCTTCATACAAGTCCTCTAGGCTCAGAAATGTCTAGTCAAAGTTGTTGTACAGTCAAGTCTTGTGTACCTATTGTTCTCGGGTTAGTGTAGAACTGGGTTTGAACTTGGTATAGAAGTTATAGTAGATTAATGTTGATGTTTTCATGTGAATTGCTGAACATAAACTATTGTTGATTATGCTAAACAAATGAATGATGAGATTTAGTTGATAGATCCTTAAATTAATAAATGGTTTGGTGGAACACGATCGCAACAACAGTTTGAAGGAGGTCAACAATTAAATGGTTTGGGTAATTTTGTGAACAAATAGATAGATATGTTTGATTGTGCAAATGATATTCTTGTGGAAGCATAATTGATTGTTAATGCTTGATTTTAATAAGGAATTAGATGAGGTTAATGCATGGCCATGTGATAGGATGATTAATGGATTGTCTATAATAGACCACTACTTAGAGCTGAGTCTCCCTATGGGTAGCAGTGTGGGATTGCTATGCTGTGTTGGGTGGTTTGCCACCTGTGTATATAATGAACTCTTGTGTGGTATGGAAATGTGGAACGGTTGGAAGTGCATGTGTGTTTGCCACACTAGAATGACGTGATGATAAGGGACTTAGTGTGGAGCCATTGGGTGTTGTTGAGCTCTGGATTGATGATGGTAAGGACATGTGAAATTGCATGCGGTGTAAGTTGACAGACGGTGTCATAATCCGTCGTTAAGGATAGTATAGCGGGTCTACGGTCTCACTAGTCATCACACCGATGGGAGTTGTCAGATAGACTTGCATGGTTGGGCCTTTGTCCTCAGTGTTTACTTTCTAAGGCACCCTCCGTGCTCGTGGACGATTGGCCTTGGTACTTTAGTGATGTGTTCACAGAGAAACCTTCTCTTCTATGATGATTGGCCAGTTTGTGCTGTGTTCTTGGTGCACATCTACCCGAGACCCCTCTGAGCAGTAGTAAACATGTGAGCTCTGTTATTGTGTTCTTAGACTTGAAGCTTGCGGAGGCCTAGTCTTGGTAGTGCGAATGTCTGCCTAGTACTGGAAAGCCATTCCACTGTCACCGTCTGGCCACGATGGATGGCGCCTGAGAGGTTAGCTACCTGCTCGAAAAGTGGGAACAACAAGTCTATGTCGACACAGCAGTTTCTTGTGTGTGATTATGGGTGAGTCATCATAAGTCATTCGTAACATTGCATTGCATTACATAGACAAGATCCTTATCATATAAGTTTGTATGGGCACTCTTATATGATGAGTTACTTCACTGTTAAGCTGATCCTTAACTTATAGGTCTGTATGGACATTCATATAAGTTAAGTTACTTCATGTTGTTTTTTCGTACTTGTACACTATTGTTGATGGTAGAACTGTTAGTGTAGATTAATATACATAATATTATAGTTGCTTTGATATACTCTAATATAGTGTAGCACTTTGCCACCTGTGTTGTACAACTACTTACATATATATATTGTACCCCTTTTTCCTTTCTTCGCTTGGTGCCGAGGAGTCGTCGTGGGAGTGGATGTGATAACCACATATTCTTTATGACTAATGGTTACTACGTCTTCTTTTTTAGGAGGAAACCACGCAGACAGAGCAGCAACAGGTTATGCAGGAGGGCAGCCAGGCCAGGAAGATAGGGCCTGAAGTGATGATACCATCACCGCCGTCAGTGACAGATGTGAGTTTTTTAGAGACTCATTTTGTAGCCTTTTTTGCATGTTGTACTCTGATATTCTAGAAGGCTTGGTTGCTTCTTTTTATTTGATGTATTTGGACTATATACTTTTGTGTATTTTGACTTCTGCTTATATTCCTATGTTGGGTTAGCAATGATGATATTGGTTTTAGCTGGCAGGATAGGCGTCTTATGGTATAGGATGACCCGTGTGTTGGCGCTACAGCAAGATGGCTGTTTTGGGCATAAGAGTTCCCTTGGCCCTGTCTTGTGTTCTGGGAGGGGGGGTCTTAAAAGTATGCACAACTTGTTGAACAATTGAGCAGCCTTCCCTCGGCCCTGTCTTCTAAGTATACATAGCATGTTGAACACTTGACCTTGTGGCTGAAGAAGCTAAAGGAGCATACCTTGTTTACCAAGTTCAGTAAGTGTGAATTTTGGCTCCGAGAAGTTGCCTTCTAAGGCCATGTGATCAGTGGCGCTGGACTCGATGTGGATCCGGCCAAGGTGCGTGCCCTTAAGGAATTGTCATCTTTGAAGTCAATGGCCGATGTGTGGAGTTTACTTGGACTTATCCCAAGTTCGTGAAAGGATTCTCAAAGATATCCCATCTTCTCACTACTCTAACAAAGAAAGGTGTGCCATACGAGTGGACACCTCAGTGTGAAGTTGCATTCCAAGAGGTGAAAGATAGACTTCCCACCATACCCATGCTAGCCCTTCTATCTGGGAAGGAAGGATTTCAAGTTTATACTAATGTGTCATATCAAGGGATGGGAGCAGTATTGATGCAACATGTGCATGTGATTGCTTATGCCTTGAAGCAACTGAAGAAGCATGAAGCCAATTACTCAGTTCATGATTTGGAATTGGGGGAAGTGGTGTTCACCTTGAAGGTTTGGAGGCACTATCTATATGGCGTCCACTATGAGATATTTTCGGATCATAGGAATTTAAATTATGTTCATACATAAAAGGAGTTAAATCTGAGATAGCGGCGGTGGTTAGAATTTTTGTGTGATTTTGAGTTTACATTGAATTACCACCCCGAAAAAGCAAACTTCATTGTCGATTCTTTGAGCAAAAAGTTACCAAAATCGAGCCCTGAGTCTCAGTTGATTAGTATGGAATTAGCTCGAATGCTCGAGGAGATGGAGTTCACGCTAGTGTATAAAGATCATTCTGAATTGTATATTGAGTACCTATCTGCTATGAGTATAGTATGTGAAATCCGAGATCATATTCGGGCAGAGCAAGGGAAGCATGCTGCTCTGGCCCTTGTGATTAAGTCAATTGAAGATGGATCTGCTAAATATTTTATGCTAAAGGATGGTCTCGTTCATTTCCATAGTCGACTCTACATTCCCAAATATGGGAAAATCCGGGAAGATATATTGAGAGAAGCATATTGCTCCAAGTATTCGGTGCATCCTGGGATTTTTAAGATGTATAGTGACTTGCAGAAGACCATGTTTTGGCCAAGAATAAAGAAAGCTGTCAAGTATTATGTTACACACTGTGAGGCTTGTTATAAGGTGAAGGTGGAGTACAAGAGCCCCGGAGGATTATTACAGTCATTGCACATCCCTGAATGGAAGTTCGAGGACATCTCTATGGACTTTGTTCATTAGTTGCCTCGCTCGTGCTCTGAGAACGATTTAGTTTGGGTGATTGTAGATCGCTTGATGAAGGTGGCCAGATATATCTCTATGAAGATGGAGGCACATATGGATATTTTAGTACGGCTCTTTGAGGAGTAATTTGTATGATACGATCGCAGCCGTTAGTGACTGATGTGCATTTTTGAGAGACTCATTTTGTAGCCTTTTTGGCATGTTGTGCTCTAATATTATAGAAGACTTGGTTTCTTCTTTTTATTTGATGTATTTGTACAATATATTTTGTGGATTTTGACTTCTGCATATATTCTTATGTTGGGTTGGTAATGATGTTATTGGTTTTAGCAGGCATGATAGGCGTCGTGTGGTACAGGTCGACCCGTGTGTTGGCGCTACCGCAAGGCGGGTGTTCTGGGCATAAGACTTCCCTCAGCCCTATCTTGTGTTGCAGGAGGGTGGGGGGGGGGGGGTCTTACAAATGGTTTCAGCTTGCTGCGATCCTGACTAAAGAAGACATTGAACAATGGTGCCACCCCCATTTGATTAGTTAGTTTGGGGACAAACTGACTTAGCGAAAGCAGTGGTGTGCCCATATGTAATTCACACTATGTATGTCCAATTTTGACCCTACGATTAGCCAACCTGACCTTAGGTTTGTATCTTACGTATACATCCCAGCACATGTAGAGTCGGCAGGGGGCACTCCCGCCCCTACCATACCCACACAGTTTCAACAATCGGAGCTAGGGCAGACGCTCACGGCTATTTTGGATGCCTTTAGGTCCCAACAGGCTCCGGTGCAATAACATGCCATGTGCTCTAATTGGTTAAGATCTTTCGGAGCTCTCTCTCTGCCTGTTTACCTTGGGACAGAGTCGGCCGTGTGTACGAAATAATGGCTAGACACAGTACAAGAATAGATGGCAGGAATCTGATGTCCAACCAACATGGCTGTGCCATTAGTCGTATCGGTATTGGAATCCCATGCCAAGAGGTGGTGGAAGTACCTCATGGGCTCCACCTTTAAAGGTCGGGTTTACACGGAGATTAGTTGGAGTGAGTTTATGGAAGCCTTCTTGGAACACTTCATCCCTTGTACCGCTCGGGATGAACTCAATGAAAGATTCCTATAGCTGAAACTGGGATCCAAGAAAGTTATAGAATATAAGCTAGAGTTTCATCATCTCGCCAGATTTTCTGACTCAAACGATTGAAAGGCAGGGGGTATTCTTAGCAATTCAACAAAGGATTGCGGGATACCCTAAGGCAATCCCTTTTCTTTATAGCAGATGCAGTTTTGCTGAGATCATTGCAATGGCGAAAAGGCTAGAGGCATATCATTTGGGTAGTAATAAGAGACCTGCTGAGGGTGTAGTGTAAGCAGGTCTTAGCTATAGGAGGAGGCAGGATAACATAGGGAGAGGAAACAATAGAGGCGGTGGTCGCTTAAATCAGAATTTCCGGATGGAGCGACCTGCCCCGTAGTCAACTCTACCTCCACCGCAACAACTATGCCTATAGCATAGGGAGAAGCATGAGAGAGTCCGCATCCAGTGCAACCAACATGGCCACATCTGACGTCACTGCCCGCAGCTAGGTGGGTATGCTCCCCCTGCTCTTCCTCTGGAGGCTCCATGAGGTTGGGGACATATTCTTGGTCGAGGATGAGGACCATGGGAATGGAACCCCGAACCTTCTCAGGATCAGGTGTTTGTGCTGGACATAGTGCAGGAGCAGAATACTCAGTATATGATTGTCGGTATGTTGCGATTTAATTACTATATTATAAGCATTTCTCTTTAAATAGTCTAAGATATGCTAAGAGACTAGCTTGAGTCTGTATAATTGGTACCTAGGCACCGTGATGGTTGGTGGGAAACCAGCTTACACTCTATTTGATACCGTTGGCACACACTCATTTGTGTCAGCTGATTTCGTTAAAGACCTGGAAGCAGTCCAATTCTTCACTGGTATTGCTCGGAGAGTATGCCTCCTAGATGTCTCTCAGATGACTACATCCGCTAAGTGTGAATTGGAGGTACTTCTTGGAGGAAAGATCTTTGAAACCCCTGCCATAGTGTTGAGAATGCCAGAATTCGACCACATTCTGGGCATGGCATGGTTAGATTTGCACCATACCAGGATTGATTGTGCGGAGAAATAAATTTCCTTGAAGCATGGGGACTCTGAGTCATCTTTTAAGGTATTAGACTTGCACCCTGTATGTCATTATCTTCAATTCAAACCTTAAAGGCCCATATGAGGGAGGATGAAGTATATATGATCTGTTTTGAACTAAAAGAGATCGTAGTTGATTTGAAAGACGTACGAATAGTGCGCGATTTCCCTGAGGTATTCCCTGAGAAATTGCCAGGATTACCCCACATAGAGAGGTGGACTTTCAAATTAAGTTAGTACCGGGTTCCAAGACCATCTCTAGGACCCCTTACCGAATAGCCCTGAAGTAACTTGTGGAGTTTAGAGTTCAACTACAAGAATTAGTGGAGTCAGGGTTCGTTCTTCGCAGTTCATCACCTTAGGGAGCCCTTGTTCTATTTGTTAAGAGGAAGGATTGAATGATAAGGTTATGTATAGATTACCTGGAACTTGATGAGTCCGATAATTATATGATTTTTCGGACTCATCTGGGCTAGTTTTCCCACTCGTGCACTGCATTTCAACCGGATATCGGTTATATTTGCATCGTTCGGTCATGGACCATTTTTGGACCGTTTTGCCTCGAGGGTGTGCAATTGCGAATTCTGTTATTGGGCGTATGCACATGGTGCTCCCCATGGTTCTTTCCTGCTGTTTTCTTTGATGTATTTTTGTTGATGGGATCTTGTGCTCCAGTTTTGGTTTTGTTGTGCAGGTGGTGCGTTTTTCCCAAAGGAAGGAATTCTATTTTAAGGAAAACGCACTGTCATGGGTTTTATTCTCGCACGGTTTTAGCCCGATCGTGCGTTATATTCAGCAGGAAGATCGTCGACTTGAGCTCGACGAACTTCGTCAAGCTGAGTTCGATGATTCTCACGCACGGTTGAAGCATAGTTTCATCATAACAGTACGCGAAGGAAACACAGTTTTCCTGTAGCTTTCTAGTTTGTTCCATTCTATGGTTAATCGTGCGATTTGTTCACGTACGGGCGGAAGCGCTCGTGCGCCAGAAAAACGCACAGTTCTCATGTGTGTCCCAGCATTCCAGCTTTATGTCGCTACACGTGTGATTTCCTTCACGCACGGGCGGAATCGTCCGTGCGCAAAGGAAATGCATGGGTGAACGCCTCTCCTTCCACAGGCTTGCTGAGAAAGTTAATACACACTGTTTAAGCATGGTCATGCGCCAAACCGTGCGTGCCTATTTTGCTGACCTGCTTCTATTTAAAACACAAATTTCTTCTTCTTGGAGGAGTTCCAATCCAGTCCGTCCCAACCGCCATTTTCGACGCCTTTGAGCGGGGAAACTTTGCCTTAGCCGTAATTTTGTCTCTCCTCTTTGGAGAGTTGATCCGGCCATCATTTGTATTCCAACAGCTAGCAACATCTTCATCTCCGGCCACCTTAATCATCTCCAAGCTCAAAGCTCCATGTCAAGCTCAAAGGTTGCTGCATCCATGAAGTTCTCCAGTTAGAACCAGCCAGCGATTATTCACGAAGAATACGGGACTTTTGAAGGAAGTGACAACCCTTTTCGGTTCCCGGACGTCAACCGTTGACCGAGTTCGGACAAGGCCCAACAACCCTTAAATCCGGTCGTGAATCTCGGATAGAATTCATGTGTTTGGTTATTTCTCTACCTCTTTACTTGCAGTATTTCTTTTTCTACATATATGGGTGTTGGATTGATGTGTGAGAACATTGATAGCTTGAATATTTCAGCATATCTAAGTGTTCATATATTTTAGTTTTTGATATTGTTGTTGAAGTTCAGATTTTCCCTTGTTCAAGTTGTGATTTTGTCGTTCTAGCGATTGTTAGAAGCGTGCTTAGTGAAGAGGTGGTCGCGACCCTCATTAGCTCTTCCATCTTCTGTATTACATTCTTGAGTAATCCACCAAAGAGACGTGGTGACGGCGACCTGCAATATTTTACTTATTGCTGTTAACTTAGGAATCCAAACCAAAACCCCATCTATTTACGTTAACGCTTGCAATCACCTTTTCAATAGCGAATTCACACTCTCTACTTGCACTCCTCGAGTGATCGATATCTGGGGATTCAACTCCTCAACTTTATTACTTGACAGCGATCGGTACACTTGCCGTTAATGCATCAAGTTTTTGGCGTCGTTGCCGGGGAACACTGAAGAAAATGATGCGAATCAGGCTGTTTTTGCAAAACGCACGGTTGGGGAATACGTGTGCGGCAAAAACCCACGACCGTGTGTTTTTATTTATAAAAATGCAGGCCGATCGTTTTTGATGCATGGTGGCCCTAATTCACGTACGTCTGCTGCAATCGTCCGCCTCGACTCCTTCTTCTTCAGCGAGATCTCGTCCTCCTCTTCCAAATCTTCACCCATTCCTCCTCTCTTTATCTTCCACTTTCTCTCCCCATCATCGCCATGGGTTACAAGAAAAGTTATTAGCAAGTTGCTTAGCATTGGTGGTTCCTCTTCCTCTTCCTTGTGAGCTTCGGTTCAGGCGGAGCCGAAAGATGCTCCGGATGCTCCGGTGAACACTGAAGATGTAGAGCTGATGCTCCATTTTGGTAGACCTGAAATGGTCACTATGTATGAACGCTAGGTCCAAAAACCATTTTTGGAATTCCATTTCGTTTCGGACGAAGCGCTTGCGGCCGTCGGTCTAAAGGTTGAGGTGGACCGAATACTTGAAGCTCTTTTATGGAGTCATCTATTCTCCATTGTGGAGACTAGATTTCAGGAGCTCACGCTTGAATTCCTCTCCACATTCCGCATTTTGGAGCGACGACACGCGACTACTGGCAAGTCCACTACGGTGGCATTTCAGATGAACTTTTGCCAGTACACTTTTAGTGTGGGCATGCTTGCCGTTTATGCGGGGATATAAGCGGTTGATGAACTCACGGAATCAGACGTTCTAGCCTGGCCCTTTGAGTTCCAAACTGGCGCTTCTCCCCACGCATTCTGGCAGGAGATCACTGGATTGCCACAGTAGTACGAAGCGCGTTCTGCCAAGTCATCCTAGATCATTTCTCCCGTGCTCCGCTATGTTCAGCACTTGATCGGGCAAAGCATTAACGCCCGCTCGATGAGTCAGAATGTAGCATGGTGGTCGGATCTGCTCTACCTTTACAGCAGGCCACGTACGTGCCCCTGAAGGCCATCGGTGGTTCGCATTTTATTACGTGAATCGCCAAGGGATTAGTAGTCTTTGACACTTTGCCCGCCATGACTCCCATTTCCCACGACGATTTCATTTCTGCGACCATGATGACTGCCTTCAGGTTTTTGCGTCGTGTTTCTTCTGGCGGTACGTGGCGTTACGTTATTCGTACCGTAGAATGTGAGCAGCCAGCTAGGGCTTCTTCTGCAGATGCGGGATCCTCTTCAGAGTCCCGCTAGCCCGACGATGCCGCGCTGATCCATACCGTGCTCTTGGGCCCAGCGCCTTCTTTTTCCCATGCCTTGCATCGTAGGAGTATCACAGAGGATTATCCAGACTTCTACACACGGCATATGCAGATGGAGGAGCTGTTGCGCGAGCAGCATGGCATGACGACTCGCATTGTTGATTTTCTTCAAGTTCCCCCTGTTGCCCCTGCTCGAGCTTCGACTTCTCATGCCCGTACTCCACCTCCACCTCCTCCTTTTTCTGATCTGCCTGAGTGATTGCTGCTGTTCTTCTCGGTTTGGATTATTTGTATTTTTTGCTTCAAATTTGTATATTGGTTATTTTGACTAATTGTATACATTACTTTATTAAGCTGGGGCATTGTCCCCAGGGTTGTTATTAATTATTTAGTATGTATTGTCTGTCTTTCTTATACTATTGTGTTTAGTTTCATTTGATATATGTGATGTGATATTGTGTTTAGTACTAACTCACGAGTATTGCTTAGCTTATATTTGTTATGTGTTGGTATACATTTTTTTATTATTTAAGCTATTTTGTAGGTGGCCTTTCATTGGCACGGCGGAGGAGCTAAATATTTTCGTAGGTTTGGCTTCATGCTTTAACGCCAATCTTCTGGTATGCTCATTTGCTGAGCATGGGGTACCCACTTCTCCGACTTTTACTTCATTGCTATTATTGTAAATCTTTTGATAGGTTGTTTAGTTTATGTCTGGTGGGGGAGAGTTGTGTGTTACCCATGCAGATGCGCTATTATCACTTGTATACCAAAATTATATCTTCATTTGTTGCTTTTATATTATCATGTCCACGTTGTGCTCATACACCCACATGAGCACGCACTTAAGCATAGGCTCGACTCAAGTCAAATGTATTTCTTTTGTGATAACTTTAAAATAGGGTGCCGGCTTAGGATTTTAGTATAGGGTGGTGTGAAACTCGTGCAGTGCTCCTAATCGAGTACTCATGGTTTGTGTAGAAATGGTATAGATTTAATTTTTATTTATGCTCGTAGATTTATACCTTTTTCTGCATTTGTAAATATTGTTTGCACTACTCAAAATTGCTGAATCTGGAGTAATCGAACGGTACTGTAGAAATGTGTGTAGCCGTCATGATGCAGTGGCCTGGCTCTTATACGGTGGCCCACTGCCTGGCTGCAGCCCAAGCACCCCACCCATGACCGCACCTATTCTCAGCGCGGCGGGATGTTGAGGCGGGGTCTCGAACCCACAACCCCCTTGATAAAGAGCTTTCCTAACAGCTATCATCACCAACTGAGCTGCAGTGAGTTGGTGATGAGAGCTGTTAGGAACGCTCTTTATCAAGGGGGTTGTGGGTTCGAGACCCCGCCTCAACATCCCGCCGCGCTGAGAATAGGTGCGGTCATGGGTGGGGTGCTTGGGCTGCAGCCCGGCAGTGGGCCACCGTATATGAGCCAGGCCACTGCATCAAAAAAAGTGCACTTTTTTGATGCAGTGGCCTGGCTCTCATACGGTGGCCCACTGTCGGGTTGCAGCCCATGCACCCCACCCATGACCGCACCTATTCTCAGTGCGGCGGGATGTTGAGGCGGGGTCTCGAACCATCGCCCCCTTGACAAAGAGCTTCCTAACAGCTCCCATCACCAACTGAGCTGCAGGTCAGTTGGTGATGAGAGCTGTTAGGAAAGCTCTTTATCAAGGGGGTTGTGGTATCGAGACCCCGCCTCAACATCCTGCCGCGCTGAGAATAGGTGTGGTCATGGGTGGGGTGCTTGGGCTGTAGCCCGGCAGTGGGACACCGTATAAGAGCCAGGCCACTGCATCAAAAAAAGTGCACTTTTTGATGCAGTGGACTGGCTCTCATATGGAGGCCCACTGCTGGGTTGCAGCCCATGCACCCCACCCATGACCACACCTATTTTTAGTGCGGCGGGATGTTGAGGCGGGGTCTTGAACCCTCGCCCCCTTGATAAAGAGCTTTCCTAACAGCTCCCATCACCAACTAAGCTGCAGCTCGGTTGGTGATGGGAGCTGTTAGGAAAGCTCTTTATAAAGGAGGCGAGGGTTCGAGACCCCGCCTCAACATCCCGCCGCACTGAGAATAGGTGCAGTCATGGGTGGGGTGCATGGGCTACAGCCCGACAGTGGGCCACCGTATGAGAGCCAGGCCACTGCATCACGCCACTAGCCTCATATTGCTCAAGTCAGGAGGAAGGATTTTCTTTCTCGGTGGCTAAGAACTTGCCCCAAGCTACTATTGAAGCATTGGTGCATGGTTAGTCAAGCATGAGCGTGATGTAGGACATCATTTTGGACCGGTTGAGCCTTGTACCCAGTCCTAACATTAATCCTTGATATCCCATTTTAAGCCTATCAGTCCTTTTGTTTTAGCCCCACTTTGCAATCACTAAAGCCTATAGGCCTTTCCCAGTCGCACACCTAAGTCTCGAGGTAGTGGTTTGCTACTTCTCACTTTGTGTTGTCGCTACGGTACAATTCTGTGTTTGTGAGGTGCTGATTTCATGTTGATGTGGCTGATGGTGATATAAAAATTTTTCAGCATGTCTGAAAAAGAAAAAAAAGGAGAGAAAAATAAAGTAGTTTGATATGAAAGAAGAAAAAGTGTAAATGAAATTCCCATTTGATATTTTGTGCTGGTAGGCGGTACACGCACCTGTATGTCAAGTTCAAGTCTGGTGGTATGGTGCACCTGCTTGTATTGTTGGCGAGAGGATAGTCTTTTGTATGAGCTCATTTGGGTTGTGCGTAGCCATTGTTTAACTTTTGTATCATTACCTATGTATTTACCCAAGCCCCACTTCTATCCTAAAGTCCTACGGATTTGCGCTTGAGTCATTCTAACTCTATGGAGAGAGTGCGAACGGGCAAGCGTATGGTCCCCGACATTGATGGATTTCTTTGGAGATGAGCCCAAGCCCCGATCTTTGGCATTGCTCAACTTAGTGG
This sequence comes from Platanthera guangdongensis, assembly GCA_039583875.1. Taxonomy (NCBI): domain Eukaryota; kingdom Viridiplantae; phylum Streptophyta; class Magnoliopsida; order Asparagales; family Orchidaceae; genus Platanthera; species Platanthera guangdongensis. The sequence continues at coordinate 13,438 of JBBWWR010000106.1, forward strand.
CTTGCCTACTTTCTTCCTACGCATGACCAAACAATTCTCCAGAATTCTACTTTTGAGTAGTTACAATGCTTCTTTACACTTGCCGAAATTTATAAACTTCATAGCATAATTAAAAAGTTTATCTATTATATTTTCGGCACCCATGAGTATTTGATTTCTCGCTTTACTTTATTTTGAAATTTCTAAGCCAGCTAGCTATTTTTGAGTCCACAGAGAGTTGATTTGCTCGGGACAAGCAAATGTTTAAGTCTGGTAGTGTGATGAGTCCGATATTTATAGGGTTTTTCGGACTCATCTGGGCTAGTTTTCATGCGCTTGAACTTCACTTTTAGTATGTTATCGTTGATATTTCATTTATATAGTTTTTCACGCTAAGTGCATTATTTTGGCCCTTGTGGTGTGCAATTGCACATTCTGTTGTTGGGGGTAAGCACCTGGTGCTCCCTAGGGTCTCTTTCCAGTTGCTTTTGTTGAATTCATGTTTTGCTGGAAGGTCATGTTTACTTTTATTTATTGGTATGCAGGTGGTGCATTTTCCCCAAGGCTGGAATGCAGGTTTGAGGAGAATGCACGGTCGTGTTTTTTATTACCGCAGACGTTCTTTGTGATTGTGTGTTTTGTTTGTCCAAGAGAAACATCAAGCTGAGCTCGACAAATTGAGCTCGACGATCTTAACACACGATTAACGTATGGTTTCATCGGATCCGTGCGCGAAGGAAACACACGGTTTTCCTGTAGCTTTCTTGTTTGTTCCATTCTGTGGTTAATAGTGCGATTTGTTCATGCACAGGTGGAATCGCCCGTGCGGGAGTAAAACTCACAGTTCCACTATATTTTCTTGATTTCCTGAGCTCTATGTTTACACGTGTGATTTCCTTCACGCACGGGCGGAAGAGCCCGTGCACGAGTAAAATGCACGGGTCATCGCATCTTCATCCACAAGCTTGGTCTGCAAGTTATTAACAGACGGTTAGCGCACGGTGGTGTGCCAAACCATGCGTGCCTATTTTTCTAACCTGCTTATATTTAAAGCCCAGAATTCTTCTTCTGAAAAAAGGACTTTAGCCTATTGTTCTTCCCGCCATTTTTGGGCAAAGTTCTGCCGTTTTCCAACTTGGAGAGGCCTCCGGGCAAGCATTCAATGCCAAATCAAAGCCGGAGCTTCCTCTCGGCCTCCTCCTTCATCCTTGAGCTTCCAGAAGAGTCAGATCTAGCTCTCTCCATCAAGCTAGGGGTAGTTTGTGTCATCCTCCACCAACTCGTGATACTAAGAAGACGGGTCCATTGGGAGTGAGTGAAAGCCTCCTCTACCCCAGACGCAGTTGAGGACCGAGCTAGGACGTGGATTGACAACCCGACGATTCCTTCCATGAATCCTCCGTAAGACTTCGGATCCGATCGATTTCGCACACTTGTGTTCACTTGTTGTTGATAATTTAGTTGATCTCTTGTATATGATGAAGTTATTCTTATTTTGATAAACTTATGTATACAATCATGTCTATGCGATTTCATATTTATGTTATTTGATTGAGGTGTGCCTTTATTTTCCTTCATCCACCATATCAATTTTACCGCTCTAGCAATTGCTAGTTCCGTGCATAGTGAAGAGGTGCTCTCGACCCTCATTCCTCCATTCTAACCATCTGATCTGCATGCCTACTTGTCCATCCTCCCACCGATTTGGTGCATAGTGGCTCGTGTAGTATTCCATCCCGCCTGGAGAAGCATCGCATAGCGGCGCTGCATAGGAGTAGTTGTTAGTATTTTATTTTCTTTTCCGCAACTATCAAAAACCTGATTAGTTAACTCCGACCAATGATGCGAATCGGGCTGTCACCCATGTTGTCAAGTTCAAGTCTGGTGGTGTAGTGCAGCGACATGTTTTGTAGGCAAGAGTAGTGCAATTGTTTGAGATCATTGGGGATGTCCATAGCTATCGCTCTTACCCCTTTTACATCCTTACCTACGTATTTACCCAAGCCCCACTTCTACCCTAAAGTCCTACGGATTCACGCTGGAGTCATACTAGCTCCGTGGAGAGAGTGTGAACTGGCAAGCGTATGGTCTCCGACATTGATGGATATCTTTGGTGGTGATCCCGAGCCCCGGCCATTGGCAATACTCAACTTAGTGGCTTGCCTACTTTCTTCATACGCATGACCGAGCGATTGTCCAGAATTCTATTTTTGAGTAGTTACAATGCTTATTTACACTTGTCGAAATTTATAAACTTCGCAGCATAATTAAAAAGTTTATCTATTATATTTTCGGCTCCCATGAGTATTTGATTTCTCGCTTTACTTTATTTTGAAATTTATAAGCCAGCTGATTAGGGGTTAAAACTCCAAAAATTGTTACGAGCTCGCGGTGCCCCGGGCGGTTTTATTTAAGAAAGCGGATGATTGGGTTTTATTTAGAAAACGGGGCGCGTAGATTTATTATTCAGATATAAAAATAGTTGAGTCGAGTTTTAACAAAAGGAGGCAAGTGCACCTATCATGTGTAGTACAGGATATTCCGGTGTGGAATCTCGAGGTCGTATTGTTCTTGGGGTTGGTTCGATTATTTCTACTCTTCCCCGGAGGGGACTATTATTTTACAAATATTTAACTTGTCGGGTTATATTTTTATATATATACTAAATAAAAGGCAGAAAATAAAATCAATTAAAAAGTTGGAGCCGATGAAGAGATTAGCTCGATGGCACCGAATTAACTTTTAACTAAAATATACTTTTAATATAAAGAGATCCTAAATTTCAAATTAATTAAGGCGGAGATTTGGCCATGGAGGTTCAACTAAAATAATCTCACCTAGCTATAGGAATATCGCTCACCTGAACTCTAAGACTATTCGACCGGGCTCTCGTCCGACGAAGGATTCCTCTTAACGCCCGCATTACGATAAGAACCCGCTATTGGGTGGGTAACCCAATCCGGTAGAGTTGGCGCGCCTCCTCTCTCGAGGGTTAGTGCGGAACTCTGTTTACCAAGGGGCGATCGATCCATACGCACCGCCTCTCGTCTAGCTAGCGTATGGACTACGGAAATAGGGTCCACACATCGATTATGTGATCCTACGCGTCGTAAATCCCAGGCAAACCTTAAGTTAATTTTAATTAATTAGAAAACCAGGACCTTTTATTATTTAAAGCTATTTTATTTGTCCCAATGCTCTTCGATACTGACGGCTTGCAATAAAAAGCAATAAAATAAAGCAGTAAATGAAAGAGATAAAAGAAAGAAGTAAAAGCAAAACAGTAAATTGCAAGTCCTACTCAAACGAGTAGGACTGAAATGAAAGCAATAAAATTACAAGTCCCGGCTCAAATGAGTGGGCGGGAGAAAATAAAGCGAGTCCTACTCAAACGAGTAGGGGAAAATAAATGCACCCATGCACGCAGTCTACTGAGAAGTAAACACACACACAGACCTTCCATTTAACTCAAATGAGTGGGCGGTAAATAAATGCTACTACAACTACTACTTAAATAAATATAGAAAAATAAAAATCGGCCATTTAACTCAAATGAGTAGGCGGTAAATAAAATCCTGCCATTTAACTCCTAGCGAGTAGGCGGAAATAAATTCTAACACTCACACACTCTACTTGAAAGTAAAACACACGCACACAAGTAAATTGAAAACACATGCACACAAGTCCTACTCAAATAAGTAGGAGAAATTTAAAGTGTGTCCTACTCAAACGAGTAGGAGAAACTAAATGCACACACTCTAAAGAAATTGAATACTCACACACACAAATCCTACTCAAATGAGAAGGTGGAAAATAAAGACCGGCCATTTAACTCAAATTAGTATGCAGAAATAAATAAATACCTGTCATTTAACTCTTAACGAGTAGGCAGAATTAAATACAACACACACAAGCACTCTTCAGAATTGAAAGAAAGCAATTTAAAAACTAACTCATACACGCACGCACACGTACAAAATTAAGAAAAACTAAGTGACTGAAAAATTAAAACAACTACATTTGTACCGCTAGAATGAGGTAGAAATGCATAAAAAGTGAAAATAAAATTTAAAGGAGCAAAAGATTTTGAAAATAAGCGCAAAAAGGAAATGCTCGAAAAATTAAATGATTACATTTCTATCCTTATAATGCGGTAGGAATGAATAAAAAGAGGAAATAAAAATTAAACGGACAAAAGTTTTTGAAAATAAAAGAAAAAACTGAAGTGTTTGAAAAAGCAAAACAGCTATATTTTCATTCTTATAACTTTATAGAAACACATAAAAAGTGTAAATAAAAATAAAAGAAAACGAAAAGTTTTACGATCCTAACAGGCTAAGTTAAAGAAAATTAAAAACCAACTTTTAAAACATTTTTATAAACCTATAGGAATGAAAACAAAGTAAAATTAATAAACTAAACCTAAACAAGTATGGTGCATGAAAATAATTTTGCGATTACGACGGTTAGAAAATTGATAAATTTCTAAGTTAAACTAGTTACGAAAGTTAAAGAAAAACATAAAAAGCACAAAAAGAGGAACGAAAAATTACTTAAGTTAGGGCGCTTTGGCGGATTTTCATACAACATAGAGGAGAAAACAAACATTTCAATTAAGTAAAAAAGGGTTACAATGAAGGAAAAAATAAATAAATAAAAAGGGGGGAGAGAAAGTTCCCTTACATTGCATAAACAGCCCCCAAGAACAACCCTATACTAAGCAAAGTGGTTCAAAAAAGTGGAACAACAGCTCAAACAGAAGCTGTCAATTTATAGACAAAACATTTCATGGGACACGCCCTATGACACGGGCGTGTCAGGGGGCATGTCGACACTGTTCATGAGCTGATCATAGATTTGACGGCAAATTTGACTTTGCGGCCGAAAACGTGGCGGTCACGCCCCAAGTCACGGGCGTGACGGTGGGCGTGTCAGGGAGGTTGAACTTGGCGTCGTTTGCATCGAAAGTCACCGGAGGCGGTTTGTCGTGCCAGGTGGAAGAGTACACGCCCGTATCGCATGTTGACACGGGCGTGTCGGGTTGAGTCGACGAATGTCGAGTGCAAAATGTCGAGAGATGGTCACGGGCTTGGGCACGGGGCATGTCACATGACACGGGCATGCCGCTCATGGGACACGGGCGTGTCCTAGGTCGATGATCGTCGAGAGCAATTTCGTCGAGCGGAAAATCATCGAGCAGGCTGACACGGGTCAGGTCACAACCGTGTAACATTTGACACGGGCGTGTGGCCGGGCGTGTCACACATTTTCTTCGAAAAATTGTTGATTCATTGGAAATTGACGTATCACGCCCTGGTCACGGGCGTGACCCAAAGTACACGAGCGTGTACTTTACAAAATTTGACATTTCCTGAAAAATTTCAGAAAATAAAAAATAAACTATGTTAGAAAATATTTACAAAATAGGAGCATTTTATTGAATAAAAATAAGTAAAAATAATAAAAATAAATTAAAATGACTGATTTAATGTACATAAAACTAGGTATATTTACAACTCATCACCGGTTAGTTGTTTTCGAGTCCACAGAGAGATGATTTGGTCGGGACGAGAAAATGTTTTAAGTCTGGTGTTGTGATGAGTCCGATATTTATAGGGTTTTTCGGTCTCATTTGGGCAGGTTTTCTCATTCGTGCACTGCATTTCAACCGGATATCGGTTATATTTGCATCGTTCGGTCATGGACCATTTTGTGCACTATTTTGGCCTGAGGGTGTGCAATTGCGCATTCTGTTATTGGGGGTATGCACATGGTGCTCCCCATGATTCTTTCCTGCTGTTTTCTTTGCTGTATTTTTGTTGCTGGGAGCTTGTGCTCGAGTTTTTGTTTTATTGTGTAGGTGGTGCGTTTTTCTAAAGGCAGGAATTCTGTTTTCTGGAAAACACACGGTCGTGCGTTTTATTTACGCACGGTTTGAGCCTGATCGTGCGTTATATTCAGCTGGAAGATCATCGAGTTAAGCTCGACGAACTTTGTCGAGCTGAGTTCGATGATTCTTACGCACGGTTGATGCACGGTTTCAGCGTAAACATGCATGGAGGAAACGCACGGTTTTCCTGTAGCTTTCTAGCTTGTTCCATTCTGTGGTTAATCGTGCGATTTGTTCATGCACGGGCGGAAGTTCCCGTGTGCAAGAAAAACGCACGGTTCTTCTATGTGTCCCTGCATTCCAGCTTTTTGTCGATACCCGTGCGATTTCCTTCACGCACGGGCGGAATCGTCCGGGCGTGAAGGAAACGCACGGGTCAACGCCTCTCCTTATGCAGGCTTGCTGAGAAAGTTAATATCGCACAGTTTCCGCATGGTAGTGCGCCAAACCGTGCGTGCCTATTTTTCTGACCTGCTTCTATTTACAGCGCATATTTCTTCTTCTTGGAGGAGTTCCATTCCAGTCCATCCCAGCCGCCATTTTCTCCTCTTTTGAGTGGGGAAACTTTCCCGAATCCTTTATTTTCTCTCTCCTCTTTGGAGAGTTGATCCGACCACCATTTCTACTCCAAGAGCTAGCTACTTCTTCATCTCCGGCCACCACTATCATGTCAAAGCTCCAAACTCCATGTCAAGCTCAAAGGTTGCTACATCCATGAAGTTCTCCGGTTAAAACCAGCCAGCGATTATTCACGAAGAAGACGAGACTTTTGAAGGAAGTGGCGGCCATTTTCAGTTCCCGGACGTCAACTTAGACCGAGTTTGGACAAGGCCCGACAACCCTTTAATCTGTATGTGAATCTCGGAGAGGCTTTGTGCGTTTGGTTGTTTATCTTCCCCTTTACTTGTAGTTTTTCTTTTTATGCATATTTCGGTGTTGGATTGATGTGTGAGAACATTGATAGCTTGAATATTTCAGTATGTCTAAGTGGTGATATATTTTAGTTTTGGATATTGTTGTTGAACTTCAGATTTTCTCTTATTCAAGTTGTGATTGTGCCGTTCTAGTGATTGTTAGAAGCGTGCTTTGTGAAGAGGTGGTCGTGACCCTCATTTGCTCTTCCAACTTCCATATTACTCTCTTGAGTAATCCACGAAAGAGACGCGGTGACGGCGACCCGCAATAGTTTACTTATTGTTGTTAACTTCTGAATTCAAACCAAAACCCCCTTTGTTTACGTTAACGCTTGCAATCAAATTTTCAAAAGCGAATTCACACTCCCTACGTACACTCCTCGAGAGATCGATATCTGGCGATTCAACTCCGCAACTTTATTACTTGATAGTGATCGGTACACTTGCGTGAACACATCAAGTTTTTGGCATTGTTGCCGAGGAGTGCAACCTTTGTGTGTATTTTTCTTTTGAAAAAAGTTTGCAAGTGCTGTTGGTATTTTTGAAAGAATTTTTTTTATGTTGTATGACAGATCCCAACTCAGGTGAAAGGGTTGAAGATCTTGTGGTTGAGCTAGAAATTGCACGTACGAGGCGAGCTCGCCTGCGTGCTGCTACTGCTAAAGAAGGAATGTAGAATAATGGCTTATGAGGAAATGGCCAAGGAGATCGGGTTGTCACTGGCCAAGAGGTGGTCCAGCCACGCGTTAGGACAATGCGTAATTTCACAACCCATACTGCAGGAAGTGTTTACCCTGGATTCGGGCAGGCCATCGTAAACAACCACTTTGAGATAAATCCCGCCATCCTGAATATGATCAGGAATAATACGCAGTTCTCGGGATTGCCGAGTGAGGACCTGCAAATCTATCTGGCGGAGTTCTCGGAGATTTGTGGAACATTCCAGTATGCTGGAATTTTTGACGATGTTGTGAAGCTGAGGTTGTTCGCTTTCTCATTGAGGGACAAGGCAAAGACCTGGCTACACACCATTGTTCCAAGGACCGCTACTACTTGGGAGGCATTGTCCTCTATGTTCTTGGCGAAGTTCCACCCGGTGGATAAGATAGTGAATGCTCGGAGGGATATTACAACGTTCCGACAACTAGATCATGAGACGCTATCCGAGGCGTAGGAGAGATTCTCGGAACTGCAGCGTCAATGCCCAGAGCACGGCTCTGATCCGTGCAATCTAGTTGAAATATTTTATTTTGGAATTGAGCCTAATTTCAGGGCAATGATCGACGCAGCTACTGATGGCACGATAATGAACTTATCTCTGGAAGAGCCATTGAGGATACTTCAAGATACCGCATCCCATAACACTTATTAGACCGCCGGGAGAAATGCCCCTAGAGGGGCGAGGACTTTTTTTTGAAGTTAACACTATGGTGCAGCAATCAGAGGCGAGCCATCACACTTTAGATGGAAGGAATATGTTGACAAGATCGGCCCCTCCTCCAGATCGGTATACGAACATATCTTGTCAGGGTTGTCGTAACCCTGGCCATCATGCCTACGAGTGTACCACTAGAGAAAGCATTGCTGAGCCGTCAGGTATAATGTCTGATGAAAATGTGAATTTTATAAAAAGTTAAAATCGCAATGTTCCTGGTCAAAGATGGCAGGGAGGCCAACATCAATTTGATGCTCAAGCCTCTAGTAGCCAGCCGCGACCGCCGTATACGGGTTATAATCCGAACTTGCAAGGTTCACGAAAAAGTGCGCTGTAAGAAATGATGGAGAAGTTTGTTGAGATGGCCCAGTCAAATATGGCTACTCAAACTGCGTCCATGAAGAACTTGGAGACACAGCTGGGGCAATTGACACATGTGTTCTCTGAGCGAACTCGCGGCACCCTCCCAAGTGATACGGAGAAAAATCCCCGTGAGCAAGGGAAGAGTGCTGGGGATGCAGAGGAGTGTGATCATAATGAATTGGCCGTCAAATGTGAGATCAATGCGGTAGAGACAATAGCTCTATGCGATTCTGGATCATCCTGCAACATTCTTGCTTTGAAAGATATGGAAAAAATTAAATTTAAGTATCGAAACTGATGTCCAGAAATCTCTAGTCCTAGCGGATGGATCGGTAGTTAAGACCGATTGTGAGATCAAATATGTGGAAGTAAATATGAATGGGGCTGCTGTGGTCACTGAATTTCAAGTTTTAGTACCTATGGGTAACACGTCAAAACCCATCTTAGGACTCCCATTCCTGAAAGCCAGCGAAGCTACTTTGCAATTTAATGTGAGTGGTGTCACTTTGGCTACTAAAGTCAATCTGACTCTACCATCTTCACCTCCTCATATTAGTTCAAATGAACATGGAAAATTTTTGCATTTTAATGATATGTTATCTAACGATGTGTCTAGTGCTCCTAAGACAGGTTTTCCACTAAAGAAATGTGAGCGGGTTAAGAATGTGATCGAACAGCTGATGATAGGTGAGGGAGAGATAGAGACGGAGTCACTTGACGTGAAACAAGATTCCGTTGAGAAGAAACTTGAGCTGAGCATGCCCGTTGATAGCATGCAGAAAACTGAATTGAAATCTTCTATTTGTTCTAACAAAGTTTGTAAAACTATTAAACAGGTAACTTGGTCTGATCGTTCACCCGCTGCGGGTGAGGAAAGGATGCCCCCAGATGCGAAAGATAAACTTGCTGTTGAATTGGTAGGTGTGATCATACCACCCTAGCGATCCCCTTCTGTGGATTTGAAATGAAAGGAGCTGCTCCTGCGCAAGGCGCAGAATTTTGCCCGCCTGCGTGAGAAGGACATGGTTAGGGGCAGGGGAGACTCGTCTTCCCTGTGCCCTAAAGCTTTCGCCTCATCCTCATCTCACGTGGCTGGGGGGATCTATCATAAATCAGCGTTCAGCTGAGTAGTGAAGGAACTCTAGGGTTTTCCTTTGCTGCTTTTTCTAGTTTCATTTACTGCTTTACTGCTGTGTGTATTTGTAGGCCTTTATCATTATGTTTTGAACTTATTCCCTAAAACAACATTTATATAACTACTAATACAGGTATTTGGTCCACCTTAAGGACGGTAAACAAAAAGGCTTATGGGAGACAACCCAATTTTGTCGTTTTTAATTTGCTCAATTTTTCTACTGTTATTACATGCTTTTAATATGTGTGGTTGGAGATATTCTCTTATGCAGGTGGAGTTTGTTTGGGTCGTGGACTGTCTGCTGAAATTAATGCCAATCTTCTGGAATGCCCATTTTGCTGAGCATGGGGTAACCTCTTTTCTCACACTTTATTTTTCTATTTTTATTGCAAATCATGGATATAATGTTTAGTATAAGTCTGGTGGGGGAAAGTTTCGCGAGTTACCTTTGCACATGCACTTGCATACCACGAGAGTATTTTCATTTTCAGTTTTTATTTTATAATGACAACATTGTGCACCTACACCGCATGAGCGCGCACTTAAGCAGGTGCTCGGCCCAAGTTTAATTTATTTCTTTTGTGTTAACTTTAAGATAGTGGAGCTGGCTTAGGGTTTTAGGATAGAGTAGTGTGAAACTCGTGCACTGCTCATAATCAAGTACTCATGGTGTGTAGAAATAGTATAGATTTAATTATTCCTTATGCTCGTAGTTTTATGCTTTTCTATATTTGTAAATAATGTTTGTACTACGAAAAACTCTGGAAGCTGGAGCAATCGAACGGTAGTGTAGGAATGTGTGTAGCTGCAACTAGCCTTGTTTTGCTCGAGTCGGGATGAAGGATTATTTTTCTCGGTGGCTAAGAACTTGCCCCAAGCTACTCTCAAAGCATTGTTGCATGGTTAGTCAAGCGTGAGCGTGATGTAGGCCATCATTTTGGCCCGGTTGAGCCTTGTTCCCAGTCCTAACATTAATCCTTGTTAGACCATTTTGTGACTACCCATCCTATTGATTTAGCACCACTATGCTATCACCAAGGCCTTAAAGCTTTGCCCAGTTGCACACCACTATTTTGCTATAGTGGTATGATACTTCTTCCATTGGTGTTGTGGCTGTGATATTTATTTGTGGTGGTGCGGTGAAGTTATTTTGAAAATTTGGGCTGACTGTGCATCATAAAAACAAAAATTATATATATATATATATATATGTTTGTGTGTGTGTGTGTGTGTGTGTGTGTTTGTGTGTGTGTGTTGACGATATAAAATAAGAAAGTGAAAATGCATGGGTTATTTATTGTATTATTGTGGTGGTAGGCGGTGCACACATCTGTGTTGTCAAGTTCAAGTCTGGTGATGTAGTGCACCGACATGTTTTGTAGGCAAGAGTAGTGCATTTTTTTGAGCTCATTGGGGATGTGCGTAGCTATCGTTCTTACCCCTTTTAAATCCTTACCTACATATTTACCCAAGCCCCACTTCTACCCTAAAGTTCTACGGATTCGCGCATGAGTCATACTAGCTCTGTGGAGAGAGTGCGAACGGGCAAGCGTATGGTCCCCGACATATATGGATTTTTTTGGAGATGATCCCATGCCCCGGTGTTTGGCAATGCTCAACATAGTGGCCTGCCTACTTTCTTCCGATGCATGACCGAATGATTCTCCGGTATTCTATTTTTGAGTAGTTACAATAATTATTTACGCGTGTCAAAATTTATAAACTTCATAGAATAATTAAAAATTATATCTATTATATTTTTATGCCAATGCTATTTTTGATTTCTTGCTTTACTTTATTTTGAAATTTGTAAGCCAGCTAGCTGTTTTTGAGTCCACAGAAAGATGATTTGCTCGGTATGAGCAAATGTTTTAAGTCTGGTGGTGTGATGAGTCCGATATTTAAAGGGGTTTTCGGACTCATCTGGGCTGGTTTTCTCACTCGTGCACTGCATTTCAACCGGATATCAGTTATATTTGCATCGTTCGGTCGTGGACCATTTTGTGCACTGTATTGGCCCGAGGGTGTGCAATTGTGCATTCTGTTTTTGGGGGTATGCACATGGTGCTCCCCATGATTCTTTCATGTTGTTTTCTTTGCTGTATTTTTGTTGCTGAGAGCTTGTGCACCAGTTTTGGTTTTGTTGTGCAGGTGGTGCGTTTTACCCAAAGGCATGAATTCTGTGTTCAGGAAAATGCACGGTCGTTCATTTTATTCGCGCACGGTTTGAGCCCGATCGTGCGTTATATTCAGCTGGAAGATCATCATGTTGAGCTCGACGAACTTCGTAGAGCTGAGTTCGTCGATTCTCACACACGGTTGACGCACGGTTTCATCGTAATTGTGCGCGAACGAAACGCACGGTTTTCTTGTAGCTTTCTAGTTTGTTCCATTCTGTGGTTAATCATGCGATTTGTTCACGCACAGGCGGAAGCACTCGTGCGGCAGAAAAATGCACGGTTCTCCTATGTGTCCCTACATTCCAGCCTTCTGTCACTACCCGTGCGATTTCCTTCACGCACGGGATGAATCGTCCGTGCGCGAAGGAAATGCACGGGTCTACGCCTCTCCTTCCACAAGCTTGCTGAGAAAGTTAATATCGCACGGTTTACCCACGGTCGTGCGGCAAACCGTGTGTGCCTATTTTTCTACCCTACTTCTATTTAAAGCGCAGATTTCTTCTTCTTGGAGGAGTTCCATTCCAGTCCGTCCCAGCCGCCATTTTCTGCTTTTTTGAGCGGGGAAACTTTCCCTAAGCCGTTATTTTCTCTCTCCTCTTTGGATAGTTGATCCGGCCACCATTTATACTCCAAGAGTTTGCAACTTCTTCATCTCCGGCCACCATTATCATCTCAAAGCTCCAAGCTCCATGTCAAGCTCAAAGGTTGCTGCATCCATGAAGTTCTCCGGTTAGAACCAGCCAACGATTATTCATGAAGAAGACGAGACTTTTGAAGGAAGTGAGAACCCTTTTCGTTTCCCAGACGTCAACCGTAGAATGAGTTCGGACAAGGCCCGACAACACTTGTATCTGGCCGTGAGTCTCGGAGAGACTTCGTGCGTTTGGTTGTTTATCTTCCCCTTTACTTGTAGTTTTTCTTTTTATGCATATTTTGGTGTTGGATTGATGTGTGAGAACATTGATAGCTTGAATATTTCAGCATGTCTAAGTGTTGATATATTTTTGTTCTGGACATTGTTGTTGAACTTCAAATTTTCACTTGTTCAAGTTGTGATTGTGCCGTTCTAGCGATTGTTAGAAGCGTGTTAGTGAAGAGGTGGTCGCGACCCTCATTAGCTCTTCCATCTTCCGTATTACTCTCTTATGAAATCCACCAAAGAGACGTGGTGACAGCGACCCACAATAGTTTACTTATTGTTGATAACTTAGGAATCCAAACCAAAACCCCCTTTGTTTACGTTAACACTTGCAATCACCATTTCAATAGCGAATTCACACTCCCTACTTGCACTCATTGAGAGATCGATATCCGGGGATTCAACTCCTCAACTTTATTACTTGACAGTGATCAGTACACTTGCCGTGAACGCATCAGAACTCAACTGTTTAACGGTGCGAAACACTTATCCTCTACCCCGGATCGATGAGTTATTCGATCAGTTGGTTGGAGCGCACTAGTTTTCCAAACTGGATCTGCGCTTGGGGTACTACTAGTTGAGGATACGAGAGGAAGACTTTCAGGAAACAACATTTAGATCGAGGTACGGCCTATATGAGTTCACCGTGATGCCGTTTGGGCTCACAAAAGCCACTTCTGCGTTCATGAGCTTGATGAATAAAGTGTTTGAGCCGTATCTAGATGTATTCTCCATCATCTTCATCGATGACATTTTGGCCTATTGAAAGATAGAGGAAGCGCATGCTGAACACTTGACCTAGGTGCTGAAGAAGTATAAAGTGCATACATTGATTGTCAAGTTTTGCAAGTGTGAATTTTGGCTCCGAGAAGTTGCCTTCTTAGGCCATGTGATCAGTGGTGCTGGACTAGCTGTAGATCCGTCCAAGGTGCATGTCGTGAAGGAATTGTCGCCTTTGAAGTCAGCGGCCGCTGTGCGGAGTTTCCTTGGACTTGCTGGATATTATCTCAAGTTCATGAAAGGATTCTCAAAGATAGCCCTTCCTCTCACTACTCTGATAAAGAAACGTGTACCATATGAGTGGACACCTCGGTGTGAAGCTGCATTCTAAGAGTTGAAAGATAGACTTACCACCACACTCATCCTATCCATTCCATCTAGGAAGGAAGGAATTCAAGTCAACATTGATGCATCATATCAAGGGATGGGTGCAATACTGATGCAGCAAAGGAAAGTAATTGCTTATGCCTCGAGGCAATTGAAGAAGCAAGATGCCAATTACCCAGTTCATGATTTGGAATTGGGGGCAGTGGTGTTCACCTAGAAGGTTTGGAGGAACTATCTATATGGCGTGCACTGCTAGATATTTTCGGATCATAAGAATTTAATGTTTGTTCATAATCAAAAGGAGTTGAATCTGAGATAACAGCGTTGGTTAGAATGTTTGTGTGATTATGAGTTTTCATTGAATTACCACCTAGGAAAAGCAAACTCTGTAGTCGATGCTTTGAGCAGAAAGGTACTGAAATCGAGCCCTAAGTCACGGATGATGAGTATGGAATTAGCTTGAATGCACGAGGAGATGGAGATCGCGCTGGTGTATAAAGATCATTCTGAAGAGTATATTGAGTACATATTTGTTATGAGTATAGTATGTGACATTCGAGATCATATTCGGGCAGAACAAGGGAAGGATGCTGCTTTTGCCGTTATGATTAAGTCAATTGAATATGGATCTGCTAAAGATTATACGCAAAAGGATGGCCTTGTTCATTTCCATGGTCGACTATACATTCCCAGAGGCGGGGAAATCTGGGAAGATATATTGAGAGAAGCACATTGCTCTAAGTATTCGGTGCATCCCGGGATTTCTAAGATGTATAGTGACTTCTGAAAGATCATGTTTTGGCCAGGAATGAAGAAAGCTGTCAAGTATTATGTTACGCACTACGAGGCTTGCAAGAAGATAAAGGTGGAGTGTAAGAGCCTCAGAGGATTATTACAGTCATTGCCCATCCTTGAATGGAAGTTCGAGGACATTTGCATGGACTTTGTGTTAAATTTTCTCAACGTGGTCAGCAAGATAGCCCAAACGCCAAATTAATATCTTCGGAACTACCCAGTTCTCACGTTGAACCAGCGGAACCAAGGAACAAAGGTTAATCCCAACAAACAATGGAAGCACAAGCAGATCTTTTATTCATTCACTTCTTTACAACATGAGGCATACATAGCGAGACATGATTTCGCTAGTATAACAGCTTAAACAGAAACACCAGAAACCAAGCTGGGCGGACAGCACCGCAGTCCACCGAGACCGCCGAGGTCGCTGAGGTCGCCGAGTCTGCTGAGATCGCCCGAACTAAGCTGCAATCCGCCGAATAGCCACGGAGTCCGCCGAAGCCGCGAGGCCGCACAGACACACCATTATTCGTCTCCTACTGAAGCTAAACTAAGGAACACCCCCTACCCGCCTGAAGCCGGCGGACAGGTTATTGAAGCTAGCAAAGATGAAACAGCGCTGATATGCCGCAGAGCGACCTCCTGCTGAATCCGCAGAGACCGCACACTTCCAAGTACTTGACCGAAGTCAAAGCCAAACTCCTGGCTCCTTGAAGTTATCCGCGCGACCTGCACACAGCAAACGTCAGCACTGAAACAATCCGCGCGGACAGACAAACTTAGACCGCAGCTCCTTGCCAAACCCAACTAACTGTTCACTCAAGTTACTGTAGATGTGCCAGGGGGTCCTATTTATAGGCGAGGTGAGGAGTGTGGTCACCGCCCTAGAGATAACGACACCGCCCTAGCCCGCGCTATAGCAAAACACCGTCCGCCGAGTCCGCAAGGAATTAGCCGGATACCAAGGAAAACTGCTAGGAGCAAGGCAATATTGGCGAACCCTCTCCAGTCCGCCCAAGCTATACGGACAAGGCATCAGCCCGCAAAGCTTCCAACCAATGCAGGACAACAACCCCCTTCAATGGCTGTCCGCACAACCCGAGGCAGTCCGCAAGACTCAAGCCTCAATCCGCCACAAGTCCACGACCAAAGGCAGATAACAACAGTCCTCCCGGTCACAGCGGACTTGGCGGATACGGCAGACACCATGAACTTGGCACAGAGTGTGACCAAGTCCAAAAGCCATCAAAGGCCAATCCGAGCATGGCAGACACAAACTCCCGTCCGCCAAACACCTTAGCACAGACCGCCGACAGTCTGCAAGCTCCTCGCACTCCTGCCCCATCGTAGCAGCCATCTCCCGGACTCCAAAACCAGTCCGCCAAAGACCTCCACAGCAAAGCACCTGCTGTACCACTAGAGCTCGACAAGTCCTCAGCCAAGCTCTAAGCCCAGTCCGCAACAGCCCAAACTGCGGACATGAGCCAAACCGCCTATCAGCACAAGCTTGCACCACGGCCACTGATAAATGCACCAGTCCGCAAGCCTCTATCCGCTCAGGCCGCTCCTTAGCAAAACCAAACAGCAAATGCCCTATCCGCAGATAACAGGCCGCATAGTCCGCGGACTTCATGCAAACAACCCGCTCAGAAGAAAGCCGACTATTCACTAGACCTTCCACCAGGCCGCACATCACAGTCTGCCCAGTCCGCCTAGTCCGCCAATGTTGTCCGCCCAGGCCGCTGGGCCTGTCCTGTCAACCACTTCCACTTCACAAAATTCAACACTCCCCCTTAAAGTGGGAAGTGGTGACCTAGCCCAACAAGCTGCGCAAGCGTTCAAAGGGCCCCTTTGACAGTGGCTTCGTGAAGATGTCAGTAAGATTATCTTCACTCCGAACATGCCCAACCAGCAGAGATCCTTCCAATACCTTCTCCCTGATGAAATGATGATCAATCTCTATATGCTTGGTCCTGGCGTGACACACTGGATTGTTAACCAGTTTGAGAGCACTCTCATTGTCACCCCGGAGTAAAGTAGGCCCTTGCACTTCTTCATGAACATCCTCTATAAGCCTCCTCAACCAAACGGCTTCCCGAGCAGCCAAGGCCGAAGCCTTATACTCCGCCTCCGTGGTTGAAACCGACACCGAGTCCTGCTTCTTGCTACACCACGAGAGGCTAGTTGAACCGCAGGTGAACACATAACCTGAAGTAGACCTCTGATCATCCGAATCACCGCCATAGTCAGAATCTGTGTACCCGAGCAACGCAAACTCCGAGTCCCTTCTATAGAGCAGTCCCATGTCAGAAGAAGCTTGACATACTTCAGAATACCCTTTGCCGCCACTAGATGAGATTGCCTTGGTTCAGCCATATACCGACTTACTCGGCCAACATCATAAGCAATGTCCGGCCTTGTAATTGTCAGATAGATCAAGCTCCCAACAAGAGCCCTGAACACCAAGGGATCATGAAGAACCCTTACCTCATCTCGTCGAAGCTTCAGCCCAGGTTCCAGTGGAGTAGAGCACTTCTTCCCTCCGCCCATGCCAAACCGCTTCACAATGCGATCAGCATACCCTTTCTGTCAAATGAGAACCCCACACTCCTTCCTCCCCACTTCAAGACCGAGAAAGTGATGCAACTCTCCCAAGTCTTTCATCTCGAAGCGTATAGCAAGCTCTGCCCTGAGCCTTGCTACTTCCCCCTCTGAATTCCCTGTGATGATCATGTCATCCACATACAGTAGGACCAAGACTTGTAGCTCCCCCTTCTTCTTGACAAACAAGCTTGAATCCGAGTTAGAAGCAAGGTATCCACAGAATTGCAAGTACTCTGCAATCTTCCCATACCAAGCTCTAGGAGCTTGCTTCAACCCATAGAGAGCCTTCCTGAGTTTACAGACATAGCTCGGATGCTTTTCAGAGACAAAACCAAGCGGCTGATCCATGAAGATGTCCTTGTCAATCTCTCCGTAAAGAAAGGCATTCTTCACATCGAGTTGCCACAATCTCCATCCTTTGCTAGCAGCCAAGGCGATCACCACTCCTACTGAAGTCATCTTCGTAACTGGACTGAATGACTCCTCATAGTCTTCTCCATACTGCTGTTAAAATCCTCTAGCGACCAGGCGAGCCTTGAACCTATCAATGCTCCCATCAGCCTTCTTCTTCAACTTATACACCCACTTGCAAGTAACCGGAGTAATGCCATCAACCTTGGGCACAAGGTCCCAGGTTTCATTCTTCTTCAGAGCATCAATCTCTTCTTTCATGGCACCTTCCCACTCCTTCACTCCAGTGGCCTCGTTGAAGTTTGCAGGCTCTCGCTCATCCAGAGGACCTGCAAAGAAGCAGGAGACAAAGCTCACTGCATTCCCATCACAGTACCGAGCCGGTGGCTTAACCACCCTCTTCGATCTCCGAAGGGTCGGCTCCTTGCTCACTGCTTCCGCTGCTTCTTCGGGCTCAACTCCTACCTAGGGCAAGCATTGAGTAGTGCTCCCCCTGCTTCCTGAGCCAGAAGGCTCAGCCTCAGAGTTAGAAGCAATAGGAGCTGCTGGTGAAACAGCAAGCTCCTCTTCCAAGCCTTCAACAGCCGCCACCGGTGCTTCATACACCTTGCTACTTCCGGTTAGCTCAACTGAGCCACCTCCATATGACGTCATCTCGTCAAAGACAACGTCTCTTGATAACATGAACTTCTTCGTCACATGTCCATGCATTTCCATCCCTTCTTCCGCTCATCGTAGCCAACAAAGACAAGCTTCCTTGCCTTCGCATCCAGCTTTGTCCGTGAAGCATCCGGGACATGCACGTAGCAAGTTGAACCGAACACCCGATGGTATCCCACACTCGGCTTCTCCTTTAGCAACAGCTCAATAGGAGTCTTCATGTTGATAGGGCTGAGTGGCATCCGGTTGATGACGTAAGCAGCACAAGACATCCCCTCCGCCCAAAAGGACCTTGGGATATCTTTCGCATGAAGCCAGCATTTGCAGGTCTCCGTCAGATGACGGATCTTCCGCTCCGCTAACCCATTTTGTTGTGGAGTGTGAGCACAAGTAAGCTCCCGTTGGATCCCGTGCTTACTGTAGAAGTTAGAAAACTCGGAGGAAACAAATTCACCCCCGTTATCAGTTCTAAGCTTCTTAATCCACAAGCCAAGCCGGCCTTCTACCAACTCCTTGAACTCCACAAACAAATGGAAGGCTTCTGACTTATCCTTTAAGAAGTACACCCAAGTATACCTTGAGTAGTCATCAACCAAGACAAGCATGTATCTGCTTCCACCAAGGCTGGCAGTAACCGTCGGTCCCATCAGGTCGCCATGAATACACTGCAATGGTATCTTGCTCCTTGTTTGTGATTTATCAAACGGAAGGCGGTGTGTCTTACCGTATTGACAGCCCGCGCAAACATGCCCATCACCAAAGGAGGACAACTTCGGCAACGCCTTCACCAGACTTCTACTCGCCATCGCCTTCAGCTTGTCTATGCCAATATGCCCCAGCCTCTCATGCCAGATAGCAGCGCTATCATTGGCCCTCATTCTATCAACATAAGAATTGGTGGCAAGAACAAACAAGTTCTTCACCCTCCTCCCTATATGAGCAACATCAACCTTCACCGCTGATATGTTGCGAAGGAACCTCACGTTTGTTGGCCCAAACAGAACGTGATAACCAGCGTCCATCGCATTGGTCATCGAGAAGAGGTTTTTCTTCATGCCCGGCATGTGATACACACTCCTTAATGTGAGTGGCACCTGATCACTACCCAAAGACACGACCCCCTCTTTCTCTACTGCATAAACAGTATTATGAGCAGTGATAATAGCTTCATTACCTGAGTAAGCCTGCATGGAGGTGAACTTCGATTTGTCTCCGGTGAGGTGATGACCACACCCGGAGTCCACGATCCACTCGCTGTTGAAGTCCTCGGCAGACAAGGCTCGGACACAAGTTCCCATCATAAAAGCTCTGCCCCATTCTGCTTCTTCACTTCTCGAGCAAGCTTCCTCCTTTCCCGCAGCATGCCCAGGTTGCAGTTTGACCGTGTAGTCCCGCTTGAAGTGCCCTCGCTGATGACACCGGTAGCACTTCAAATTCTTCTTCCAGTCCTTAGGAGCATTGCTCCTCTCCGGCTGATATGAAGTTGAAGTCTCCTTCTCACCAGCGGCCTGCACCTTCTTCTTCTTCTTCCCTTCCCATCATTTCTTCTTGCCTGAGAAGAGAGCTTCGCTGACTTCCTGATTCAGGTTCACTCCAGCCATCTGCCTTGCCAAGCTCTCCTGCGATGCAAGCAGATTCTCCAGCTCCAGCAAAGACGGCTGAGTAGCTCACCCTTGAACAGATGTTACAAAGGCCACATACTCCTTCCGTAAGCCGTGGATAATGTGCCTTTTCATCTTCGCCTCAGAGATAGGCTCATCAGGATCCAGTTCCGACAGCTCAGCACACAAGCTCTTCATCCTTAAGAAGTACTTGGAGATGGAAAGGTCTCCCTGAGTTGGCCTGGCCTACTCATTCTCCAGGAACTGAAGCCGTGCCACATTCTTCCTATTGAACAACTCATCAATGGTTGTCCAAATATCAGCAGCCGACTCACACCCAATGATGTGATCAAACAGTTTCGGAGACACGGCTCTCTTCAGAATGAAGTCCGCCTTAGCATTTGTTTTTCTCCAGAGCCTAACCTGCTCAGCAGTACCGAAAGCAGCAGTGACTTCCTACCTGTCGTCCCCACCGATGACTTCCCATAGCTCCTCGCCAAGAAGATAACTCTTCATGCACGACTTCCACATCTTGAAGTTAGTCGGCGTTAAGAGTTCAATGCCCAGACCTCTTGCAAAGCTCCCTTCCATTGCAACACCTGTTGGCAACCTTTCAGAAGCTCCGAGAAACAACACAGGTTGATCACCACTCAACCACTGAGTAACAACACTGGCTGACTTCCGCTCACGCAACTGAACCTCCCTCTGATACCATGTTAAATTTTCTCAACGTGGTCAGCAAGATAGCCCAAACGCCAAATTAATATCTTCGGAACTACCCAGTTCTCACGTTGAAACAGCGGAAACCAAGGAACAAAGGTTAATCCCAACAAACAATGGAAGCACAAGCAGATCTTTTATTCATTCACTTCTTTACAACACGAGGCATACATAGCGAGACATGATTTCGCTAGTATAACGGCTGTAAACAGAAAGCACTAGAAACCAAGCCGGGCGGACAGCACCGGAGTCCGCCGAGACCGCCGAGGTCGCCAGGTCGCCGAGTCTGCTGAGATCGCCCGAACTAAGCTGCAATCTGTCGAATAGCCACGGAGTCTGCCGAAGCCGCGAGGCCGCGCGGACACACCGTTATTCGTCACCTGCTGAAGCTGAACTAAGGAACACCCTATACCCGCCTGAAGCCGGCGGACAGGTTATTGAAGCTGGTAAAGATGAAACAGCGCTGACAAGTCGCAGAGCGACCTCCTGCTGAATCCGCAGAGACAGCACACTTCCAAGTACTTGACCGAAGTCAAAGCCAAACTCCTGGCTCCTTGAAGTTATCCGCACGACCTACACACAGCAAACGTCAGCACTGAAACAATCCGCGCGGACAGACAAACTGAGACCGCAGCTCCTTGCCCAACCCAACTTACTGTTCACTCAAGTTACTGTAGATGTGCCAGGGGGTCCTATTTATAGGCGAGGTGAAGAGTGTGGTCACCGCCCTAGAGATAGCGACACCGCCCTAGCCCGCGCGATAGCAAAACACCGTCCGCCGAGTCCGCAAGGACTTAGCCGGATACCAAGGAAAACCGCCAGGAGCAAGGCAACATTGGAGAACCCTCTCCAGTCCGCCCAAGTTATGCGGACAAGGCATCAGCCCGCAAAGCTTTCAACCACTGCAGGACAGCAACCCCCTTCAATGGCTATCCGCACAACCCGAGGCAGTCCGCAAGACTCAAGCCTCAATCCGCCACAAGTCCACGACCAAAGGCAGATAGCAACAGTCCGCCCGGTCACAGCGAACTTGGCGGATACGGCGGACACCATGAACTTGGCACAGAGTGTGACCAATTCCAAAAGCCATTAAAGGCCAATGCGAGCATGGCGGACACAAACTCCCATCCGCCAAACACCTTAGCACAGACCGCCGGCAATCCGCAAGCTCCTCGCACTCCTGCCCCATCGCAACAGCCATCTCCCGGACTCCAAAACCAGTCTGCCAAAGACCTCCACAGCAAAGCACCTGCTGTACCACCAGAGCTCGACAAGGCCTCAGCCAAGCTCTAAGCCCAGTCCGCAACAGCCCAAACTGCGGACACGAGCCAAACCGCCTATCAACACAAGCTTGCACCACGGCCACTGAGCAATGCACCAGTCCGCAAGCCTCTATCCGCTCAGGCCGCTCCTTGGCAAAACCAATCAGCAAATGCCCTATCCGCAGATAACAGGCCGCATAGTCCGTGGACTTCATGCAAACAACCCGCTCAGAAGACAGCCGGCTTTTCACTAGACCTTCCACCAGGCCGCACATCACAGTCCGGCCAGTCGGCCTAGTCCGCCAATGCTGTCTGCCCAGGCCTCCCGGCCTGTCCCGTCAACCACTTCCACTTCACAAAATTCAACACTTTGTTCATGGGTTGCCTCGCTCGTGCTCTGGGAACGACTCAGTTTGGGTGATTTCTTAATGAAGGTGGCCAGATTTATCCCTATGAAGAAGGAGACACATGTGGATGTTCTAGTGAGGCTCTTTGTGGAGCAATTTGTACTGTACCAAGGCATGCCTAAGACGATAGTCTCTGATCATGATGGTCGCTTTACCTTCAATGAGTGGAAGGCTGTACAAGCATATCTGGACTCACGCCTTACCATCAGCACAGCTTTTCACACTCATACGGATGGTCAGTCTAAAAGGGCCATCAGGACAATGGAGGATCTTTTGAGACTGTGTGTATTTGATATTGGGGAACCGTGGGAAAGGATCTTACAATTGGTGGAATTTTCATACAATAATAGCCACCAAGCTATGATTGGGATGGCTCCCCACGAAGCACTTTATGGAAGAAGGTGTAGAACTCCATTGTCATGGGTGCAAGATGAAGATCCAAACATTTTGCGGATAAAGTACATTAATGACACCGATGTGCTTGTTATATTGATACGAGATCTCAGGCTTGAGGCTCAAAGCTGGCATGCAAAGTACTATAATGCCAAGCTTCAGATGGTAGAATTTCAATTGGGTGACAATGTATTCTTGAAGATAAAGCCAATGCATGGAGTTTCGCGAGTGTGTGGTATGAAGAAGCTCAGACCGACATATGTGGGGACCTATGCTATATTAGAGAGAATTGTCCCTTTAGCTTATCGGCTGGAGCTACCACCGGAGCTGGAAAATCTTCACGATGTATTCCATATGTCGTCGCTGTAGAAGGCACTAGTATGAGCAGACCATTATGTCCCCATTGCAGATGGAGAAGTGGCAACTGATAGATCTGTTCGCCTATAGCCGGTCAGGATAGTGGACTTAAAGATCTGGAGCTTGAGGCGGAAAAGTGTACCGTTGTTAATCGTCCAATGTTCTAATCACCGAAAATAATAATACACTTGGGAGACGGTGGACTTGATGCAAAAGCGCTACCCGTAGTTATTTTCCCAAGGTAAGTTTAAAAGTTTATTATATTTTTCGTGCTTCACTCCCACACATCCTTTGCCTGATTTTAGGGAGGGAAGCTATGTTGTGCATACTTAGATAGATTACACGTGAGTCAACATATTATCCTACTCAATGAAAGATTACATTGTGTTGTCAAGTGTTTCATGAACACTTTAACCTGACATTGGGTTGTACTTAGAAATACAGTCCTGCAAGCACATAACTAAAACATACAACATCAAATACTACTCAATTCATCTTAGCTTAAGGGGACCCTTCTTTAAATCTGGGTTATTGTGGATACAATACCCAACAATCTCCTCCTATTTAAAGAAGTGAAAATCCTACAAGCTAAGAATAATTGTACACGTAATAATAATAATAATAATAATAATAATAATAATAATAATAATAATAATAATAAATCATAGCAAAACAAGACATTTAAAATTAAGAATAAAACAACATTCTCTGACAAAACATTAAATTATATATATATATATATATATATATATATATATATATATATATATATATATATATATATATATATATATATATATATATGAGTTCTATATTGGGGCAACCATTGTCTACAAATATCAATCATGAAAGAATCTATCAAGACTGTTTGCCCTTGCTCTTCTGACTTTGTCTGGCAAAATAAACTTATGGCTTTGGATAATATCCTAGCTGAACTGGAGCCGCATTCGGATCATCAAAACTGTATTTCCTGAAATGCAGTCTTCTTTTGGTGCAAGCTACCTCATACTTCTGCGAGTCATCTAAGCTATAGTAATCCTATCTATTCTCATAAGCCAAGTCTGCAATCTTGAATATGTTTAGAATGATACTCTTTGAAATCGAACTTCACACCTTAGCCATATCTTAATTAGGTTCAGACGTGACAGTAGACGGGACTTCACCATATTTTCTCCTTTTCTGGGCTGGTTGAGGTATGCCTTCAACTATTTGAACTTCTGGAATGGAAGCAGCAACATCAGTATCTGGTTCAAACTGAGGAAAATCCTGAGCATCTTTCCAGTACTGAGAATAATCCTGAATAGGATTAACAGGAACATCTACTAGAGCAGCACTGCAGGTTCAGGAAATGTAGCTTGAGTCTGACCTTGCCCACCAAATAAATCATTGTAAAGACAACTGAAATTATCAAATATGTAGGTATGGACTCCCTTGAAGTTTTCCACCATGGCGGCTTCAAGGGCTATCACCTTAGCTTTCAACACATCCTCCCCCTTTTTGACTTCTTCCTGTACTGTGGATGCTATGGCATTGGAATATTGGACCATTTGATCATCAAAATAGTTTATTGTTGTATTTTGGGCAGTAATAACTATTTTGGCATTTGTTAACATTTTGAAGAATAGTTAAATTACTTTTGAGCCCTGCCATAGTGAGAACAATTGCTTGGCCTTAGGTGTGACAACAAAAGTACCGTAGACTTGACGAATAATCCAGTACACCACACTTGTTCTGAACATGTTGACGTTCATCATCACTTTATCCAAAATCACATTAAGAAAGAGAACGTGAATGTGAGCTTCATTGAAACTAACAATTAACTTGCTTATATTTTTACCAAACCCCTCCCTGATGCGCGTTTCTCTTTACATGGACTAGAACTGGGGGTTTTGGATCTCTCTGCTTGATCATGTCGTATCATTTACTATCATCAGGGCATTTTTCCTGTTTTCTGGTTTGTTTTATGTATTTTTGCTTTCATTTTTTTTTCTCTTTTGTTTATCTTATAATCAAAAATAAAAAAAATTAAAAGTCACAAAACTCCAAAAACAGGTTTTTTTTCTTTTTGATTTACTTTGTTTGGTTTGTTTAATCCTTTTACTAAAACAACAAATTTATAAAACCCCAAAAATCAAACAACAAATGAAAAATCACAAAACTTCAAAGACACATTTTTTTGGTTTGCTTTGTTTAATTCATTGTTACTTTTAGTAAAATAAAACAAATTGTGGATCGTTCTTTCTTCATACATGCATGACTAGAACCTAGAGCATAATGATTACGTGCAATGTTTGATTTAGGTGTGTTAATCCCTGTTAACATTGTGTGAATATGTCATGATGTGTCGAATCTATAGGTACTTAGCTACTAAGTGCGACTATATATGATAGTGTATGTTGAATATGCCTCTAGGTATGTGTGAGGATTTAGGTAGCGTAATGACATTACATTGTTCACACATCCTTAGAAAATGCACTCATGTACAAATTCATGCATACAAGCTATAGCTCGTGATATTGTGTCTAACATGCTAGAAATAACTTGAATAATCAATGTCACGGTGTTCATGTTTTTTAAAGCTTAGAACATTGGGCCAAAACTCTAATGCATAAGTCTTTTGTATACAAGTTAAAGTGTATCTATCTATGTGGGTAGATTTTGGTTATTTGGGGTCCTTGAACTCAAAAAGGAATAAAAATGGATAGCTAAACAAATGAACAAAAATATGAGTACATTATAAGCTATCAAATCTTTTGTCAAGGATACCCCCCTAAGCACTACTCACTCCTCCTAATAAGTCTTCATAAGTATTGTGAGGATGAGCACCTTGGTCAAAAGAATCGTTTCGATCTTGTGCAAAGATAAAAACTTAAGTTAATGCCCCTTGTTTGAATCTTGGTATGACATAGATAGCATAGTGATATGATTTTTCACTTCATTTCTCTTGTGATAGCAAATTGAAGTATTAGGATAAAACATGTATTAAAGATTATTTCTACTTAATGTTTTTCTTTTGATACTACACGTACACATATCATTATTCTATCTAATGCTTCCATCCATCAGAATTGGACTTCCATTGCACTGTATGTTTGTATCACATATGTACTAGTACACGTTTTTTACACCTGATTCTTACAATGTTACACTGATTAACCCTTTGAATCTTTTAGCATTGGACTCCAAATTGATTGTTGTTGGCTATTGTATCCATAATAACCCTGATTTGAAGAACGGTCAAGTTAAGCTAGGATGAAATGTGACTGTATTTGATGCTGCTATTTTAGTTATGTACTTGCGGGTTTGCAGTGCTAAGTACACACCAATGCCAGGTTACAGTGGGTCAGTAAACACAGGACTATACAATATAATCCTTCATTGTGTAGGACAATGTGTTGACTCACATGTAATCTCTCCATTGGGGTGTACTTCTATCCCAAGTACAGGAGAAGGATCAAGGAAGGAACAAGGCTTGGATTTAGAAGGACAAGAATTTGCCTAAGTACAATTCGTCGAGTATGGTTAGGAATACACCTAGAATTCGTGGATTATACTAGTTAATACTTGTCGAATTCATCATTTATCCCTTCCAACACTGGTCCAATTCATCATTTGTACTTAGGGAAAATTCTTTGAGAATTATAAAATCTGCCAAGTAAAATTCGTCGAGTATATTAGTGTATACTCGCCGAATTCGTCGAATTTATCTAACGATACTCGCTGAATTCGTCGAATATACTAGACGATACATGCCGAATTCGTCGAGCCCATTCGACGCTACTTCCCTGTATTTTTCTAAGACTTATTCATCATATATCACTTGGCTAGGCGTCAAGTCTGTCGAGTGAGCTAGCTGATACTCGATGAATTTATCAAGTATACCAACCGATACTCGTCGAGTATTGTCTCTGCCTTGGCATTGATTGTTTTGCCTGCCTGAACTGATTTCACCAAGTTTTATTCACCCTATATCAAGAACCATTTAGCGAGTATACTAGTGATACTCGGTGATACATGACGAATTTGACTTTGATCATTTTTCCGAATTTTTTCTAAACTCTTCTTCGGGTTCAGTCGGCCATGCACAGTGATTTTTAGGTTTCATTTTTGGAAAATTTCTTGATACCTTTGGCAAGGAGATCTCTATAAATACCTAGGGGATATTTCCTTTCAATCTAATTACGTAATTGCTCTCAATTCAAACATAGAAAACTTTCCAATTCTAGAAATCGATCGGCTCCGCTCCACGTCGCACGGCTATAGTGATTTCGCGATTTATTTTCGATCAGCCGTCGATGAAATCCTGTGCACGATTCATCTTCTTTGATATATGCAATTGGATTGCTACTCTCTCTACAGATCTATACTCCTCCAGATCGAGTCGATCAAAGATTCAAGTAAAGATTCGAGATCTTCAATGTTTTCATCTTCTGTGTTCTCCAAGCAATTTCAAGATCTACTACTCTAGAAGAATGACGTATTGAAGAGTTTAAATCTTGTCTAAGTTTGATTGTAATGTTATTGTGTAATATTCATTTACTTTTGTAGGAGATTTTTCTCCGATTGGAATATATCTTTGTGGATCGAGTGGTAGATCCATTTGTGGATCGAGTGGTAGATCTGTTTGTGATCAAGTCATAGATCCAGCTATGGATTGAGTGGTATGAGCGTTGTTTATTAGTTTTAGGAGTTGCGTCTCCGAGGTGTAAGATTTGATGAAATCTGAGTTTGGTGAAGTAGCCGAATCTAGCACTTCGTGGTAGATAGGCGAGGTGAGAAAGTGGATGTACCAAACGAAGGGAACCACTATAAATCTCGGTGTTTGTGTGATTGTTTTTCAGTAATTGTTATTCTGTGAAAAGCCACAAACATCACATTTTAACCCACCCCCCCATCTAGGTAAGTTAGGTAGACGCTAGACACTTTCCGTTGGTATCAGAGGGGCGTTTTGTTCGATATAAGGTTAACACCTTAAACATGATCCTTGTTCTAGCGTCAAGAGATTTCTCCTAGTAACCATGGACAGAAGTAAAGACATGTCTTCTATGAAGCTTCCAGTATGCACAAAATATAAAACTTTCCCATGTGGAAAGAACGAGTAAGGTTCCTCATGGAAGCTGCTGATCCCAGAATATTCTAGATTATGGAAGAAGGATCACGCATACCGACTTAGCCATCAGCTCTGAATCCTGCAGTCATGATCCCCAAGAAGATGATGGCCTTGATTAAGGATGAAATTGCCTTATTCTCTCTTGATTAGAAGGCAAAGAACATCAACCCCAATGCAGTGGACTACTCAATGCTTCAGAATCTATTCCACTACAAATCTGCCAAAGAAATATGGGACTGCCTAGTTGTGTTGATGGAAGGGATAAAAAAAGGAAGAGACGACCGCAGATCAAAATTGAATTAGGAATATGAACCATTTAAGCAGGGATCAAGTGATAGTATTGCTGACAGCTTTGGGAAATTCTTTAAGATTGTAAATGGCCTCAGGAACTATGGTCGTAATTTCACTAATGGCGAGCTCAGTGACAAATTTTTTAGATCCCTGACAAAGGACTGGGACACCAAAGTGGTACCCATTAGAGAATTTGGAAAGCTGCCTGAAATTGACCCTCATAACCTCTTTGGGAAATTGTTCTCCTATGAACTACACATGAACACCGGAAAGAAGGAGGAGCAAAGTAACCGGACTTCCAACAAAGAGAAGTTGGTGGCCCTATAAGCAGAAGGATCGGGATAGTCCAAAGTTATTTCACCAGTAAGGACTCGTGCTCCTGGCAACTAAGAAGACTCCGAGCCTAGCACATCTGGCTCTGAGCTATTGGATGGAGAGTTCTCTCTAATTTCTAAATAGTTCGAGAAACTTATCAACAAGAGGAGACAGATGAAGAATCAATCATCTTCGTCTGACTTCAGGAAATCTCATCAGGATGGTGATCATTCCAGAAAAAGCTATAACCAAGAGGACAAGTACAAATCTAAACAGAACATTCATTCTTCCTTTGACATTGTGTGCAATTATTGCAACAAGAAAGGTCACATGATTTTTGAATGCCCATATAAAAAGCAGGAGAGTTCCAAGAAAGAGGAGAAAAGATCCTTCAAGGACAAAAGAAAAGAAGAAAAGAGCTTTGTCGCCAAGAAGTCCAAGACTCTAAGCGACACTGACTCAAGTGAGTCAAGCTCAGAGAATTAGGAAGCGTACATCGGGCTCATGGCTCAATCAGACGAGGAAGTTGGTGACTCTGAGTTTTGTGGGAAGGTATACTCGCCCATAATACTCTCGGAATCAGAAACGTCCACTAATGGTCATGAAGGATATTCTTCTAAAGAGGACGAGTCTGAGTTAATGGTTCAACATGAGAACCTTTTGAAGGATTTTGACAAATGTTGAAAGGTAGTCAAAAAAGCAAGCAAAAGAAATTGCCTCTATCAAGGTAGTGGAATCAAGACTGAGGAGGGAAATTGCAGAATTAACTCATCTCAGAAGTGAAGATCACTCCTTGCAAGAGGAATTGAAAAGCTCGGCTGAAATATTAAGTCTAAAAGAAAAATATCCTGACGAGCCAGAGGGAAAGCTCTTGGTGGAGAGAAAACTTGTTGAGAGTTACTCCAAGGCGAAGACTATTCTCCCTCTAACAGATGAGTTCTCAGCTCCGAAGAAGGGTAGTGGTCTTGGCCATGTAGTTGGAAAAGTTAAGGCTGCCATGAAAGCCAGTACCAAAGAAAAGGGGAAGGCACCTCTAGGTCAACCCTCGTTTAGGAAGGTTAACTTCCAGACGAACAAGTTTGACCATGAGTCATCCTACGGTCATCTTGCTAGGCCTACCAATATTGAGCCCAAGTAGCAATACTAGGGATGGACCCGTCCCCGATACTATGGTGCCAGTGTTTTCAAAGCACCTTACAAAGAGATTGAACTCCAGGGTTATGGTCCTTATGTCCATAGACATAACCATAGGAGGGCACCAAAAGCCAAAACTTTCATACCTAAGGCAAAGGAGATGGAGAAGCTCTGTGTATACTGTAATCTGGAGGCTTCCACCTCCAAGTATGTTGCTCCTACTAGACCTCATGTTCAAAAGTTAAAGCAAGTGTACAAGAGAAGGTACAGCAGTTTTGACTGTTAGTGCTGCGGTAAAAATTGGTCATTTTGGCGTAGATTGCAGGTTTAACCCTGCTAACTTTGTAACTCCACGAGTTAACCATGGTAGACCGACCACTCGTATAGTTAATGTTCCTAGTGGTGTTAAGCTGACCAGGAACCAAAGACCCAAATATGTTTAGGTTCCTAAGGTAAAATTATTTATGATTGCAGGTATGTCCAGAGGCCAAAAAAAATCCAATCTGGTATTTGGACAGTGGATGCTCTCCGGACACGAACGGGACAAGAAATCTGTTGCTTGATTTTACCCCTGTGAAAGGTGGACCAAAAGTCATCTTTAGAGGGTCAGGCATGGGAACTACAAAAGGCTATGGTATGAGCTCCAACAGAATAGTCTCCTTCACAGACGTGGCTTATGTTGAAGCATTATACCATAATCTGGTAAGCATAAGTCATACATGTGATAAAGGCTCCATCGTTGAGTTCTGTAAGGACAAGTGTTTGATAAATTTGTTTGCAAATTTGGAGATGGTCTTAACAGGCACTCAGAGTAGAAATATATCATGTTTAAATTTTCTTTACTTAGACAATTCTACACCAGTCTGCTTTTTTTGTAAAAGATAGTGCATCTCATTATGATCAATGGCACAAGAGAATAACTAATATTAATTTCAAAACAATAAATTTGTTATTTTCTCAAAGCTTAGTGTGCTATGCCAAATCGGTAATCAGACAAGGGCTATCTTCAATGATATCATAGAGAAAGATTCTTCAAGAAGCTTATACCTACTTCATATAGACTTATTATGTCCTATGCCTATTCACAGTTGAGGATGTAAGGTCTACAAGATAGTAATTGTTGATGACTAGTCGTGTTTTACTTGGGTGTTCTTTCTGAAACACAAGTCAGACACCATCGTACATTCTCAAATTTTGTCCGGCAAATTCAGAACGAATTGAACTACTCAGTGGTCAAAATCAGAAGTGACCACAGAACAAAATTTGAGTCTGGTGCCATGACATAATTTTGTGTAAGTCATGGTATCTTTCATGAGTTTTCCTCCTTGTGCACTTCACAACAAAATGGAGTTGCAGGGAGAAGGAATAGAACCCTAATTGAAGCTTGTACAACTATGTTGAATGACACTTCACTTTTGGAGTACTTATGAGCTGAAGAAGACAACACAGCTTGTCACGTACAAAACAGAGCACTTATCAACAAAAGCTATCGTAAGACCCCCGAAGAGCTATTGAAGGGCAGAAAACTGACTGTATCCTATTTTAGCATAATTGGAAGTAAATGATTTGTACTTAAAAATGGGAAGTATTAACACACAAAGTTTAGTGAAAAATGTATTGAAGGTTTTTTTGTAAGTTATAGTAGCCATAGTAAGGCATATAGGATTTTCAATAAGAAAACTCTGGTGGTGAAGAGTCAATCAATGTTGTATTTGATGAGACAAGACTGTTCCAAAGCATCTCGTCTAATGTTATTAGTGCAGATGTAGGTAACTGGTGTACAACCTCGCCCTCACAAGCAGCAACTCAAGGAGAAGGGATGAGTTAGGGGCGAGAGGGCAAGAGGATTGAATAGGTGAGTAGGACCATAGGGTCAACTCGCCAGTACTTCAAAGAGGCAAAACATAATTTGCGAGACAGGAGCAGCGGAAGATGAGAGATGGATCTCACGGTGTATGCTGGCCTCTTGTGGCGAGACGGCTCTCGCAAGGCGGGGGACTCGCAAGGCGAGCTGATAGGCTCCTCTCGCCCGCCGGTTGATTTCTCACTCATCATATGAGAAAAAGGTGTTTTTACTTTCCTACCCCCAAGAGTGCATTTTACTCTTTTACCACAGGTTATTTTACCCTTTTGCCATTTGGGGTCTGCGTATAACCCTTCAGAACTACAGAGTTTGGATGTTGGCAGACCCATCCCAGGGTATTTTGGTAATTTTAGATCGGTTCAGTTTGGTTAATTGCAGATCAAACTCAGAGGCCTATAGATAGACCGATAAGGTGCCTTAAAGAGGGGTTGGTGAACCTTTACTTCTTCTTCCTCCAAGGCACCTAGTTCAGCACTGACTAGGGAGGGGGAGAACTTCTAATACTTTGGGACAAGAGGTGGGACCTCCAAGCTGAAGCCCATGGTCTATTTCTAGTTCCAAGACTCAAGTCTAGAAGGAGTTTCAGGAAGAGTAGGTGTGAGCTCCAACCTGAGGTCCAAACTTTAGGTGAAGTCTAGCAACTGGCTTCAACATTTTTGGTGTGGTGAGCATGGACCACAACCTACATAGAAGAATCTTGAACTACTTCATGATGGGAAATCTCGTAGAAGTAGACGAGGATGGGCCCCAAAACTCGGGAGGATTTGTAGGAAGGAAAGAATTCATGGCGTCCATTAAAGACATTATGTACATGTTGCAGGGGATCTCGCGGTAAGGCGACTGCTCGACTCCTTTACCTCAGGCACTCGCTCTCGTGCTTCAAGATAAGCACATCTCAGCAAGAATTAGAGGGGATGCCCTCAGGGGGCGACCCGGAAAGTAAAATGTGGTAGAGGGAAGTGGGTGAGACCTAGTGGGTAGGGAGTTGTTCCCATGCCCTGTGAGTGTCGTCTCGCTAGGAGACGTCATTATGCGGGTGGAGACAGCGAGACCCGTGGCGAGATGGTCCCCGTTCTACGAGTTGATCATTTTATCTCCAGTCCTGAAATGGTTCAGGGAGCCTGAAATGACCTACTATGTGGGAAAAGATGACCCTCTACAGCACTTGCAATGGTTTGAAGATGCAGTCTCCATCAGTCCAATGACGAACGTGTTCAAATGTCGTCTTTTCGCCATCACCTTGAAAGATAAAGCTAAGGACTGGTTTCATCAACTCCCAACAGGATTAATCTATGGCTTCGAAGATCTGAGTAGAAGTTTCCAGGTGCGTTTCTCAACCTCAAAGAAAAGGAAGAAGAATCCCGAGTCGATTTTCCTGATCCGGCAGAAGGCGGATGAATCCCTGGCCCAGTACGTGGACATGTTGTAGGAAGACATCTTGGATATTCAAGAAGTGACAGGATTTGGTCTCTATATGTCCTTCATCGTTGGATTGCGGGAGTGTTTCTTCAAAATGAGACTAATTCGAATGGCACCACTATCATTTGAAGGGCTGATGGAGAAGGCATCAAAAGAGATAGCAATGGAGGCGACAAACCCGACATTTGCCAGAAAGCTGGCAAGGTTGACTAAGGCTGAGTTAAGAGAACTAGCAGGGGGAATACAACAAGAATGAATAAGGAGGGAGGAGCCTAGTGCATGGCATATCAGGAGTTGGGTTAGAGGCAATAAGGAGGCTTTGCTCAAGGACAGGGAAGAGGATTTCCCACGGGGTGAGGAACTACCAAGGCCCTGGAAGATTCAACCAGCAGGGGTGGGGATATGGTCCTAGACCACCCATACCCCCGCCTCAACAAGCTATATCTTTAGGGATATGGCGCAACCAGCTCATCCAAAAGCCCGGACTGTTTGAGGACAATGCTACCACTCCTTTATAGAGCTGGCTACCCTAGGCAGGATCCACGGGGCGACCAGTTAGGCCGAGGGGACACGTCCTTCTGTTCGACTAGTGCGGGCCATAGTGCCTCACGCTGTACATCCCAACACCGAGGGCATTGCTGGACCCCAACAATCCCCCCCCCCACCCAAAAACAACCCCCAGGGTTTCGAACCCGTAACCTCCCTCTGATAACACTTGAAAGTATTATTTTCAAGGCTAGCTAAACACCTAGGGGGTGAATAGGTTTTTGTCTATATTTAAAATTTCTATCTTCTTAGCAGATTACTATGCTTTGTGATTAGGTTATTTTTTAGCTTTCAAGGACAATCACAGACTACACAACAATTTTATAATAGTTCCCCAATCTTGGGTACATCCACTATCCCTCTACGACTATCTAATAGTGTGTTTTACTCGGTTCTCCTTCCCGAACTCAGCCCCTAAAGAGCTTACAACATAGATCCCGCATGACCACACAGGACACACAGACCTAATACTTATGCACAAAGACAAATCACAGGTCACAAAGACCTTTCAACTAGCACAAAGCCAAACACAGGTCACAAAGACCTTTCACCCAGCACAAAGCCAAACATAGGTCACAAAGACCTTATCCTTTATAATACAGGCTTACAACTTAAGACTAACAAAGAATCTTTATAGAAGAATTAAAAGGTGATTAGATAAAACCCTAGAGCAAGAACTTTGTGTCTTCTTCTTCCCGAACTGTGCAAATATAAGTCCAAGATTTTGTTGTTGAAGATAGTGAAATTTGTAGTTGAATATTGTTACAAACAACTTTCTTTTCTCAGCAGAGCTTGTTGATCTGCACCCTTAGAATCGCTTCCGAACCTGCTATTGCAGATGGTGATTGCTTCAGCTATCACTTTCCTCATCTAGGTTTTCTGTGTAGAACAGCTTCTTCAGGCTCGACAAGAATGGGCAGGAAGATGAAGTTCGGCCGTACGTTTTGTTTTTAGAAAAGCGATACAAGGATTCGATTGATTGCTCTTGCCGATTTGCTTCTTTTTCTTCTCTGAAGGCTAATCGAACAGTGGTTCCCACCACTACGATTGATGTCTGAGATTTAGCCATGCAGCACATGCTTTCCATTTAATCTTAATTCAACGGCTCTTTGCTGTGTGT
This sequence comes from Platanthera guangdongensis, assembly GCA_039583875.1. Classification (NCBI taxonomy): domain Eukaryota; kingdom Viridiplantae; phylum Streptophyta; class Magnoliopsida; order Asparagales; family Orchidaceae; genus Platanthera; species Platanthera guangdongensis. Next base: position 48,369 of record JBBWWR010000106.1, read on the forward strand.
GGACCCAACACTTAATGATGAAAATATTTCTTGGAAAGTGCAGAAGATGATAACAGTTGGCCACCAACATCTCTGGCAGATTTTCCACAACATTTGAATTTTGATTGACGTTTTGACTTTGCTGACGTTCACATTACACATCATCTCTGGACTTAGATAAAATTCAATCATTAGAAGCAAAGGCATTGAGTGAGTAGGCATCACTCAATGCCACAACACTTAGACAAAATTTTATCTGTCTAGACGTTGAGCTCGACCAACGCTGAGCTCTGTTCGATGAACGCCAAGCTCAGCTCGACGAAAGCATAAATTCAGTTCGACAAATTTTAAACTTAGTTCGACGAAAGCAAACCTTAGTTCGACGAAAGAGTAAATTTAGTTCGACGAACTTTAGACACAGTTCGACGAAAGCTAAACTCAGTTAGACGAAAGAGTAAATTCAATTCGACGAACTTTAGACTTAGTTCAATGAAGGCTAAACTCAGTTCGACGAACTCCAGGCTCAGTTTGATGAATGTTAATCTCAATTCGATGAAGCTGAGTTCGACGAAAGCCAATCTATCGACGCATTTGGACTTAGCCAAATTTTCTGCGTCAAGGCGTTGAGAGCGTTGAGAGTGTCGAGAGTGTTGAGAGTGCTTGCCTCACTCAACGTTATTTGCCTTAGCAAATATTTTTGAGCCTTGGCGTTGAGTGAGTAATCTCCACTCAACGCCAAACTACTTAATAGAATTTTTCTGTTATCTGGCGTTACGTGAGTAAGTTACAATCAACGCCTGTGGACTTAGTGAAAATTTTGCCCAGCTTTTTTGTGGAGTTGATAGCCACAGCAACACTCAACGCTAAATGTTGTATGTTAGTAGACCACACACAACGCATGTGGACGTAGCCATATTTTCATCCAATTTCTCTAGGATTTGACTGACTTATCCTGACTCGCAACCTTTTAGCTATATGGCGTTGAGTGAGTATACTACACTCAACGCTTTTGCACTTTGCCATATTTTTGGCTATCTAACAGTTAGGCTGAGATAGACTCAACGCTATTTGATATATGGAGTTGAGTGAGCTTTACTCACTCAACACCTGTGGACTTAGTAAAATTTCTATCTAGACAAAAATGAATTATCACCTCTTGCATTGAGTGAGCTTGCTCCACTCAATGCCTGTGGAATTCACGGATTTGTTTTATGTCCAGCAGCTAATTATTGTGTCATCTTGTCCAATCTATGTGATATGGACTAACCTGCACTCAAGACCTCAAGTACACATTAAATACAGTTGATGTGTGTGACATTGACCTGTTTGACTTCTCATAAATCAGGGACATTGAGAACAATGGACCCAACAATCTCCTCCTATTTGAAGAAGTCAAAACCCTTATCAAAGTTATTTTCTTTCTTTCAGCAATGACAGACACAACTTATACAACAAAATATATATTGAAATTCTGATATGATATAAGTAAGTGTACCTCATTTCCTGCCTGTATGGTGAGCATCACTAATAACTCTTGTACAACCTCGTGTCCGGCGAGCAAGGTCACCAGGGAATAGGCAAATCGGGCTGAGGACCATAGGCGAGCTCGGCAATAAAGGGGGCGAGGTCGGCAGCAAAGGGGGCGAGCCTAATCTCAACATTCGTCGACCAGAGATTGACGATCAGCGACCCCGAGTTCGGCATATGCCGAGCGAGACACAACTCGCGTCTTCGCAGTGGAGCTCGGCAGCAGTAGGCGGGTAGAACACGCCGAGGTGACCAAAGCTCCCCAGCTCGCCTGGAAGTATGAGGTACTTTTTACTGTTTTGCCCCCTCTGGTCTGCCCATAGCCCTTCAAAACAGCGGAGTTTGGCTGTTGGCAGACCCAACCAAGGGTTTTCTGGTAATTTCAGGTCAGTTCTTTTGGTTATTGGCAGTTCAGATTCCAAAAGCTATAATTAGGACCCAAGGGGTACCCCAGAAAGCAGGCTCTTCCATGTGCTCTCCTGCCCCAATCTTCAAGTGCTTTCTGAGGGTACCTTAGCTCGGCTTCTGGCTAAGGTGGGGAAGCGCTATGAGATCTTCCAGGTTTATGGTGGGACCTCCCTGCCAAGCCCTTGGGTCTGTTTCTCCTTGCTTTATTCGTTATTTTTCTTGCAGGGGCAAAGTAGGCGCGAGACCACCCCTTCCCAAAGGGTCGAACTCCACAGGAGACCGGATTCTGGTTTCAACATTTTGGTGCGGTGAGCGTGGATCGTGGTCAGCGCAGAAAAGCTTCGGCGAGCTCAATGACGGGAGGACAAGGATCTGACAGGCAGAACTCGCTGCCCCCCCCCCGCCTCTCGCAACGGTGGGGATGTTGGAAGACTTCAGGAACGATGTGCTGGGCCTCGTCAAGTTCGCACTCGGCGCGCGTGCCGAGTGCTCGACTCCGGCAGCCCAGATCGCGGCCGCCCCCTCTTTGGGCGAGGACACTCCCGGCCGGCGAGCTGGGAAGGAAGTGGCCGAGGAAGGCCGAGGGTGCGAGCTCCCAGGGCGCGAGCTCTTCCCCGGCTCGGCAGGCCGAGGCCGGTTCGGCGAACTGGGCTCGCGAGACTCGTCAGCTCGCCCAGTGGGGGGAGGCAGTCCTTTCAGCGAGCTGGTTTCCTCAGCTCCAGTCCCAGATGGGTTCAGGGAACCCGAGATGTCTTACTATACTGCGAAGGGAAACCCAGTGCAGCATGTCCAATGGTTTGAGGATGTGGTCTCCATCCGTCAGATGTCGGACGGATTCAAATGCCGACTCTTCGCTATCATCCTTCAGGAGAAGGAAAGGGAGTGGTTCCACCAGCTCCCGGCCAGCTCCATCTACTGCTTCGAGGACCTGCGCCGGGGGTTCATGCTGAGATTCACCACCTCGAAGAGGAGGAAGAAGGAGTTCGAGTCTTTGTTCCACATAAAGCAGGGGGTGAACGAGACGTTGGGGAGCTATGTGGACCAATTCCAGGAGGAAGTTACTCAAGTCCAGGAGATGTCGGGCCATAGTCTGATGATGGCCTTTACCCTGGGCCTGCAATAGGGTTTCTTCCGAATGGAGCTGAAGAGAGTTCCCCCTCTCTTCTACGAGGAGGTGATGAAGAGGGCGGCAAGGGAAGTCGATGGGGGAGGCGTCGAACCCGGAATTTGCAAGGAAGCTCGCCAGGTGGGCAACCGAGGAGGAAACGTAGTCGAAGGGAGGAAGAGGACAGGAGGATAGGAGAGGAGACCCCAGGCAGAGGGAGCAGAGGCAGCTCCAGGGGCAGCAGCAGCCGAGGTGGGGGCATCAAGAGCCCGACCGACGGCTAGGATGGAGACCCGAGTGGCAGGGGCAGGGGCCGCAGAGAGGGTATTTCGGAAGGGATCACTACCAGGGGAGGCAAGATCAGTTCCACCCCCTGGGCTGGAGGCAAGGACAGAGGCCCCGACTCCCCGATCAAGAAGAGGTCATGGCCATAGCCTTGGGAGCAAGGAGGGGAGCGTGGAGGAGGAGAAGAAGAGAGGTCAGGGTGGAGCTTCCCTATTGCGACTTCCATCAGGAAGAGGGGCATGCCACGGCCACCTGTCCGGAGTTCCTCGAGATGAGGGGGAATAGGGAGCAGCAGCAGCAGCAGGGGCGACAGGAAGTGAGGATTGAGGAGGTCCTGCCTCGGGCGGAGGAGGATCGGGTGCGAAGACCGGGTGGATGTGGGGACCCCAGGAGGGATCAGAGTGATCCACGGGGGAGTGGGGATCGAGGCTTCCCGCAAGGCAAGTCTCCATACCATGTACCGGCGGAGCGTCGCCTCTACATCCCAGTCCCCGCCACCGGAGGACAGGATCACCTTCTCCAAGAGTGATATGCCAGACCACGAGGATCCGTTCTGTGATGCGCTGGTCATCAAGGCGGCAATCGAGAATTTCACCGTCTCTCGGATCCTCATGGACAACGGGAGTTCCGTCAACGTCATCTTCAAAAAGGCGTTCGATGCGATGAAGGTGGAGGCAAAGAGGGTGCTGGCCTAAGATGGCCCCTTGTTCGGGTTTTCAGGAGAAAGGAAGGAGGTAGAGGGAGGAGTTGGTCTCCATGTCACCTTGGGGGGGGGCAGTCCCGAAACTGCAAGTTCGTCATTGTGGACACCCCCAGCAGCTACAGCGCCATCTTCAGGAGGCCCCTGATCAGCGCCTTCCGCTGCGTCCCCTCATCTTTCCATCAGTGCTTGAAGTTCAACGCTGAGGGGGTCCAAATCAGGGTTAGGGGGACCCAAAGGTGGCGCGGGAGTGCTATGTCACTGCGGTAAACACCATCTCCTGGCAGGATGGAGCTGAGGAGATGGGGCGAAGGATGGAGGAGGTCGAGCAGGAAGCAGGATGGGAGGAGTCGGGAGTGAAGGACTGCACGGAGGAGGCGGCAGGAGGAGATCTTGAAGAGGTGGCCGAAGTGAGGGCCGTGAGAGGAGAGATGGAGGTAGAGGTCCCCGTTCCGGAGGAAGGGGATGCCGAGGGATTGGGGGAGCAATCCAGGCTGGTGGCAGTAGAGGAAGTGGTGGAGCTGGAGGTGCTCACCCGAGAAGGAAGGATGAAGAAGATCCGCGTCAGCGGGGGGCTGACCCCGGAGGACCAAGGCAGGATGCTGGAGTGTATCCAGAAGAACGTGGACATCTTCGCTTGGAACGCCGCGGAGATGCTGGGGGTTGATGCGGATGTGGCCTGCCACCGCCTCAACCTGGACCCGGGAACACGCCCCGTTCAGCAGAAGAAGAGGTCCACTGCGGACAAGCTGGCGGAGCCCATCAGGGAGGAGGTGGCAAAACTCCTCAAGCCGGCTTTGTGTCTGAGATTCAGTACCCCGGCTGGGTCTCCAACGTGGTTATGGTAAAAAAGGAGACGGCAGATGGAGGATGTGTATCGACTTTTCCTTACTTAATAAAGCTTGTCCTAAGGACTGTTATCCTTTACCTCGAATCGACGCGCTGGTTGACTCAGCCGTCGGTTTTTCTGTAATGAGTTTTTTAGATGCTTTTTCAGGTTATCATCAGATCAGGATGCACCCCCCAGACATCAAGGATGTCTCGTTCATCACAGGGGATGGATGCTACTGCTATAGGATGATGCCCTTCGGGCTGAAGAATGTCGGGGAAACCTACCAGAAAATGATGGATAGGGTCTTTAAGGAGCAAAGGGGGAGGAATTTGGAGGTGTATGTAGATGACCTCATGATCAAAAGTCGGGATGTGGACTCCCACCTCCGGGACCTGGAGGAGACCTTCGCCACCCTGCGCAAATATAAGATGCGATTGAATCCCCTAAAATGTGTCTTTAGGGCCAGCAGGGGAAAGTTCCTGGGGCACCTCCTCACCCCCGCGGGGGTCGAGCCGAATCTAGATAAGGTCAAGGCTATCTTGGAGCTGGGGTCCCCGCGGAATGCAAAGGAGGTCCAACGACTGGTGGGGAAGCTAGCAGGGCTGAGTCGCTTCCTTTCACGGGCCGGGGAGAAGTGCCCCCCCTTCTTCAAAACGCTAAGGGGTGGTCGGAGGTTTGAATGGACAAAGGAGTGTGAGGAGGCGTTCCAGGCCCTCAAAGTGCAGTTGGCACAGGACCCGCTGCTCTAAGGGCCGAAGGAGGGGGAGGACCTGTTCTTATATCTCAGGGACAGGGCGGAGGCCTTGAGCTCCGTCTTGGTTCGCGAAGAATGGAAGAGGCAGCTCCCTATTTATTACGTGAGCCGGGTCCTGAGGAAGGCCGAGCTCATGTATCCGATTTTGGAGAAGCTAGCTTTTGCCCTAATCATCTCGGCCAGGAGGCTGCGACCTTACTTCCAGGCGCACTCAATTCGGGTAGTGACCGACCATCCCCTCCGCAACATCTTTGAGGGGGTGGAGCATTCAGGTAGGCTGGCTTAGTGGTCGGTAGAACTGAGCGAGTTCGATGTCTCCTTCGTTCCGTGGCTCTCGATCAAGGCTCAAGCTATGGCCAACTTCTTGGCCGACTACATGGTTGAAGTAGCGGAGGAAGAGCTCACCCGCCCGACTCCTTGGAAAGTGAGGGTGGATGGAGCCTCAGGGAGGCACTCCCTTGGAGTGGGGGTGATCCTAGAAAGCCCTCAAGGGACTCGAATTGAGCAGACGGTGGTGGTGCACTTTCCCATTATCAACGACCAGGCCGAGTACGAGGCCGTGATAGCAGGGCTTCGCCTGGCCAGGGAGCTGGGGGGGGGGGGGGGGGGGGGGGCGGATGTGGAGGTCCATACTGACTCCATGGTAGTAGCTTCCCAAATCAATGGGGAGTTCGAAGCAAGGTAGCCCACCATGCGATCGTACTTTGCCGAGGTGAAGGGGGTCATTGGCACTTTTCAAACTTTCGCCATCTGACACGTGCCCAGGGAAGAGAATGAACAAGCCGATCAGCTAGCAAAGCATGGTCCCCAGGTGGGGGGCACCTTCACCGACCTGTTCCGCCCCTCCATCGAAGAAGGAGAGCTCATGGAAGTCGATCAACAAGCTTCGTGGATGGACCCAGTGGTGGTTTTCCTCACCACAGGAGAGTGTCCGGAGGGGGTAGATAAGAATAAACTGAGGCACAAGTCAGCCTATTACCTCCTCCAGGACGGGCAGCTATACAGGAAGACCCTCTCAGGGATGCTAGCCCGCTGCGTGACCGAGGGAGAAGTACGAAGGATCTTGGAGGAAGTCCACTCCGGGGAATGTGGGAGTAACTCCGGGAGTTGGATCCTGGAAGGGATGATAGTTAGGCAAGGGTATTTCTGGCCCACCCTGGGCCGAGACGCCGCCGAGTTCGCAAGAAGATGTCATAAGTGCCAGTTGTTTGCCCCTCTCCAGCTACAGCCGGCCCAGCGACTCAGAAGTATCACGGCCCCATGTCCCTTCGCAATTTGGGGAATGGATTTGGTTGGGCCATTCCCCCAGGCCAGCGGTCAGAGAAGGTTCCTCCTAGTAATGATTGACTACATCTCAAAGTGGATGGAGGTGAAGGCGTTGGCCAAGGTGACCTCCCAGGTGATCAGGAACTTTGTTTGGGGGGAGATCATCTGTCGCCATGGGCTGCCCCAGGCCATCGTCACGGACAACGGGCCCTAGTTCGCTAGTGCCGAGTTCACCAGCTTCTGTGAGCAGCTTGGAATCGACCTCAGGTTCGCCTCGGTCTATCACACCAGGAGCAACGGGCAGGTGGAGGCCGCAAACAAGATCATCGTCAACCTCCTCAAGAAGAAGGTGGAGAATTTTAAGGGGAGCTGGGTGGAGCAGCTTCCTGCAGTTCTTTGGGCCCTAAGGACCACCCCTAACACGGCTACGGGAGAGACCCCCTTCAAAGTCTCCCATGGATGCGAGGCTGTGCTCCCCGTAGAATTCGAAGTCCAAACCCCGCGAGTCATGGCGGCAAAAGAAGTCCGTGAGGAATGGCAAGCGGAGAATGAGGAGGAACTGAGGCTCTCCCTTGACATGGTGGAAGATGTGAGGGACCTCTCCTCTATCCGGCAGGAGGAGGTGCAAAGAAGAATGGCAAAGTAGTTCGATAAGCATGTCAGGGTCAAGCAGTTCGTGGAAGGGGACTTGATGCTGAAGAAGGTGGATGCAGCCGGGAGATCAGCATCCGTAGGGAAGCTCAATCCCAGCTGGGAGGGACCATTCATTGTAAAGGAAGCCTTGGGGTCAGGGGGCTATCGACTCCAAAATGTAGAGGGCGAGACCCTGAGTCTCACCTAGAGTGGTGACGACCTAAAACGATTTTTCCCCTGAAGCATGTACGCAACACTTTGATTATAATAAATTCTTTTAACTCTCTAATATTACCATAGCTAGCCTGCATAGAGGGATATAATGTATTTTGGACCCCGAGCAGATCCCGCTGTCAGGCTCTCACCTAGCTGACAGGGCTGGAGGTCACTCGGTGTCATCCTTAGCCTCGAGCAGATCCGGCTGTAAAGATCTCACCTAACTGGCAGGGTTGGAAGTCACTCGATGGTGTTAGTAGTGGACCCCGAGCAGATCCCGCTGTCAGGCTCTCACCTAGCTGACAGGGCTGGAAGTCACTCGGTGTCATCCTTGGCCTCGAGCAGATCCCGCTGTCAAACTCTCACCTAGCTGGCAGGGCTGGAAGTCACTCGATGGTGTTAGTAGTGGACCCCGAGTAGATCCCGCTGTCAGGCTCTCACCTAGCTGATAGGGCTGGAAGTCACTCGGTGTCATCCTTGGCCTCGAGCAGATCCCGCTGTCAGACTCTCACCTAGCTGGCAGGGCTCGAAGTCACTCGATGGTGTTAGTAGTGGACCCCGAGCAGATCCCGCTGTCAGGCTCTCACCTAGCTGGCAGGGCTGGAAGTCACTCGATGGTGTTAGTAGTGGACCCCGAGCAGATCCCGCTGTCAGGCTCTCACCTAGCTGGCAGGGCTGGAAGTCACTCGGTGTCATCCTTAGCCTCGAGTAGATCCCGCGGTCAGGCTCACCTAGCTGACAGGGCCGGAGGTCACTCGATGGTGTCGGCCTTGAAATCGTCAGATACAGGTCAAAGTCTCAGTGCCAGGGAGCAAAGGGGAAAAGGTTCTGTCAGGGCGAGCTCGGGCTCGGCAAACCCAGCTCGACATGATCAAGAAGGCAAGCCAGGCTGGAGGACTGCGTAAGCGAGTATGGACTTGTCAATCCCGTCTCTGCATTGGTGAGTGGAATGCGAGCCCGGGCCTCGCCAAAGGAAAGCAAGCCAGATCGGGGCACCTCGCCCCCTTTGCCCATTAGACTTCAAAAAATTTCTCCTTTTTCGGGCTCAACCAGGATGGCTCGCGTGCGAGTTATGGTAGCATGATAAGGGCAGAGAGCAACTCGCCCCCGAATCGTTTGAGGCTCGGCGAACACTCAAAACGCGTCCACTCGCGGGCGCGCTCTCATAACCACTCTACTCGCGGAACCTGTCTCGGCGAGGTCGCGGGGGGGGGGGGGGGGGGGGGGGAGCACTCGCATAAATTTAGGGCACAACAAACATAGTGAAGAAAGAAAAGAGAAGGAAATGACACCGGTATGATCAAAAACTTTCATTAGCTGTTTACAAAAAAGTAATTACAGGGGGGCTCGCCTCGGCGAGTGAACAAAGAAAAAAGAGAAAAAAAATAAAACAAAAGTACAGGCTATCCTCATGCCTCGCCCCCTCCGCCGGACTGGTCCTCGCCGTCACCCGAAGGATCCTGGAAGCTCTTCCCGAACATTGCGTCCAGGCTATCTTCCTTCTCGCTGGGCGGCGTCGCCGGAAACAGGCTCGGCATCAGGTCCCGAGCCGAGATCCCCTCGCACCCCTCCCCCAGCACCCCAGAATCCTTCATCATCTGGAGGGTGCACTCGGCGGCTTGGATGTAGTTGATCCGCAATCTCTCGACGAGGTCGGCCTCGCCAAAGATCCGCGGGCTTTTGTAAGGGAGGGTAGGGTCGATGTCGTGAGGCGGGAAGAAGATCTCCGCCTGGCGACGCACCTCGCCGAGGAGGTGCTGGTTCTCCCCCTTCAGCTTTGTGTTCGCGCCCTCCAGCTCGGCAAGGCGTGCGCGCAGCCGGCCGATCTCCTCCCCCTGCTCAGCGTTGCGAGCCTGGAGCTCCCCTACAACGTCGGCATCCGCGGCCAGTAGTGCGCGCAGCTGGCTGACCTCCTCCCCCAGCTCAGTGTTGCGAGCCTGAAGCTCGCCCGCCGCCTTAGCATCCTGGAAAAGAGTCCATTTAGCGGCAGCACAAAATTATCTAAGTAAAAGAGAGGAGCAGCGCTTGACACTTACCAACCCGCCGGCGGCTTGGGCGAGTAGACCCTCTGCTATGCCGAGCCGCCTCGCCTGATCGGTGACCTTATCCTTGGCGAGGTCGCGAGCTTGCTCAGGCTTTTCGAGTTGGTGGCTGAGGGCAAAGCTGCGGCGTGCCAGCATGTGATGCATCTCCAGGGTCCGCAGGTGGGACTGCATGCCCTCATGGCCGAGCTGCCGAAGGGTCATCCTCTTGTAGGCATCGGCATCCTCCCAGCCATATAGGCCGAAGCCGAGGGCATAGGCGTGACCGGTGGCAGGCTCGCGGTCGTGCCAGGAGGGGTGCAGAGTGGAGACAGAGACTCGATGAGCGAGCTCGTCCCACTGCAACATTGGCTCGCCCGCCGAATCCTTCCAGCGCGCGCCGAAGTTGAAGAGGGGGTGTTGTTTCGCCGGCGCGCGGTCGCGGGCAGCCCTCTTCGCCGATGGAGGAGGGGAGATCGCCGCTGTGGAAGAGGGATCCTCGCCACCTTTCAGCCCCTTGCTGGTTATCTCCTTCAGCGGGCTCTCCGGCGACGCGTCGGGAGGGGTCGCCGACGAACTGATGTACTTGGGGCTGGGCTGTTGTTGTTGCCCCCGCGGAGCCAGCAGGGCTCTCCGCATCTTCTTCATTTGTCGATGGCCGAATGGCGGGTTCGAGCCCGCATCCTCGGGTCGCCTCTTGCTGGAAGAGGGTTGCAAGAGGGCCGCTTCATCTCAGCAGGCCGTCACCGCCGCCCTCTCGCGAGTGAGAGGGTCGGTATGGAGCCCCGGATCCACGAACGGCGGGTTCACGGGGATTATTCGCTCCCCTGCAGGAAAACACTTAACAAAGTTAGGAATTCAGCAATAATATGGCGAGTTTGGCGGGCAGGCGAGCTCGGCAAGATGAGGAGGGAAGCATACCTTCGTCGGGCAGAATGGGGGGGGGGGGGAGCGCATCGAGGCCCCTCCGCAGGAAGGCGACCTCGAAATCTTTGTGGAGGAAGAATTTGTGGAGTTCTACGTCGTTGCCGGACACGGCCGGCGGGCGGTACACCTCCTCGCCTTTTTGTTGCGGCGAGTAGGGGATATTGCCAAGATCGCCCTTGATGAAGGCGATCTTGGTCATCCAGGTATGGTGCTTGTTCACGATCTCGCGAACTTTGATCAACGAGCCACCAAAGTAGGCGACCCCGTCCGGCGTCGCCTTGTAGGAGAAAAGCTTCCTGAACACCGTCAGGTTGAACTCGATCTTCTCCCGCCGGAGGTAACTCGCGAACGCCACCATCATCGCGATGGCGTTGGAGTTCAGCTGTGCGGGAACGGCCCTGTAGTACTTCAAGAATTGCCGGATCTCCGGCCATAAGGGAAGGATCCACCCCACCTCGAAGTGCGAGATGGGGAAGGCGAGCTCATCTTCATAAAAGGTGTTGATGGCCTCACCCGGCTTCGGCCTGCGCGCCTCGAAGCCCGGCGGCACGCGCTCCGCCACGAGTTCAGTGAGCTCCTCCTCGCTGGTGTGCCCCTCGAAGAAGCAGTATTCCGTGAAGTGCAGCGCAAACTTAGAGCGGCCATCGGCATCTGGGTTGGTCTTGCCCATGTTCGCAGGAAAAAAGCACTACGCGAGCAGGGAAAGAAAAGAACATAGAGAGAGGGAAGCAAAGCAATAAAGGCACAGTACGGGGGGTAGGTGAGAGGGGGGGGGGCTAGTTTTAGGAAAAGAAATCTGAGGCCGGTTGTCCAATCAGCGCAGCTCACTGCCCCAGCTCGCCACCCCAGCTCGCCACCCCAGCTCGCCGACTTCCGGCGTATCCCATCCAAGGCTAAGTCAAACATTGCAGCATTTTATTTAAGTAACATGATCAAGAATATTTTAAGATTTATTTATTACAGAAATAAAGTTCAGGATTTAAAGAAGCAGGGCGCGCAAGCAGGGAGGGCATCGGGATGCGAGTGCCGCTCGGCTCGGCAAAGGAGCCGCTGACTTACCTACCCCGGCCTCGCGACCCCCGCCCCCCAGGCTGCCGCGCGCGGAGCAGCTCGCGGATCCTTCCGGAATTCCTCTGCGCAACCGAGAGACCGTCGTCTATCTCGTCTAGGAGCCGGGAGGGGGACATCAGTTCGCCCACTTGGCTGCGGCGCACCTTGTCAGCAAGACGCGCGTAGTTGCGCTGCAGCGTCTCGTTGACCCCCTGCACCTCGCGCAAACCGCACACCAACTTTTTGAGGAGCTTGACCTCCCTCCTCGTCAACTCACCTTGATCCACCGCAGGACCCAGGTAAGAGTCCAGCGAGCTCAGGGAAGGGAGAGAAGAATAGTGGGCTTCCCGCGAGGATTCCTTGGCAGCCGATTGACTGGGAAGAGCTGTGAAGACGAGTGTTAGCAAAGAAAGGCAGCAAAAACTTATGAAGCAAGGAGTCAAGCGAGGCTGACCTGAAGAGCTCGGCGGTTCGAAAGAGATGCGGGGAGGAATGAACCTGAGATCCTTCCCGCGACCCGTACCGCGAGCCCCAGGCAAGACGAGCTCAAATCCCGGGGTGGGAATGGTCCCCAGACCCTCCCCCGCGGCTGCGTCAATTTGACGAGGAGGGGGGAGCCCGCTGGCGAATTTGGCCTCTGCGAGCTCACAGGCCGGATCCCAAAGAGAAGCGGCGGATCCCGGGGATGGCTGTCCGGTGCCGAGAATCGCGAGGTGGCGAGCGTCGCCTCGCCTCACGGCGTGGGGTCTCGCGGCACGACGCCCTCGCCATCCGGTTGACCGTCCAAGTCGTCGACAACCACGACAACCTCTCTATCCTTCTCCAAAATAGTTCGGGTGTAAGAGCCGGTCTCGCAAGCCAGGGTGGCCCTCAGGTCGTTGAAAATGGACTCGGCCGCTTCAGGGAATGGCTTTGACTTCTTGGAATTGGGCTCGACAGAATCGATTTGGGGAGCTTTCGCGGGGACCGCCATCAGGGCGGCAACGCGAGCCGCGGAGGCCTGGCGGGCTCGGACTATATGCTCTTGGATCTCCTTAGGAAGAGGCATCCTGACAAGGCAGCAGAGGGAATGGCAAGAGCCAGGCAGCTGGGCAGGAGCACATATATATAGCCGCAGGTGGCCCCCACCAGAAGATTCCCTCCAACCCGCCAACCAGTGCTCGCCGCACACTTGGGGTTGGATGTTTCTTTCCGAGCTTTGACACGCTCGAAAAGAGCGGGGATTGTGTACAACCCCGTGTCCGGCGAGCAAGGTCACCAGGGAATAGGCAAATCGGGCTGAGGACCAAAGGCGAGCTCGGCAATAAAGGGGGCGAGGTCGGCAGCAAAGGGGGCGAGCCCGCGCTCGACATCCGTCGACCAGAGATCGACGATCGGCGACCCCGAGTTCGGCATATGCCGAGCGAGACACAACTCGCATCCTCGCAGTGGAGCTCGGCAGCAGTAGGCGGGCAGAACACGCCGAGTTGACCAAAGCTCCCCAGCTCGCCTGGATGTATGAGGTACTTTTTACTGTTTTGCCCCCTCTGGTCTGCCCATAGCCCTTCAAAACAGCAGAGTTTGGCTGTTGGCAGACCCAACCAAGGGTTTTCTTGTAATTTCAGGTCAGTTCTTTTGGTTATTGGCAGTTCAGATTCCAAAAGCTATAAATAGGACCCAAGGGGTACCCCAGAAAGCAGGCTCTTCCCTGTGCTCTCCTGCCCCAATCTTCAAGTGCTTTCTGACGGTACCTTTGCTCGGCTTCTGGCTAAGGAGGGGAAGCGCTCTGAGATCTTCCGGGTTTGTGGTGGGACCTCCCTGCCGAGCCCTTGGGTCTGTTTCTCCTTGCCTTCTTCGTTGTTTTTCTTGCAGGGGCAAAGTAGGCGCGAGACCACCCCTTCCCCAAGGGTCGAACTCCACAGGAGACCGGATTCCGGTTTCAACTACTCTAATTTTATCTTTATTTTTATATAATTTTTATTTAATAATTAACTAGATTATAATTATAAGGTCACTAATTTCATTCTTCTCTTATTTTAGATCCATCTGGGCTTTCAATAGCATTTTGAAGTTTGAAAAACTGATTAGGGGAACAAATAGATGGAATTAGGAGAAATTGCAAACTACACGCCCCGGTCATGGGCATGGCCGTCAGGTGACGGGCGTGACAAGCAAGCGTGAACCCGGCTCGTGCTCCATAGTACATGGCCACGTCAACTAAAACTGCACGCCTAAAGATCACGGGCGTGACCATGCTGCCACAGTCGTGGAGTTCAGGCATACCCTACAGATGAGGTTCTAGGCCTCAGCCACACATCAAATTAAAAATACACTCATATGTCACGGGCATGACAGGGAGGTCACGAGTGTCAATAAGGCATGACTCTCATGCGTGCTAACTGCTTTAAGAGGCTAGTTACATGTTCCAGACATTACATCATTCATGCCCTGGTCACTCTGGTCGTTGTTGGAATGGTCACACCACCTGGTCACGCTCGTGACCCGGGTGTAAATGATATGATGTCCGGAACATGTAACTGGCCTCTTAAAGCAGTTGGGATGCATGGGAGTCATACCTTATTGACACGCTGGTTACCTCGCGGTCACGCCGATGACATAAGCTTGTATTTTTAATCTGACATGGAAATGAGGCCTGTTACTTCATCTGCAGTGCATGCCTGAACGTCACGCCCATGCCAGCATTGTCACGATGATGACCTGTAGGCATGCAATTTTAATTGATGTGGCAATGTACTCTAGAGCACGTGCTGGGTTCATGAATGCTTGTCACGACCGTGACCTGACTGCTACGCCCGTGACCGGGCGTGTAGTTTGTAATTTCTCCTTATTCCGTCTGTTTGTTCCCCTGATCAGTTCTTCAAACTTCAAAATGCTATTGAAAGCTCAAATGGACCTAAAATAAGAGAAGAATGAAATTAGTAACATATTTTATAAAATATAATTATAATCTAGTTAATTATTAAATTAAAATTATATAAAAAATAAAGATAAAATTAGAGTTATCAAATACCCCATACTTACTCATTTGCTCGTTCCGAGCAAACAACTTTCCATATGGATTAGAAATGTTTTAACGCCAGAAAAGAAAATTGAACCTAAGGAGTAAAATGCAAAGTCTTATGCCTATGTGCGTAGATATTTTAGTAGAAAAACCTACTCAGCAAACAAATTAGTTTTTATTTTTCTATAATGTGTTTTCGCTTATTATTTTTACTTTGAAATGGAAAACACGGTAAATCTTAAAATCACATTTAGGGAGAAAGTAGTGTGCTTAGTAAGATAACATTGCACAAATCGAAGATCGGGATACCCTCCAAGAAATCCATCAATGTTGATGGTCATAGGCTTGCCCTTTCACACTCTCGACGCGGCACTAGTTTAACTTATATGCACAAACCAATAGGTCCTAACTAGGTTGAAACATAGGGTTAGGTTTTTGGTGAGGTAAATCAAGGGTAAAAACGATGGATAGACACACCAAAACCTAAAAAGAGATTGCACAAAATAAATTCTCATGGCTTAAATAATGTCATCAATTCCTAAATCCCTTTGTTTCTTTTCCTTAAAATGATGATGATTTTTCTACTTCCTCTATTTATTTTCATATTTACTTTTTTTATCTATATTTTTTTGAGGGGGAAGGAAAAATAAATCAACTCTTTTTTCTTCAATTAGCCACCAAAATAAAATGGCTCCTAATCACTCATAAACCGTTTTTGTATATATATTTTTAAGCTCGGTCTTAGGTGTGTAATTAGGATGCTTTTTAGGCTTTGGTAAAGTATTCGGGGCAGCTAAAACAAAAGATAGGGTATAGTCTCACATTAGTTTAGCAAGGATAAAATGTTAGGTGCGGGTGCAATGGCTCAAACTTGCCAAAAGAAGTGTCTAAATCATATTTATGCTAATGAGTTTAACGTAAGCAATGTCTTGAGAATAGCTAGAGGCCAAGTTCTAGACATCGAGAAAGAATACCTCTTTCTTGATCCGCGAAATATCGCTCTAGTAAACTTCTACAAACTCATCTAAATTTTTTTTAGATATTTACCGGTTTCAAAATGAAAGTAAATTAAACTTGTTTCCACGCATTTAGAAAAACAAAACTCTAATTATATGCTGAATTTTTAGTTCTACTTAAAATTCTACTTACATGTGCACTTAACTAGAAACACAGCATGACCAACAATTTTACTCCAAAATTCAAAATTCAATTGAAGCATGAAAAATATATAAACAATATGCAAAAGTTGAATGCTATGGATTTTGCAAACGAATAAATATAGAAATAAAAACTTCTCTAATTAAAAATTAAACCTAATTTTTTTGTTACTTCTTAGACTTTCCGAGGTATACCTTGTGAAGGACTCTCACAGGTACAAGGAGGTAAGATGTGGTGATATCCCAAACGTCCCTTTCTAAGAAATTTAATTTGGATTTTCAAATTTTTTTTTGAAATTTTTAATATTTTTGTTCTCTTTTTTTTTTCAAATTTTTTGTATTTTTGTGAAGACTAAGTAAAAATAAAAGTTTAAATTCTTAAAATTTTTAAGATTTTTTGTATGTTTTGCTTGTGAAATACACCCCCATACTTAAACAATACATTGTCCCCAATGGAAAAATAAGTAAAGAAAAGAAAAGGAGACTTCAATGAAGAGGTCAAATCTGCACCAAGGTGTAAGCGTAAGACATGACTGAAGTATTGCAAAATTTTGATATAATTTTTGAAAAAAAACAAAAGATACATAGAAACTAAAAAGAAAAGATACAGAAATAAGGGACCAACTACATCTCCAAAGAAAAGAACTACTCCTCATTGCTAGCACCTCCACACCCCCCCCCCCATGTCGGATAATGAGTTCGCAAATCTGTGAACTCACGTGTAATATGCGCCACAAAAGAAGAGAGACACTTCTGAAGCGTGGCAAAGCGTTCATCAAAATAAGTAAAATGGCAGTCAAAATGAGTCTGTATCTGGTATAGGCAAGTATGAATCAACCCAAATTCATGATCCCAATAGCTTTGAGGACTGGGCGTTGGAGTAGACTGCAGAGGTAGTGGAGGAATCTGGGGAGAGTGAAGAGGACCGCTGGGACCGGCATCGAAATCAAGATCAAGATCCCCACCACCGACTGCTGGGTGGATAAATACAGGGTGAATTAGGAGAACTTGTTTCTTCTCCTACTACACTTGATTATTATTTTTATGAATTTTTAAGCACCACTTCTAATTATTTAGAAATTCAAATTCATCAAAATGAGGTGTCTGATAATATTTCTTTGAATGAAGTTTTAGATAACAATTTAATTTTAGAAAATAAACAACCTGGGCCTAATCATATATCTTCTCAAGAGCCTCCTCCTTGCAAAGATTTTTCTAACGCGCTTACTCTTGACTTTTCTTTCACTAACGAGTTTCAGTTTGAAGGTGAGCCGTAGCAATCAAATGTTTCCCCGACACATTTGTCGCTCATCTATAAAGATTCAAATTACCTCAGGTATAGAAAGGTTATTTGAGTCTATATTTTGAAGTTAACTGCGAGAAGGAAAATCAAGAAGCAAGCGGAGGAATCTCCATGCGAGCGACTTTGGCATCTTCGCCAAAGCATGATTTATTGGAGTTGTCTGCCCACTTTAACTTCTATTGTCCTTTTTCCTAACCCAAACTGTCTAGCTTAAAGACGGGAAAAAAAAAAGCGCTCTTGCGAGACACCCCTTGTTTATCTTTAATTTCTAACTTTTCTTCTTTTTTTGTTTAAAAAATAATTTTAATTTAGTTCTTTTTGTTTACCCCCTCCTACTTGCCATATAAATATTGGGAACAATGATTATTTTTAAGTATGGGGGTGGAGTTCGCTTTCTTGCTTTTAATTTAAAAAATTAAAAAAAAACCTAAAAAAACAAAATATATAATAAACCCCTAGCATAGTTTTTGTTATTTTCAGAAAATTAATTTGAGTTATTTATAAAAACTTTTATAAGTTTTTGTTTTTCAAATCTTTTATTTCATCATTGTTAGTTAGATTTAATTTTTAGTGATTTAATTTTGAGAAATTAACTTATGAAATAAATTTATTTAGAGTACCTTATTTACTTGTTTTTCTCTTAATTCTAATTAGTTTCAATCTTATAGTGCTTAGTTTAACAATTTCTAGATTCTAATTATAATCACTTATGCTAAAATATTTTTAGGAAATTTTAATTTACAATAGTTGCTATCAAATTATTTTAGTTTAATCTAAATATTATTTAACCTCTCCTTTGTTTTTTTATTTTTTTTGTTAGACCATATGTCACGGGGATAAAAGGGTAAAATTCATTATCCCCGGTTACACATATGCATTTTTTTATTTTTGGTTAGATCATATGTCATGCGAATTAAAAATTCCTTTATACACATATGCAATCCTCAAATAAAAGATGGAGTAAGAGAATAAAATTCATTACTCCCATTTTATTTTTGTTTTTGAAGAGAAAAAAATAATAATTATTCATATGTCATGGAAAATGAGAGAATATAACTCATCAATTTTTGTAAACATATGCAAATATCAAAAAAAATTTAGATGGGGGTGAGAAGATAAAATTCAACACCTCCAATCAAAAAACTTCTTCATTTTCTCCGCCCCCCCCCCCCAGAAAAAATGTTTTAGAGGTAAATTAAAATACTAAGAGAGCATAAGTAGTCATTTTAATTTTTCCTTTAAATGCACTTTTAGAAAAAAAATGTGAATACGACTAATCTAATTTTGTTTACTAAATTACTTAATTTTGAATTCTAATTAATTTATATGAGAAATATTTGCTAAATATCTTCGCTCTTCACATTGTAATTTCATAGTTTAGGATTAAATATTAAAATCTCTAAAATTCATTTTTAAATTTCTTTTGATTTAATAAATTTTTAGTTTAATTAAAAATTATATTAATTTCTTATAAGTATTTCTCATAATTTTGCTCTGTAATAGCAAAATTATAAGTATTGAGGTATTTGATAAGTCAATAATTATAATTATTTTAATATAATTTTATTTAATAAATAGTTATATTTTATTTAATTTTTTCTGAATATTGTTACTAATTCCATTATTTTCTAATTTCAGGTATAATTGGGCTCCAAATATCAATTTCAAGCCCATGGTCATGATTTGAAAACATTGTGGAGAAAATTAACATTTTTGGTCGCGGATAGCTGAACTTCAAATGGTCATAACTTTCAAACCTGGAAGAGTTACGGGACGTACAACCAGTCAATGGAAAGAGGACGACGTCATCTACAAATATAGAGAGTTTCACAAATACATGCCCCCAGGTCACGGGCATGAACAGGGCCAACACATGCATGTCTAGGTCAAAAAAGCAGTTTTTCCATAAATCTTCCCGCGACAATTCTGGAACTTTTTCTAAGTACATGCCCCCATGTCACGAGCGTGACCTACCCAAAACTGACAAATTGATGCAAGATAGCGCCGTTTCCAACCATTTGCTGAACCAGTCAGTACACGCCCCAATGTCGCGGGCGTGACCTGACACGCCCGTGACATTGGGGCATGACCGGCAAAATGATAGATTTTGACGATTTCTACTTCCTGCCATTTCCAGCAACCTACAAGACATGCCATAGGTCACGAGCATGACCTAGGTGCTGACCCGCAAAACGATAGATTTTGGTGGTTTTCCGCCAACGTTCTCGGGATTTCATGGCAGCAGTTTCTGAACCATACACGCCCTAGGTCACGTGCGTAACCTGTGGGTGTGACACTCCAGCAATTTTGCCTATAAATTTCAGACCAATTCAGGAGCTCGAAAGGAAGATTTTGAATAGTTTTTAGGAGTAGTTTTAGTAGCTTATTTTCCTATTTTCATCCATTTCCTTTATGTACTTTTCAATTTCATAGTATGTTAACATTTAATTTTAGCATTTTTATTTCAAGCATGTCTTTATTTATCTTTTCATGTATCTCTCTTTTCATGTCAAGTAGCTAATTTCATTAGCTCTTGATCATGAAAACCTTTAGAATAAAATAAATTCCCTTCTTATCAAGAACTATTTTCTTTACTTCGATATATCTTTGATTTAATTGTTTTCGATTATAGGTCAGTATCCTAGATTTACCGAGAGGTTGTGGATACGTGTAGATCACTCAAAAGTAGAAGGAGGTTCATGCACTTCTCGAGAGAGGATGACATAAATCTTTCGGATTGGAGTAAAATCCAATAGTGGGGTTCACCGCATAAAGCACGCTTAGTGGTTTCGACTGACCGAGAGATCTTAATTGATCAACCTAAGTTTAGTTGAGAGCGTATTCTCGAGAGAGGTGCTTTTGTATCTTAGGAACCTGATGTCGCGGCCTCTCCACCACTACTTGATGATGATCTGGTTGTCAAGGCACTACATCATAAAGACTTTAGGTGCCATGATGACGCTAACGGAAGACAACGTTACAACCTCCGTCTGCGGCGTGCTAAGCCCACTTGAAGACTCATTTTAAAATTATGCTCTTAGTTACTTTATTTATATTTATATTTTATATTTGAGAATATAAAATTATTCCATGCTTGTGTTATAATTTTATATTCATGTGGGGACTTTATTTGTTTATTTCCTGCATTTAAAACAGTTGGTGTGTATTTAACCGCCTGGATGTATGAGATTTCATATCCATCTTGGACGGTTAAATGTGTGTTTGTAACTCCTATATAAGGAGACCTTTTTATGAGAATTAAGGAAGAGAAGCAATTTAACCCTAAATCTCCCAAGGAGAATTTCGGCCAAGAGAGGACTCCTCCTTTCCGCCGCCCCCTAGGTGGTGTAAAGCCATCTCTTGCTTCCTCCACCACTTTTCAGTGCAAATCCCGCGTGGATTCCTTCAGTGCGACTCCAAGGAAGATGTTTGCAGCCCCATTCGGTGTGATGCTGGTGGATCCGTGGGAGAGTGATTCTCCGACCATATCTTGTGTGCAAGGTGAATCCAAGTTGGGTAACATCTCCTCCCTTCTCTTGTGTTTTCTTGCTTTAGTTTTGTGGAGATCGAGAAACCATTATTTTTCGTGATTTTGAATAATATCACTTGTAATTTCTGAGTCGTTTTCAGTGTTGACAAATTTCTTTACAAATCCGGATCGGATAGGTCCTATTTCTTAAGCGGATCTTGGCATATAGCCATGGTTCGTTCTCAAAAGGGATTGGCAACCTTTATGTTAATTTTGGGGAAAAATCGTACTCATTTTTGATCGTTATTTTAGGGTCGATCCTTCTTCCTTGTGGTTTATGTGCTACATTAGTGTCGAACTGTATTGTGTGGATATATGCTTATGTAGGTGCAGTTGAGCCATGTCGTGATGGGTCTAGTAGGATCTCCTTATTACGTGTCAAACTCCGACTAGCGGACATCCTCTACACAAATTTGGTATTAAAGCGAGGTTGTCTCAATTTCTTAATTGAAACGACCTCCCTTGAGTTTTCTCGTCATGCACAATTAAAAAAAAATTCTGGTCTGCCAATAGCGCTCTAAAATCTTTAATTTTCCGCAAACAATTCTAAAAACATTTATGCACGGTCAACCTTTTAATTACTTCGGGAAATTATAAAAATATTTTGTTTTCAGTATATGGACAGCCCCATTAAAAATCTTATTTCCAAAAAAAAATTCTAAACCTTAATGTGCATTATACTAGGTTCGGAGTACACTGTTCCGTCTACGTCTAGAATGGCTGATAGAGAGCACGAGGATCCACATGCTGAGGCTATAGAGGGTCTATGTACTGAGATTACAAACATTAGAAAGGTGTTAGCCCAGATCTTACTGAATCAAGAGAGAGCGCAGCCACCTAGTAATGTGCGGCAGCCCAACCATCACCACCCGGTTGACGACCACGAGTCTGAGCGAGATTCACCCTGGTTGCCCCTCATGAACATAATACCTACCATGACTTCGATATTACTAGAGCCATTAAGATCAATTCCCCCACTTACGATGGTATGGGTGATCCTCAAATCTGCCTTACTTGGGTAGTGGATATGGAATGCTACTTCAAATGGCACAACCTTACAGACCTTCAAAAGGTCCAAGTTGCCAGGATGAAGTTAATAGATCGTGCAAAGACTTATTGGTTGAATGAGGAATGGAGATTAGGAATCGGGCATGGGGTCCCACTTATAGGATGGCCGATGTTGAAGAATTTTCTATCTGATCTGTACGTCCCTGCGTACCACTGAACACAGATGTTCGACGAGCTTGCCACCCTACGGCAGGGCTCAAATTCAAGAGATGATTATCTGGGAGAGCTAAAGGACCGTATGGTGTGTTGGGATCTTAGGAAGATCCCAGAGATCATATTATCTAGATTTCGTAAAGGGCTTCAACCCGAGATTCAAAGAAAGCTCTTACGCTATGTTCATACAAACCTGAATACGACCTTCAATGCATCACTCGAAATTGAAAAACATCTGGACTCTAAGCCCCACTCCCGCTATTCCCATGCGAAGAATAAGTCCACAGCTGGAGCATCTGCTTCCACATATCCGGATAAGGGAAAGTTTAGGTCCACTGAGTCGAAGTCTGTAGTGATCTCTGCTAGGAATGCTAGGAATCCGACAAGTGTGTGTATCCCCATAGGAAAGGTTAGCAAGTCCAACGCTACATGTTACTCTTGTGGCATTCATGGTAACTATGACTTTGAATGCCCTACGAAGTCTAAGGCCATAGCCCTATTAGAGACGACTACCGATCCCGCTGATTTAGTGTATGAGGCTGCTGAGGAGAGTGACCCAGAAGGGGTCCCAAGTGATTTAGAGTACGATCACCACCTTATTTTGATGCGTTGTATCTTGACCACTCCTCGACTGTTAGATGATTGGTAGAGGACAAGCATATTTTCTCTGATTTTTAAGAGTCGTGAGAAACTCTGCAAGCTGATTATCGATAGTGGTATTTGTGTGAATGTCATTTCTGAGAATGCCGTCACGCGTATGGCCCTGACCATGGAAACACACCCGACCCCATATCAGGTAGCTTGGATAAAGAAGATCACCATCCCGGTTAGCAAGCGATGCCTGGTCCCCCTCTCATTCAAATCGTATACTGATGAGGTATGGTGTGATGTCCTACCGATGGACGCTTGTCCCGTATTACTAGGCCGCCCTTGGCCCTATGACCGTGATGTGATGAATTTTGGGAGATCCAATACGTATGAATTTAAATTCAATGGAAAAACCATTACCTTGAGGCATACCATCCCAATGGAGCCAGTAGTTTTGACTAAGGACACCACTATCCTAGTAGAGAGGAGGACGTTGAGTCTAGTTAGTAGGAAGGATTTTGTTAAGGACCCGTTTCTTAATGGGATGATGTATGCACTAGTTCTCTTAAGTGTGAAGCATGATTCTAGCATTTTGGGTGATCTGCCCAGAGAGTTATGGGAACTGTTGTAAAAGTATAAGGACATGTACCTGGAGGAGTTGTCATCGTCATTACCCCCGCTTTGAGATATTCAACACATGATAGATCTCGTCCCGGGCTCCTCTTTTCCCAACCAGCCCCATTATCGACTCCATCCCACTGCCCACAAGGGGTTACAGGCCCAGATTGAGGACATGTTGAAGAAGGGGTTAATTAGGACTAGCATGAGTCTATGTGTTGTACCAGCCTTACTTGCCCCCAAGAAAGATGGTACATGGCGGATGTGCGTCGATAGCCAGGCTATTAACAAGATTACGATCAGGTATAGGTTCCATATCCTGTGTTTAGATGTTCTCTTAGATGTCTTATCTGTCGCCACCAAATTCTCCAAATTAGATCTTCGGAGTGGATAGCACCAGATTAGGATACGTGAGGGAGACAAATGGAAGACTGCATTTAAGTCTAAGGATGGGCTGTGCGAGTGGCTTGTGATGCCCTTTGGGCTATCCAATGCTCCCAGTACCTTTTCTCGGATGATGACCCACATCTTTCAACCGTTAATGGCAAAGTTTGTGGTAGTTTATTGTGAGGACATATTGATTTATAGCACCACCACTGTCGATCACATCTCCCACATGAGAGTGATTCTTTCCACCCATCGAAAGGAAACATTATTTCTTAATCTTAAGAAATGCACATTCTATGTCCCTGAAGTGAAGTTCTTAGGATACATAGTTGGATCAGAGGGAATCAGAGTTGACCCTAGTAAAGTTCTAGTCATTCAGGACTGGCACGAGCCGACCACTATACGAGAGGTGTGTAGTTTCCACGAGTTAGCTACATTTTATCATAATTTTATACGTGACTTCAGTAGCATCATGGCCCCCATTACTGAATGCAAGAAGAAAGGAGAGTTCACCTGTACGAAGTCTGCCACGCATGCTTTCCAACGCATTAAGAAGCTTATGACTGAGGCACATGTATTATGTCTACCTAACTTCACCAAAGTCTTTGAGTTAACATGTGATGCTTCTGTGGTATGAATAGGAGGTGTCTTCAGTAAGTAGGGGCATCCAGTCAGTTAATTTAGTGAGAAGTTACCAGGCGCTAGGCTAAATTATTCGAACTATGTTAGGGAGTTTTACGCGGTTGTACGATGTTTGCACCATTAGAGGCACTATCTCCTCTCCAAGGAGTTTGTAATCCTCTCCGATCACGAAGCTTTGCGCTTCATCAATGTCCAGCATAAAATCATCCCACGTCACGCTAAGTGGGTAGCTATCCTACAAGGTTACATGTTTAATCTCAAGCACCTTAAGGGTACTGACAACCGAGTCGCGAACGCTCTTATTCGCCTTACCATCTTGCTTTCAACTATGGAAGTTAATGTTGTAGGATTTGAGCAAGTTAAAGATGCGTACGCTACCTGCCCAGATTTTTAGGATTCATATTTATCTGCCCAGGATAGTTCCCCCACGACCATATCTGCATTCGTGTCAGTTTGTTGGCTCCCACTGGTAGTTTTACCTTATGATACTAGATATATTTCTTTTACCGCTACCTTTCTGGAGATAGTCTACTTGCTCTTGGGAAGTTTTATGCTAGGTTGCTAGTTATTTTTAAACCTAAAAACACTACTATAAGTATATCTGATGATCAACATGTTTTATAAAACTCAAACACTACTTTCCAAGTAACGTAAAAATATCGTTTTCCTACTTATAATTTAATATAAATCTAGAGTCTTGCATAGTATAAGTTGACCTCGGGGGTCACTTATGCACTCTCATAGGATGTCAAAAATAATTAAAGTATTTTCCGCTGCGTATAAGTATAGTTTTAAACCGTGGACTAG
Source organism: Platanthera guangdongensis (assembly GCA_039583875.1). Classification (NCBI taxonomy): domain Eukaryota; kingdom Viridiplantae; phylum Streptophyta; class Magnoliopsida; order Asparagales; family Orchidaceae; genus Platanthera; species Platanthera guangdongensis. Next base: position 73,325 of record JBBWWR010000106.1, read on the forward strand.
ATGATCCACCGAGCCGAGGGATACGACCCTTAAAATTATATCTGATTTTCTAATCATTAAACATGAGAAATTTTCATAGTCTAGTTATATGGTGTTCGCCTGAGTGTCGACAGTTATCCCCTGCTCGACGTGGCATCATGACACGTGTTTTTCTCATACTCTGATACTTCTTGAATTCGAAGAAAAATGCGGGTTGTGACACACAAGTGGAATTAACTCCGCATACTGATGCTGAACCAACTCCACCCACTGATAATGTTACACTAAGGGATCACCCTAGATCCCAAGTGATTGGGGACATTTTAGTAGGTGTATAGACAAGGCATCAACTCAACCAAGATGTGATGCATGCCCATATCCTCTCTCAAGTTGAGCCTCAATCCATAAAAGATGTTGAGCAAGATCCCCACTAGATCATTGCAATGCAAGAGGAACTAAATAAATTTTAGAGATGCATAGTTTGGGATTTAGTTCCAAGACCCAAAGACTAACCAGTCATTAGAACTAAATGGGTATATAAAAACAAGCTAGATGCCCAAGGTGTAATTGTGAGAAACAAGGCTAGGCTTGTTGCTCAAGCTTATAGGCAAGAGGAAGGAAAAGATTATGACCAAACCTTTGCACCAGTTGCAAGGTTAGAAGAAATCAGAATTTTCCTTTCTTATACTGCCTACAAGAAGTTCAAAGTCTATCAGATGGATGTTAAGAGTGCCTTTCTGAATGGAGTACTTAAAGATGAGGTTTATGTTGAAAAACCTCCAGGTTTTATCTCTCCAACCCATCCTTCATATGTCTTTAGATTGCATAAAGCTCTTTATGATTTAAAGCGAGCTCCAAGAGATTGGTATGAGACATTAGCTAGCTTCCTAATAAATCATAAATTCACTAGAGGTATTGTAGATAGGACATTATTAACTAGGCACCATAAGGACCAAATCTTGTTAGTATAAATTTATGTAGATGACATAATATTTTGGTCTACAGATTCCAAACTATGGAAGAGGTTTTATGACCTCATGCATTCTAAGTTTGAAATGAGTAGTATGGGTGAGATCTCCTACTTCCTTGTTCTCCAAGTGAAGCAGCTACCTGATGGCATCTTCATATCCCAGGCTAAGTATGCTAAAGAGCTTATTAAAAAGTTTGGGATGGCTGATGCCTCAGCAAAGAAAATACTCATGGCCACTAATGCTGTAATAGATTCTGATGAACATGAGAAACCTGTAGATCAAAAATTATATAGGGGCATTGTTGGGTCCATACTATACCTTATAGCTAGCAGACCTGACATAATGTTTGCTACATGTCTTTGTGGTAGATTCCAAGTGAACCCTAAAGAATCTCATCTAGTTTTCCTAAAAAGAATTTTGAGATATATAAAGAGTTGTCCTAGTGTAGGACTTTGGCATCCTACTAAGTCAGAATTTGAGTTAACTGGATACTCAGATGCTGACTTTGCTGTATGTAGGGTGGACAGAAAGAGTACATCTAGAACATGCGAGTTCCTTGGTATGACATTAGTGTCATGGTTCTGCAAGAAACAGTCATCTGTGTCTACATCAACTGCAAAAGCAGAATACATTACAGCAGGTAGTTATTGTTCCCAGATGCTGTGCATTCAACACTAACTCCTGGACTATGGGTTCAACTTAAATAATTCAACTCTATTATGTGATAACACAAGTGTTATATCCATAGCACAAAATCTAGTCCATCATAGTAGGACCAAACATATAGACATTCGGCATCATTTCATTAGAGAGTGTGTAGACAAAAACAAAATTAAACTTATTTATATCTATACTGATTTACAAAGAGCAGATATTTTCACCAAATCTTTGGATGAAAGAAATCACTTGTTCTTTATAAATCATCTTGGAATGATCAATGTAGAAGCTTTAGTTTAATTTCTGTCTATGCTCGTCGAATTTTTCAAAGTTCGTCGAATGGAGATCGACGAACAGAGGAAAAGTTCTATAGATATTTATCGAACGGAGATCAACGAACTCTCTGTGAGTGAAGTCATTTTCGTCGAACGGAGATCGAAGAATCTGCTTCAGAAAAGTTTCGTCGAACAGAGCACGACGAAACATTTTCAAATCTTCAGACTAAGCTTGACAAATTTTTTAACTACAAAATATTTCGTCGACCTTAGATCGAAGAATTTTTTTATTTTTCGTTGAATAGAGTTTGTCGATTCATATTCTGAAAAATCTTATATCTATGTTTTTCTTCGACCTCAGTCCCGCGCTTTCGGTTCCATTGCACTTGATCTCTCTTGTTTGTTGCTGGCACACTATGGCAATTCCAACAGGCATTATTACAGCCATGAAGTTCGATATTGGATTCGATATAGACTTCGAATCGTTTCATCACTCGGATCGAATCTTCCTGTACATTCTGAAACTGTTTGAAGATCAGCAGTTGAAGAATCTGATGTCCACCAGAATCAAGCTAGCCAGTGTAGAGATTAGGGAATGGGTATACACTTCCTTCACTACAGATGAAAACACCACGACAGACACAATATCGGGTAATAAAGTCTCTCTTACCCCCGCCGTCTTGACTGAAATTTTTGGATTAACTAATGGTGAAGCAGAGTTGGTAATTGATAATAAGGCATTTGATGAAATGTTAAATAAAATGGGTTATTCGGGAGCAACCCCCCAACAAGCTGCTAAAGAAACATCTATCTACTGAGTATAAATTTCTAGCAGATGTTGTGGGGAAAGTACTGCTGGGTAAACACAAAACCCATGATTACATCACCAGACATCAATTCATGGTGATGTGTGCTGTGGTGAATAAGAAGCCTGTGAATTGGGCTAAGATTATGTTTGAGCTGATTAGGAAAAAGAACACCGAGAAGGAGGTGTGTTTTGGATGAATTCTGGGAATCTTCCTTCAGGAAAAGGCTGTTGAATCCCTGGTCACCCCGACAATATTCATTAATACCTCCAATAGGCTCACCTGTGCCCTCTTTGGCAGGTGGGAGAGGACCATCACCAAGCCATTCAAGGCTTCTTCCTCTTCCTCCAGGACTTCTGAGAGTACATGGGCTGCTCCAGCCACTCCCCACCCTGCTGAGGATGTCCCTCCTCCACCTCCACCACCTCCAGTCATCCAAAGTCATCTTCAGATGGTACACCAACTCCCCTCACCAGTTCATTCCCCAGTCCACACCACAGACCACATTCCTCCACCTCCATCCCCCCATGGTACACCAACCCCATCATCTCCAGTCCCTCCAACACAAACTCATATTCACTTTCATACATCAATGCAATCTCCAGATAGTACACCAATTCGTCCTCAATCCCCGCTTCCATCTCACCTTCTAGACACCAACAATGAAACATTCTTCGCATCCCCCACATTTAATCTCATCACGTCTCTCCCATCCACACCCACATCTCAAGTCCATGACATTCCCAGCCATTCTCCCTCTCATTTCACATCATATCCTCAGGATAATATCATCCCTGATGTTACTCCTGCTTCTCTCTCTATTTCCACTCAAACTCAAATTGAGCTTATTGACACAATTTCCCCTTCTCTGTCTACCATCCTGGAGCACATTACTCCAGTGCTCAGGACTCTCATAGCAGAGGCTCTTTCCCCTCTTGCTTCTTCTCTCTCCTCCCTTGCTGCTCAAATCTCTGCTCTCTCCATCCCTCCTTCTTCAGTCAGGGGCCTGGCTCTAGTTACCACTGAAACCAGGCAGGGGGAGATACTCTATGAAGAAGTAGTCGCAACAGTAGTAACAGAAGCAGCAGCAGAAGCAGCAGCAGTAGCAGAAGCAGCAGCAGCAGAAGCAGCAGCAGCAATAGAAGCAAAAGCAGCTACAGAAGTAGATGTAGATGCAGCAGTAGTTGATGATTTAATTGATTTACTTAATTTCATTGAATCTGATACGGATTGGGATGAGCCTGTTTTGGCTAAAATAACCACTGTTGGTGATTGCATTATAAATCCCACAGTATAAATTTTGAATTTGTTGAATATGTTTGATACAGCTTATTTGAATTTTCTTCCAGAATACAGCATAAATCCATCCATGGCTATAGTCCCCTACACCACCACAATAAGCCCCAAGATTGCCAAGCAACTCAAGGATAGTTTTGCAAATACAGAGGCTCATGTCATTCCATCTCCACCCAGAGCTGATCACCTCATTGTTGTATCCCCTCCCAGAGTCATTTCTGCTCCCACATTTATTATGGATGACTCTCCAATGATTGATCTTGATGAGTTGATCATGGCTGATATAGAAGAAGAGAGTAAATCAGCTGCTGAAAGTACTGATGTGTATAGATCTCCAGCTCCATCTCCAGCTCCTCCCCAAGCAAAAATACTGTTGATATCTGCGGAGGCTCTGAAAGAAATTAATGCATTATATGATACTCCTCAAGACTCTTCTGATGATGAAGATGAGGAAGAAGATTCTGATGATGAGCCCAAGGCCAAAAAGAAAATCTCTGAGCAGATGAAAGCTCCTCCACCTCCTGCTCCAAAACACAACCAAACACATGACACTCCCTATTACATTCTTCAGAACATTACTCCATACAAGGGCATTCCAGCTTGGATGTGGCTGTCCAAAAATCAGCAGAAAGACAGGAAAAATAGTAGGAAATATTCACCTCCTCCTCAGAGATTAAAGAAAGACCCTCCCCCTCCTCCTCCACCTGCTGCTGGTGCTTTAGGTTCTTCATCTCAGAGGACTACCCAATATCAAACATATCAGAGACATCAGGGTAGATCCTCCTCATCTTCAGGAAGCAGCCAGCACAGGCACTACTCCTCAGGCAAGCAACATCAATAGTAACATCAACAACAACAAGCTACTGAACATCAGAAAGCTCAAAGACCAAAGATACCTACATCTCCTCCTATACCTATTGAGGACCCAGAAACAGCTACAATTGTAAGGATGGCCAGGTTCCAAGAATTGGTTGGCCTATCTTTGATAAACAAAGCCAAAGCTAAAGGAAAGGATTCCTCTCAATACTCAACCACATCCAAATACAGGAAAGAAGAACTCAACAGGTTTGCCAAAGCAAATAAATTTTTAATATTGATGATTATATGAAGTTACATCCAGAAGCTGGGGTGCCAAGAGCAACTTCCTCAATATTATTGGAGCTGCAGATATGACAATGACAAACACTCAAGCAGCCAATCCAAACTGGGAAATCAAGTTTACACAACCTGGTGATAAATCTAAAGAGGTTAAGCAAAAAGATCCAAAGCAGAAGAAATGAATTTTAACTGATTATTCTATCTATTATTTTAAACCGCTTATTTATTTCATGATACAAAGCTCTTTATATATATATATATATATATATATATATATATATATATATATATATATATCTGATTCATATCTTAAATTTTTCTGCCAGATATATTTTTCTTACTTTGTTAATGATTTGGGTCTGTAATTAGTAAGCTCACCGAAATAGGGGGAGATTGTTGGATCCCTAGTTGGATTTGGGCTAGGTTCACTAAACTAAGATTATTGACCCACCTTGTATAGTCAGGGTCATGTCTGTGTGCTAGAGTCTATGCAATGTCCTTAGAGTCAACATTGCATGGACCAGCCATCAACAAACTATAGAAGACTCAAGACTTAGAGAAAGTTCAAAGACTCAGGAAATGAGTTCGACGTTCGTCGAACTCAGCTCGACGAAAGTAGTGCTCAGCTCGACGAACTCACAAACAATTCTCTGAGTTTAGCTCGACGAACTTAGTTCTCAGCTCGACGAACTTAGACCACAGTATTGACAAGTCTTATCAAGTAGTAGTAAGCAGTTCTATGGTCGACGAACTTAGTTCTCAGGTCGACGATTACTAGATACTCTACTTCAACATTCAAAGTCCAAAATCATTTCACTGAAATCCAGTCGACGAATTCATGTTCTCAGCTCGACGAACTTAGACCACAGTATTCACAAGTTTTATCAAGTAGCAGTCAGCAGTACCCAGGTCGACGATCTTGTATCTCCGGTCGATGAACATCAATTATCTGGTTGACGAACATGACTTCTCAGCTCAACGAACTCTGGACCCAGGTCGACAAATTCTGTTCTTTGCTCGACGATTTCTGTACAAATCCAGACTTAAATTTTTCCCTCTTTCTGTCCTTATTTTATTGTAGTATTCCTGAGTAATCAATGCTTAATATTCTTTGAATATTACCATTAGAAGCAGCATTGATTATGACTTTCATCAGGATTATTACTTGCCGCTTTTCAATGGAACAGTTGGGGAAATCAATTAATGCAGACATTCTCAAGGCCGTCATCAATCAATGCAGGAATGGAATTAAAAATTCCAAAGGATTTCTTCCTTCTTATCGACATTACAGACAAAGAGACATCACATCAAGACAGACACAGTGAAAGAAATAGTGCCTAAACACCTAGAGGGCGGGTGAATAGGTGAACTTTATCTTTTTAAATTTAAGGTAGAAATTCTGTTCAGCAAATACAATTCTACAACTATCACAACACAGCAATCATAGAAGCCAACATACACAGAGTGCACACAGTATTTATAGTGGTTCTCCAAGGTCTGGGTACATCCACTTTCCCCCTTCGCCTATCTGGTAGTGTACTAGATTCGGCCTAACTTCAGCACTTCTCCTCAGATCCTCAGATCTTACAGCTCAGAAGCCCAAAACAGGTTCCTACAACTCAGAGTGTCCCCACTCCTATAACTCAGGCAAAAAGTCTTACCACTCAGTCTTCAACAAGACCTACACTCAGAGAACAAAGTCTCCTACAACTCAGGCACAAGGCCCTACCTCAGTCTTTAACAAGACCTACACTCAGAGCACACAGTCTCCTACACTCAGCCTTTATAAAATAGGCTTACAGCTCAGATCTATACAAGATCCTACAGATATTTTGATTATACAAAGTAATTTAACCACAACTCTGAAAGAAAGAGATGAGTTGACTGGCTTCTTGAAGAGTTCTTGGAAGAACATGGCAGAGATCAACCTCCCTTGGCTTTCTTCAAATCTTCTTGAATTAGAACACAGTAGGGTTGAATATCCTGTGAAGATGATCTTCAATGAACTTCTATCTTGAGATTCAGATCTCAATCTGAATCTTACTTAGCAGCCCGGTTCAGCAGCTGCTCTTCTTAAAAGGAGCTCTCTCTCTCCTACTTCTTAGATCTTTTGTTGAATGTCTTCTTCTTTTGTGTTGTTAGATCTCTTGATTGACTATTGTCAATCTGTAATGGCGATTCTTCTGGTGATTGTTGAAGGAGAAAGGCCTTTATATAGGCTTTCTCCATGGTGACCGGCTGATCCAGTTTCTAACAACCTTCTGACGGCTCTGACAGTTGCAGTTGACCGGTTGAAATGGCAGCTGTCAAGTCATCCAGTCACTTCTTGAAATCACTGTCACTGTCTAAAAGTGTCGAGACAGATAGTCATTAAGTGTCGACACAAACAGACTAAGTGTCGACACAAGTAGACTAAGTGTCGACACTAGCCTTGATGGTGTCGACACAACTCCTTGTGTTGTTGTAACAGCTTCTCGACACTGCTTCTTTAGAATGTGTCGACACTGATTCTGTGTGTCGACACAAGCCTTCTATTGAATGTGTCGACACTAATTCTGTGTGTCGACACAAGTACTTCTTCTTTAATACTTAGTTGAATTCTGCTGTGTGTCGACACAACTCCTTTGTGTCGACACATCTTATTGTGTTGAAACTTGCTTAATGTCGACACATCTCCTTTGTCTCGACACATGCATTCATGAGTTGAAACTTATTGAGTGTCGACACATCTCCTTTGTGTCGACACATGTACTTTAACTTTGTTGAAGTTTGCTGAGTGTCGACACAGCCTCCTGGTGTCGACACATTTGATGTCGACAAAGTTTCTCTGGGTGTCGACACTGCCTCTAAGTGTCGACACAGATAATGTTGATAATTCTTCAAAGTGTGTCAACACAGCCTGTATGTGTCGACAATTTTCTTCTGGTGTCGACTCTGTCATTCCTGGTGTCGACACAATTACTCCAAGTGTCGACACAACTTCTCTAGGTGTCGACACAAGCCTTCATAAGTGTCGACACTTCTCCTCTAGGTGTCGACACATGGACTTAGAAACCTTTATGCTTTTCCTGCGATTACTTATCCTGCACATATAAACTCAAAACACATCAAATACACCTTGATGTATATCATTTAGTAGGGTGAGGCTTCTTCAAATCAGGTACATATATTCCAATGTACCCAACAATCTCCCTCTATTTGGAGAAGTCATAACCCTTAGTCAATGATAGACACCATTCATTACAACTACTCAATATGATGTATAACAATATTATATGACAGGGTAAATACTTAACAAAACATGTATAAACAATCATTACAGAATACAAATGTAACAGATCAAACATTATTTTGTTATAACTTCCAATAGTCTCATTAATCAAAAGTTTACAAGAAGTTTAATGCAAAAGATTACAAGGTTGTAAACTAAAGAAAATTCTATCCTATGGCTGCTCTGGCTCCTTGATAACAATGCCCTTTCCAGATTGAATCTTTGCTTGAACTGGAGCATCATTGTCATCAGCAGGCTTCTTTCCCTTAAGATCTTTCTTTTTCTGTTCTTCAGCCCTTATCTTCTGTCTCTCAAAATAATGATAAGGCTTAGAGAAATACTTGCTAGGCTCCTGTGCATTAGGAGGTAGCTTCCCTAATTTAGCCTTCCTTTTGTATTGTACTATGGTCTCTTGCCTAGACTCATGTTTTTTTCCATTCCTAGTCAGAATACCATTTGCCCATCTCTAGGTAATTATCCTTAGCAGCCTTCCAAGCAGTCAATATGATATTCCTAGAGGTTGGGCTCCATTGCTCAAAGTCTGGCCTTAATTCAGCCTGCTCTCTGAACCTCTTCTTAGATAATTGGGCTTCTTGCTCCTTTAATAATGCCTCTTGGTCTTTTAATATTGCCTCTAGCACAGGATGTACTACTTTTTCAAGAATAACATTCTGATTACCCTCAGGAGGACTATACATAGACTGTACCTCCTGATGTATCATGTTAAAATCTGCAAGAGGGTAGATCACCTGAGCTACTTCAGCTTCCTCTCCTCCAAAATATGCAGGATTTATTCCAGACTCTGCTACATTATCATCATCACATAAAGGTGGATATCCAAGAGTGGCTCTGATGCTGTTTGAAATCCATTTAGCATGGTCAGAGCCTGCTTTGACTAATACCCTCTCCCCCTTAATGACTTCTCTTTCTATATGATCCCTAAGATCCTCCTTCTAGAATCTAATTTGAGCATTCAAATAGTTAACTCCATCTTTATAAAAAGGTTTTAACCTTTGGAGCTTTTCAGTGATAGCCTTTTGTGAATCTTCAATGGCAGTTTTAACAGTAGTGAGGCTTTCTTGTAATTGCTTATCAAAGGCTTCTTTGGTAGTTGCACTTACAGCAGTGTGGGCAGTAGCTATATTTTTCATTTCACTGACAATGGCATTATGAGAAGCAGTCATATTATCATTCATCCTAATCTGATTTTCCAAAACATATCCTTGTTTTACTGCCATGTCATCAACCTGTTTCTTGATATTCTCTTGATGAGTAGACAGATAGACCACTGCATTGCCTCCTTTATGGAAACAATCAGTCATTTCCTTCTTGTGTTGATTCACTTCAAATCTTATGGACTTTATGTCTTGAGCTAAGGAAAATTGTAGCTCCTTATGGTGCTCATCCATATTAGTTTCCATAGCCTTTCTTTGCTCATCCAGCTTGATTTGCAAAGCCACCAACAAAGAACTATAGTCAGTAGTTGGGGCTTGTTGTGGAACTATGGTTTGCAGTGCTTTCTTGTAGGTCTGGCTTCTTCTCTTGAAGACCTGGAACTTTCTTTTCTTGGCTCTAGCAGCCTCTTCATCTTCTGAAGCAAAAGTACTGGCAATGTCTACCATGTCCTTAGGACTAGGATGTAAATCCTTCTCAGTCCTTGGTAGCTCCTCAGCATTCCTTTGCTCCTCAGTCTCATTTCTGGAAGTTTCCTCTACATGCTCCCCCTCAATATTAGCTGGCTCCCCCTCAACAGCAGCTTTCTCTCTCTCAAAATTAGTCTGTGGAAGATCAGGGAACATCTCTTCTAGTGTAAACTCATGTTGAAGTTGAACTGGAGAATCTCTGATCTCAGGAGCAACTAATACCTCTTTATCAGCAACTGATGTGTCCTCCATGACAACATCTTGTGGTTGACTATGTAACTGTGTTTGGTGATCAACATCAAGTAATGATTCAGTCAAAACTTCATCCTCAATAGTGAAATTTAATTGATTAACTTCAGTGATTACCTCTAGAATTATTTGGGTAGCCCTTTCACTATCTAATTGAGTTGGCTCATCCACATGTTGACGCTCCCCCTGGAGTGGATCCAGGTGAATAGGGCTAGCTGATGGTAGCGATCCCTACATCTGGGCATCTTCTTGTCTTGCTGGTGACTGTCCAGCATTGTCATCTTCTTCATCATCAGAACTAAAAACCACCTGCTCCTCTGAGCTACTTGAGGATTCAGGAGCCACAATGGCTTTCTTCTTCTTCTTCTGAGGTGTTTCCTTTTCTGGAGTTGGCATTTCCTTTGTCAACACTCTATCCCACCTGGAGATAATCCTAACATCCATTCTACTCATATGATTTATCTTAGAACCAGCAGCTTGGTTCATGACTTCAGGGATACTTTTAGCTAAGTATAAGCTCAGAATCCTACCTAGATTTGGCTTCTTTAGACTTTCCTTTATCTTATCAAACATTACTACTGACCAATCAGTTTTAAGTTGTAAAATTATCCTGGTCATCAAACTGAACATGTGAGTTGATATTCTATCATGCCCACCAGGCTTGATCAGAATTACCTTGCCAACTATTTCAGACAAGAACTTGCCCTGCATGTTCATTCCTTTCCTGTTGAAAACTGATCCAATTTTCAGGCTTGAATCAAGTCCACACCATGCCAGTGCCTCGCTTGTGTTTGAAGCAGGTACATCTTCCTCTTCTTTAGTTCTAGGGAGATGTAGAACTTTTCTTACACTTTTCTGGGTGATCTTGACTTTTGCCCCATGAACCTTGGACTTAATCTTGAGTCCAGTTTCGTCAAGTGTAGCTCCAGTAAAGAATTCGAGGACCTCCTTCTTCCATATCTTGATTGGTTCTGAGACAAGATACTCTAACCCAGTCTCTGCAACGAGGCTTACCACACCTTGGATTTCTGGTTCCGCATCATCAAAGGCGTGTCACACGAGCTCATAACCTTCATTAATGTTCTCTTCTAGCTTGGGCGCCATTAGGGTTTGAAGAAATTTTGAATTTATAGAAGAGAGATGTCGACACACAAGTTTGGTCTCGAAACTATGGTGAGCGTGTTGACAAACAATGGTGAAGACCTATTTATACCTTTATAAAATCTAAGGTGAAAAGGCGCGTCAAAATACTTGAAATGTGTCGACACTGTTGAAAAGTGACGACACTTACTTCTAATGTCTCGACAACTATGTGTCGACACAAATATATAGGCGACATAATATATGTGTCGACACTTATACATCTCAGCTCGACGATTAGCCGAGACTCTACTCGATGAATGCTGTGTAAATCCTAAGTTTCGACAACACCCTGGATGTGTCGACACCTACTCTGCATGTGTCGACACTACTTCTCTGAAGTGTCGACACTGACTTTCTAGATGTGTCGACACCATTTCTCTGAAATGTCGACACCACTTCTATGTGTCGACACATACAACTCTGTGTGTCGACACTATTTTACATAGCTAATTTTTTTAAACTATTCTAAGTTTATCATTCCTAATTCAATTTTAAACTTATTGAATTTGGTTTCATCTAGGGGCTTAGTAAACATATCAGCTAACTGATTATCTGTCTTAACATACTCTAGAGAAATGTCTTCTTTTTCTACATGTTCTCTTAGAAAATGGTATTTAATTTCTATGTGCTTAGTCCTACTATGTGACACGGGATTATTTGCAATAGAAATGGCACTTGTAGAATCACAAAATAAAGGTGTTCTACTTACTTGAATACCATAGTCTTCTAGCTAGTGTTGAATCCATAAGAGTTGTACACAGCAACTTCCTGCAGCAACATTTTCTGACTCAGCTGTGTGATAGCCACACTGGTCTGCTTCATGCTACTCCATGACACCAGCCTTCCAATTAGAAATTGACAGGTTCCTGTAGTACTCTTCCTATCTTACTTACAGCCTGCAAAATCTGCATCTGAATAACCTGTCAGTACAAAATCTCCACTCCTAAGGTACCAAAGGCCTAGATAAGGTGTGCCCTTAAGATATCTCAAAATTCTTTTAACTGCAGTCAGATGAGATTTTTTAGGGCATGCTTGGTACCTAGCACAGACACATGTAGCATACATGATATCTGGTCTACTAGCAGTCAAATACAGTAGGGAGCCAACTATCCCTCTATACAAAGTTTCATCTACAGGTTTCCCTGCATCATCTTTACTTAGAGACATGCTTGACCCCATAGGAGTTTTCATGGTAGTGGATGATTCCATACCATACTTCCTTATCAACTCTAGGGTGAACTTAGACTGGCATATGGATAATCCATCTTCAGTCTGTCTAACTTGGAGACTCAAGAAGAACTTAAGTTCCCCCATACTGCTCATTTCAAATTGTCCTTGCATAAGTTTTGCAAACTTTCTGCAAGGACTACATTCTATAGACCCAAATATTATGTCATCTACATATATTTGGACTAAGATAATCTTGCCTATGGATTCCCTAAGGAATAGAGTCTTGTCTATTTTCCCCCTTGAGAATTTATTCTCAATGAGCAAACTAGACAGGGTTTCATACCAAGCCCTTCGGACTTGTTTTAACCCATAGAAAGCCTTCATAAGTCTATAAACAAAATCAAGTTTAATAGAATCAACAAAACCTGATGGCTGCTCTACATAGACTTCTTCCTTCAGATTTCTATTCAGAAAAGCTGACTTAACATCCATTTTATATACCTTAAATCCTTGATATGTTGCATAGGCAAGGAACATCCTTATTGCTTCCAGTCTTGCTACTGGAGCAAAGGTTTGATCAAAATCAATACCTTCTTCCTGCCTATATCCCTTTGCAAAAAGTCTAGCTTTATTCTTTCTGATGATTCCATTCTCATCCAACTTGTTCCTAAAGATCCACTTAGTTCCAATAATGTTGTGATCCTTGGGTTTAGGAACTAGCTCCCAGACCTTGCATCATTTGAATTGATTCAGCTCCTCTTGCATGGCCTCAATCCAATGTGGGTCTAGGATTGCTTCTTCAAATTTCTTTTGCTCTACTTGGGATAGAAAACTGGAGTAAAGAACTGTACTTAGATTCCTGCTCCTTGTTTGCACCCCTTGTCTGGGATCTCCAATTATTTGATTGGATGGATGATCCTTTAAGTGTCTATTTGCTGGAGGCAGCCTGTCTTCAGGTTGTCCACCTTCAGTCTCTTCATTTAGCTGCACCTCTTGGTGTTCTTCAGTATCAGGAGTATCTTGTACTCCCCCTGGACAACAACCACCATCTTCCACTTGCTGACTTACAGAAGAACCTTCTGTTAAGGTAAGCTTGTCCATTCTTTCAGTTACACCAGTGGAGCTGCAAACACTTCTTGGCAATTCATTGTTAATGAGTCGAGCTTCATCAAAAACTACATGAACAGACTCTTCTACAACTTGAGTAATCAAGTTGTAGACCCTATAAGCCTTACTATTATTGTTGTATGCAACAAAGATCCCCTCTTGGGATTTGGCAGCAAACTTGGTTAGATAAGACTTACCATTATTAAGGATATAGCACTTGCAACCAAAGATCCTGAAATAGGATAAATTTGGTTTTCTGCCCTTCACAATCTCATAGGGGTTGTTCTTGTGGCTCTTGGTGATAGTATCCCTATTGATCACATGACAAGTAGTGTTTACTGCCTCAGCCCAGAAATATTCTGGGAGAGATGTGTCACTTAATAGGGTTCTACCAACCTCTATCAAGGTTCTATTTTTCCTTTCAGCAATACCATTTTGCTTAGGTGTTCTTGGTGAGGAAAATTCCTGAAAAATTCCAAATTATTCACACAGTTTTATCATACTGTCAGACTGAAATTCAGTACCATGGTCACTTCTGATTTTGACCACTGTACTGTCCAATTCATTCTGAATTTGTTTAACAAAAATATATAAGATACTTGAGGTTTCAGATTTTTGTCTAAGGAAGAACACCCAGGAATACCTTGAATAGTCATCTACAACCACAAATGTGTAGACCTTCCTACCTAGGCTGTGAACTGGCACAGGACCAAATAGATCCATATGCAAGAGGTATAGACACCTCACAGAACCCTTGTTCTCAAGGCTATGAAAGGTGGATTTGGTCTGCTTGCCTTTTTGACAAGCTGAGCATATCCCATCCTTTATACACTTAACCTGAGGACCATTCCTCACTAACTCTTTGCTAAAGAGTTGGCCAATTGTCTTATAGTTAAGATGAGCCAGCCTCTTATTCCATTTAACATAATGTGAGACTTTCTCATCAACTACAAGACAAATAGGAGAAATATTGTTCTCACATACAAAGTCAAGACAATAGACATTTCTCTTCCTATATCCCGTCAGAATGATCTTTTGATCACTTGATCTTTTGATATGACAACCATCCTTGACAAATGAGATGTCATATCCTAAATCACTCAGCTGACTTATGCTAATGAGGTTATGTTTCAAACCCTTTACATAAGCCACATGAGTAGTTGTAATTTGGTTACTAGAAATGTTAACAAAGCCTTTGATGATTCCTTTTTCTGAACCACCAAAGGTAACTTTAGGGCCATCCTTGATTGGTGTATAGTCCTTCAGCAACCCCCTAGTTCCAGTCATGTGCCTGGAACATCCACTGTCCAAGTACCATATAGGGGCATGGCCACTTGGACTCACCTGCAAAACAGATTACTTAACCTTAGAACCCAAATAATTCTTGGGTCCTTGGTGCAGGTTAGTCTGACCTTTAACAAAACTACCTATAGCTGTTCTAGCAGGCAGTTTGCTACTCTCCTTGACACTTGAATTGTGCCAACAATCTATGACAAAGTGTCCTATCTTGCCACAACACCAGCACTCAAACCTGTTGTACCTTTGTTTAGGTACAACCCTGGCTGGATTATCTACTGCAGCCTTCTTGTTTAGCGATGGAGGTTTGCCCTTTAATTTGGACCTAACTGTCCAGGCAAGTTTTGTAAACCCCAATCCAGTCTTACCATTTTGAGGTACAAACTCATCTATCAAAGGTAAAACAGATTTTGGTTTCGAAAAACTTGCTACAATCTCTCTCTCCTTCTAAACTCTAGCCTCCAGATTTCTAATTTGATCATTCTTAAATGTAATAGTACACATCTGAATAACAGTAATGTTCTTCGGCCTGGCTATTTCATTCAGTTTCTGATCAAATAACTTGTCTGAATCAGCAGCAGCCAATTTAAGACTAGCAATCTCCTTTGCCTCAGTTTTGGCTAAGGTTTTGCTTTTCTTCAAGGCCTACAATAAGTCCCTATATTCATCAATTAACTGATGAATATCTCCTTCAAATTCAGACCCACCCACATCACTTGATGCAGATGTATCTGATTCTGACTCAGTACTAGAAATTGAACTAGAAGAACAACTTTGTACCTTACTTGGTCCAGGCTGATCCTGGATTTTGTCTCCTTTAGATAAAGCCATCAGTCCCTTGCACTGATTGTCCTCATGCTCATAAATTGAGTTCATTAGCTGCATGAACTCATCTTCTTCCTCGTCAGCAAACAATCCAATATAGGTTTCAGCTTCTGATTCTGTTTCTGAAGATGACTGATCAGTCAAACTTTTGTCTTTCTTATCAACAAAGGACTTATCCTTTTTGCCCTTAAACTGAGTCTTTTTTTGGTCAATTTACTCCTTCATCTTTTCAGGACAGTCAGCCACTACATGTCTCTGTCTATTGCATCAATTCCTTGGCTTGGATCTTCTTCTGTCATTCCTTGATGACTTTCTTTTATGATAATAGTCATCTTTTTGCTGAGAAGTGGAAGGCTTAGACCTCCACTGCTTCTTCTTCAGAAACTTTTGAAAATGCCTAGTGAAGGTGCAAAGTCTTCATCACTTTCACTACTATCTGAATTCTTGCTTTCTGAATTATCTGTCACAGCCTCAGCAACTATTTGAGGTGGAGATGGAGACTTGCTTCTATACTTCCTAGTGGCTTCAGTTTTGAAGGCCACAGATCTTTCCTTATGCTCCACTCTAGTAGTCTTCTCTTCCTCCTTTCTAGCCAATAACTACATCTCATAAGATAACAGTTTTCCAAACAAAGTTGGAGGAGGTATATCAGCTAATTTGGCCATTTCCCTAATGGCACAAATCTTGGTGTCCCAGTCCTTAGTCAGGGATCTTAAGAACTTATCATTCAGCTCATAGTTGCTGAATTCTCTTCCATAGGGCATCAATTCATTTACTATCCTATAGAACTTCTTGTAGCATTCAGTAATGCTATCAGACTTGCATTGTCTAAAGCTTTCATATTCCTGATTTAACAAAGACTTCTTGTCTTGTCTTACTTCTTATGATACCTCCATATAGACTATTAATGTGTTCCAAATTTCTTTAGAAGCTTTACAATGAATTAAGTTCTGAAATGTTGCATCATCAATTGCACTAACAATAATATTCTGGGCCCTCTTGTCCATAGTGGCCTGAATGATTTCATCTTTGGTCATTTCTGAATAGTCCTTAGGAGTTTTCTGATTTGCATCTAGAATGGATATATTCATTGGCACATATGACCCTTCTTTGACTGTAATGTATATTCTTGGGTCAGATGCTTCCATAAAGAGTCTAACCCTCTCTTTCTGTATGCCAAAAATCTCTTTTCTACAGATTGGCAATTTCATGGACCCCAGCTCTTTGTGATTCTCACTAGAACACATTTTCTTGATTCTTGTTTATTTTGATTCTGCCTACATGATCTTACTCAGACTGTTATGTCCTTAATGAGTAACCTAGATTTGATACCACTTGAAAGAAATAGTGCCTAAACACCTATAGTGGGGTGGTGAATAGGTGAACTTTATCTTTTTAAATTTAAGTCAGAAATTCTGTTCAGCAATTGCAATTCTACAACTGTCACAACACAACAATCATAGAAGCAAACATACATAGAGTGCACACAGTATTTATAGTGGTTCCCCAAGGTCTGGGTACATCCACTTTCCCCCTTCGCCTATCTAGTAGTGTACTAGATTCGGCCTAACTTCAGCACTTCTCCTCAGATCCTCAGATCTTACAGCTCAGAACCCCAAAACAGGTTCCTACCACTCAGAGTGTCCCCACTCCTACAACTCAAGCAAATAGCCTTACCACTAAGTCTTCAACAAGACCTACACTCAGAGAACAAAGTCTCCTACCACTCAGGCACAAGGCCCTACCTCAGTCTTTAACAAGACCTACACTCAGAGCACATAGTCTCCTACACTCAACCTTTATAAAATAGGCTTACAGCTCACATCTATACAAGATCCTACAGATATTTTGATTATACAAAGTAATTTAACCACAACTCTGAAAGAGAGAGATGAGTTGACTGGCTTCTTGAAGAGTTCTTGGAAGAACTTGGCAGAGATCAACCTCCCTTGGCTTTCTTCAAAGCTTCTTGAATTAGAACACAGTAGGGTTGAATCTCCTGTGAAGATGATATTCAATCAACTTCTGTCTTGAGATTCAGATCTCAATCTAAATCTTACTTAGCAGCCCGGTTCAGCAGCTGCTCTTCTTAGAAGGAGCTCTCTCTCTCCTACTTCTTAGATCTTTTGTTGAAGGTCTTCTTCTTTTGTGTTGTTAGATCTCTTGATTGATTGCTGTCAATCTGTAATGGCGGTTCTACTCGTGATTGTTGAAGGAGAAAGGCCTTTATATAGGCTTTCTCCATGGTGACCGGCTGATCCGATTTCTAACAACCTTCTGACGGCTCTGACAGTTGCAGTTGACCGGTTGAAATGGCAGCTGTCAAGTCATCCAGTCACTTCTTGAAATCACTGTCACTGTCTGAAAGTGTCGCGACAGATAGTCATTAAGTGTCGACACAAACATACTAAGTGTCGACACAAGTAGACTAAGTGTCGACACTAGCCTTGATGGTGTCGACACAACTCCTTGTGTTGTTGTAACAGCTTCTCGACACTGCTTCTTCAGAACGTATCGACACTGATTCTGTGTGTCGACATAAGCCTTCTGTTGAATGTGTCGACACTGATTCTGTGTGTCGACACAAATACCTCTTCTTTAATACTTAGTTGAATTCTGCTGTGTGTCGACACAACTCCTTTGTGTCGACACATCTTCTTGTGTTGAAACTTGCTGAGTGTCGACACATCTCCTTTGTGTTGACACATGCCTTCATGTGTTGAAACTTGTTGAGTGTCGACACATCTCCTTTGTGTCAACACATGTACTTTAACTTTGTTGAAGTTTGCTGAGTGTCGACAAAGCCTCCTGGTGTCGACACATTTGATGTCGACAAAGTTTCTCTGGGTGTCGACACTGCCTCTAAGTGTCGACACAGATAATGTTGACAATTCTTCACAGTGTGTCGACACAGCCTGTATGTGTCGACACTTTTCTTCTGGTGTCGACTCTGTCATTCCTGGTGTCGACACAATTACTCCAAGTGTCGACACAACTTCTCTAGGTGTCGACACAAGCCTTCATAAGTGTCGACACTTCTCCTCTAGGTGTCGACACATGGACTTAGAAACTTTTATGCTTTTCCTGCGATTACTTATCCTGCACATATAAACACAAAACACATCAAATACACCTTGATGTATATCATTGAGTAGGGTGAGGCTTCTTCAAATCAGGTACATATATTCCAATGTACCCAACACACAGAGAGACAACAAGCAATAACACAGATATAGAGTCAAGAAACAAGATGCCCGGACCAGAGAAATAATACAAGATACTGAAGAAGAAGAACACAAATTCAAATCAAGAGTCTTCTTCATTCTTCACTCCAGGATTTTTCAAGGACAACAAAACTTTATCAGTCAAGAAGTTCCTGGAGCTCTTCTGGTCAAAGCTAAAGATTGAAGACCTACTAACCCTGAAGCAAAGCTCAATTTTCCTGAACAACTCAATAACTCCGATGGAGCTTTGTTAACAGCAAAGATCCACTAGTCTTCTCAGTTGTATTTGAGAAAGAGAAGACACCATCATTCTCTCACTCCCTCATTGTACAAAGGGTTCTTTGTATAAAGGGTTCTTGAACTACCTTCAAAAGTTATTCCTTGGTTGCAGGTCACCTGATCAAAAGACTTGGGTTAGTTTTTTGAGCACCTGATCAAAAGCTCATTGGTGGCAGTCATCTGATCAAAACATGTTAGTGGATTCCTTCGAGGGTGGCAGAAGAGTGGATGTACCCAGGTTGGGGAACCACTATAAAAATTCTTGTGTTGTCTGGTTGCCCTTTTTCTTTTGTTCTTGCTGTGCCTGTGCTAGTTAGGTTTGCTGTGACTGTGCTAATTAATTTAATTATGTTGTCTCTGTGATAGATTAGTTCATTTTAGATTACCTCTTCACTTACAGCAAATTTAATAGCTTCCCTACTCTGAAGTATTTTTATTAACAGCAAAAGTTTTAAAGTATTAAAAAGATACTCTATTCACCCCCCCCCCCCCTCTAGAGTATTTCAGGTCTAACCCTCTCTTTCACAAACTACTACAGCGAAATAGGGGTTTGCAACTGGGCAAAGCTTTAAGGCCTTGGTGATCGCATAGTGGGGCTAAATCAATAGGATGGGTAGGCACAAAATGAGCTAGCAAGGATTATCGTTAGGATAGGTACAAGGCACAACCGAGCCAAAAAGATGTCCTACATCACGCTCACGCTAGACTAACCATGCACCAATACTTCGAGAGTAGCTTGGGGTAAGTTCTTAGCCACTAAGAAAGAAAACCCTTCCTCCCGACTCGAGCAATACGAGGCTAATGACAGATACACAGATTCCTACAGTACCGTTCGATTACTCCAGATTCAGCAATTTTGAGTAGTAGAAATAATATTTACAAATGCAGAAAAGCATAAATCTACGAGCATAAAAAAATAAATCTATACTATTTCTACACACAATGAGTACTTGATTAGGAGCACTGAACAAGTTTCACACTACTCTATCCTAAAATCCTAAACCAGCACCACTGTCTTAAAGTTAACACAAAAGAAATAAATTAAACTTGGGCCGAGCAAGTGCTTAAGTGCGCGCTCATGCGCTGTAGGTGCAAAATGTTGTCATGATAAAATAAAAATTGAGAATGAAAATACTCTTATGGTATGCAAGTGCATGTGCAAATGTATCTCGCGAAATTTCCCCCCACCAGACTTATACTAAACAATCTATCCATCATTTGCAATAAAAACAAAAAAATAAAAGCTGAGGGAAGAGGTTACCCCATGCCCAGCAAATGAGCATACCAAAAAATTGGCGTTAATTTCAGCAGACAGTCCACGACCCAAACGAACTCCACTTGCATAAGATAATATCTCCAACCATGCATACTATAAGCATATAATAACAGCAGCAAAATTGAGCAAATTAAAAGTGAGAAAATTGGGTTGTCTCCCATAAGCCCTTTTTTTTACCATCCTTAAGGTGGTCCAAATACCTGTATTAGCAGTTATATAAATATTGTTTTACAATCCCAGCAAAAGCAAATCCAAGCAACAAATGTAAGCGAAACAACTAATGCAGGTTACATCCATCTGGGTCTTGCAGTAATATGCAGTGCACGTCTTTATCGACGACCTTCCCCTCAAATCACTTCAAGCGATGCCCGTTTACTTTGAAAGTGTCGTCCTTGTCATCGTGAATCTCTATCGCGCCGTATGGAGAGGCACTCAAAACCGTGTAAGGGCCGCTCCATCTGGATATTAACTTCCCGGGAAATAGACGCAGGCGTGAATTATACAAAAGAACCTGATCATCCGGCTTGAATTCCTGATGGGCTAAAACCCGAACAGGCAAGTGTACCTATCGAATTGTAGTATCAAGGTCGTATTAAAACACGGGGTTGTCAAGTACTGCTACTCACGCTTGAACTATTATCCTACCGGAAGAAAGTGGGTTTTGAGAATTTTCAAAATCAAACTGAAACGAAATCTAAAACGGAACTATGGATTAAAAGATAGCACTTGATCGATGATTCACCATGAAAAGAGATAGGAGAAATAAAAATAATATTTTATAATTGCGTCTTAACTCAACTGTGACGGATCCGAAAATAAGACAAAACCTCGCTAGAGCATTAAGTCTCCTAACTTATAGACGTTTTGATCGAAATCTCTTTATAAATCAAAGGGGTCTAAAGTTGCATTATCGAGGTGATCCGCACTACTGGATTTCACTCCAATCCGGAGGATTTACGTCGTCCTATCTCTAGGATTGAGTGCAACTCCTTCCCTCTTTGAGTGATCTTTCAAATCAACGAGTCTCTCTACTATTATGAAATGAGATCAAAGTCCTACTACCGTATACCGGAAATACGGAGTCGGCTCGAAATAAATCAAAGAGGGATCGAGCAAAATTTAGCAAAAATAAAATTACGAAGTAAAAAAGAATTTCTATCTCAAATCATGGACCCTCGTGATCAAATGCTAAAAGAAGATTAGCTATGCATAGTAAAAAGGGAAATCACAAGAATAAGAGAAAGAGAATAATTTTTCATTAAAAAGTTAAAAAGAGGTACATAATAATAAAGACAAGACAATACTATTCTACTAAAAGAAAGATCACAAATAGGAGAGAAATATAACAAGAAATGACAACTTGCATTAGAACAAAATCTTAACTAACTTAAACAAAAACTTCTCTAACAAAAACTTTCTAACTCATCAAGCTTCTCCTCCCTTTTTTTCAACATGAGGCATGGGCTTCCTTTTATAGGAGAGGAGGAAGGTTCTAGAAAAATGGAGATGAAGGGATAAAGGGGGGTGGCCGGCCATGTGTAGGGGAAAATGTTCATGCATGGCATTAAATGAAGGAGAGAGAGGAAGGTGGATTCATTGCATGCAATTTATGGAAATAAAATAGAGAATATAAAATAGAGAGGGGGAGATGAATGAGGAATAAAGAGGTGGGGGAAAAGAGGGGCCGACCAAGCATGAATGAGAGATTCATGCATGTGGAAATTAATGAGGATGGGAGAGAGAGAGGATATGCATGAATGTGGATTAAATAAAGGAAAAAAAAGAAATAAAAGAGGGAGAGAAAGAGGGGTGGCCGGCCATATGAATGAGAGATTGCATGAATGCAATAAATGATGAGGGAGGGGGGAAAATGAGTGGCCGGCCACACATGGATGAAGTGGGCTGCACTATATGGGCTTGGGAAGCTTGAAGAGGGGCTGAATGCATCATGTAGGCTTCAAGGGAAAGGGTCGGGCTGCTCCAAACTTCAAGGGCTGCATGTAGGGGGCTGCATCATGTAGAGGGGCTGCACCATAAGTGGTCGGGCTGCACCATGTGGGCTGTTTTGGTGGAAGAGGGCTGCTCCAATTGGGTTGCATTATGTAGTGGCCGGGCAGCATCATGTGGGCTGTTTTGGTGGAAGAGGGCTGCTCCAATTGGGTTGCATTATGTAGTGGCCGGGCTGCATCATGTGGGCTGCACAACAACATAAAACATAACAAATTAGACACATATTTTTTTATCAAAACATTAATTATTATAACATACCTATAAAATAAAAATAAGATTGAACATAACATAAACATAACATAACAGAAAAAAATATATTTATAACAAACAAATAAGATATGAAAGAAAGCATAATAAGAATAAAGTAAGCAAAAAATACCAATTAACTTAGGAATTTCTTAAACTAAACTATATCAAAAATGATGACTAAAAGTAGTCATCAAATTCCCCCATGCTAGAATATTTGCTTGCCCTCAAGCAAATAGAATTGAAAACTAGGGAAATAGTAAATAAAGCAAATTTAGATTTCATAATTAAGAAAAACAAAACATGAAAAATTAAATTATCTTAATTCCTATGTTAACAACTAGTGGGGTGAGAAGTGCACAATAAAAAACTTGAAAGTGGAGACCTAAAAATATCATTAGAACATAAAGAAAATTTACACATTTCTAAATCTTAAAACAAGGCATCCAAAATTAATGAATTAAGAAAAGCAAAAGTAGAAGTTCTAAATAGACGGCGCATTAACGAACTACTAGGTTGCTAGAATAACAATTAACCCTAAATCACCTCAAGATAACCTCCAAAGAAATCCATCAATGATGGTGGTCATAGGCTTGTCCGTTCACACTCTCTCCACTACGCGAATTTACGTTCTAAAGATTAATAGGACTTCTATAGGCGTTAAATCTTGGCTTAGGTAAATGATTAGGAAATGAAAACAAAGATAAACATGAGGGCTTAAACACTAAACCAAGGTTGAGCTCAAAAATAAAAACATGAAGAGAAATGAGAAATGACAAGTACATCATTTTTCAATTCAAACTAACAAACAAAGGCCATGAATTTTTTTTTCTTTACATAAATTGGCCACAAATAAACTTCATTTTTTTCTTTTTGATTGATTTCACATTTTTTTTGATAATAATAATTTTTTTCTTCTTTAATAACTTTTTAAGGAAAGCTCCAAATATAAGTTTTAAATACTCCTTTTCATTTCAAAGATATAACCCTTCACAAAAAATGATATTTAAGCTCAAAGTTTAGTGTGAAATGGGAAAGACATTTGGCTTTGGTGAAATGATGAAATGAAAGGTGGAGCTAAAAACAAAGAAACATGGAAAAAGCCCCAAAAATTGTTTTGCAATGGTGAATATTGTTGGTGGGCAAGAAAAGCTCAAACTAGTCAAAGAGTGGCCTAAATCATTTATAAAGTACGTAAAAACGACGCAAATGTTTTGAGAGTCGCTAGGGACAAGTTCTAGACACCAAGAAAGACTACCCCACAAATGAAAAAGAGCTAATGTTACCTAGCAACCATTCGTAAGCAACTAACCGAATAAAAAGGCATAACTACAAATTGCAAACTTATAACGTAAAAAACGGATGCCTATATTTAAGAAAAAGAAACTAGTAAAACTAAGATATGTTAAACGGATAAATTTAGGAAACTGTTTCAAAGAAATCTAAATAGAACTAAGGGACCGCACGGGCCTACACATCACTAGAAGAAACATAAAAATAAAGATGAAAATAAATTTCGATTTTGTTTTTCAAATATATTTTAGCATTTTTATTTTTGGATTTTTGAAATAGTTAAATAAAAACAATAAAAAGGCTTAATATAACTATACTATTTTTTTTTTGAATTTTGTTTTAAAGCATTTTTTTCTAAAGAAAAGAAGAAAAAAAAAAGAGAGAATCTAAACCCTCCCCCATGCTTAAATTTTGCATTGCCCTCAATGCAAAAGAAAAACAAAAACAAAAAAAGGGAGAAGAAAAGGGAGGAGGGTGCAATAAAGTAAATACTTAAAAAGAAAACGACTTTCCCGGATTCGTAAGGCCGAATGCTGATTTCGTTCCCCCATGCTTAAGCTGGACACTGGCTCAGGCCTAAGGAAGAGAAAAAAAATGATGGAGCCAAACGAACCGCCGGAGGTTTTATTCCTACAAACCACAATAAGCAAACAAAAAAAATAGCAAAAGGATAAGCAAGGGGTGCCTCCCAAGAGCGCTCTTTGTTTAACGTCGGTTGAGCCCGACGTTATTGGTTAGCTAAATGGAAAATAAAAAGTGAAGTGCAGTGGTAACTCCCTAAGTATGCGCTTAGGAGAGTAAATTAAAAAAAAGAAAAAGTGAAGAATAGCACCGACATGCGGTGGAATCTTCAAGGGAATGACGCCCAAAAAGGAACAGATGGAGTTATAGAAGAACTCCGCTGTAAATAAGAAGGGGTCGTCAACAAGAGAAGAGAAAAAAGAAGAAGAAATAAAAAGAGGAATAAAAGAAGGTGAAAAAGAGGTTTCATTAACGAAAATTTCACAAGGAGAAGGAGAATCTTGGGAAATTTTGGGAGGAGGGGGGTAGAAAGAACTAAAGAAGAAGTATCTAAAATAAAAGAAGAAGATTCGCTAAAAATAGGAAAATTTGGAACAGTGGAAGTTGAAATTAAAATGGAATAACAAACGTCTTCAAAAGATGAAATAAGAGATGTCTCGTCATCCTCAACGGGTAAGAAGCATGCCGGAATATCCATAGAGGTGTCATCCAAAGGAGGAAGGAAACTATCCGGAATATCCAAATAGTTATCCTCCTCGAGAGGAAAAAGGCACGCCGGGATATCCGGTGACTCATTACATGAAGAAATTGGAGGATACGGAGAAGAAGACGAAGAAAATGAAGCGGCCTCACGAGAAAAATAATCGATAATGGTCTTTAAATACGAATTAATATTATCAATAGAAGTTTGCAATTCAAAATACCCATTATCGATTGAATTAAAATTTAGAGGCGCGGCGCTTTGCGGGGCAAAATCATAAGAAAAATAAGACGGGTTCCCCATCTCCCAAGTAGGATAAAAATTGGAGTAAGGGTTAAATTGGCCACTTTGACCTACTCCAGAAAAATTGAAATCAAAAGATGGAGGGATTCCCGAAAGACATTCAGAATAAAAGTGGTCAAGCGACCTGCAAAAATTACAAAATGCGCCAAAATAAGACGGCTCCATAAAGAAAAAATGTTACCAAAAAGAAAGCGAAAATTTAATTTTTTTTTTGCAGAAGTAATAGCGTAAGCGTTTTCAAAATATTGACGAAGAAGTCCCCGGCAACGGCGCCAAAAACTTGATGGGCTAAAACCCGAACAGGCAAGTGTACCTGTCGAATTGTAGTATCAAGGTCGTATTAAAACACGGGGTTGTCAAGTACTGCTACTCACGCTTGAACTATTATCCTACCGGAAGAAAGTGGGTTTTGAGAATTTTCAAAATCAAACTGAAACGAAATCTAAAACGGAACTATGGATTAAAAGATAGCACTTGATCGATGATTCACCATGAAAAGAGATAGGAGAAATACAAATAATATTTTATAATTGCGTCTTAACTCAACCGTGATGGATCCGAAAATAAGACAAAACCTCGCTAGAGCATTAAGTCTCCTAAATTATAGACGTTTTGATCGAAATCTCTTTACAAATCAAAGGGGTCTAAAGTTGCATTATCGAGGTGATCCGCACTATTGGATTTCACTCCAATCCGGAGGATTTACGTCGTCCTATCTCTAGGATTGCGTGCAACTCCTTCCCTCTTTGAGTGATCTTTCAAATCAACGAGTCTCTCTACTATTATGAAATGAGATCAAAGGCCTACTACTGTATACCGGAAATACGGAGTCGGCTCGAAATAAATCAAAGAGGGATCGAGCAAAATTTAGCAAAAATAAAATTACGAAGTAAAAAAGAATTTCTATCTCAAATCATGGACCCTCGTGATCAAATGCTAAAAGAAGATTAACTACGCATAGTAAAAATGGAAATCACAAGAATAAGAGAAAGAGAATAATTTTTCATTAAAAAGTTAAAAAGAGGTACATAATAATAAAGACAAGACAATACTATTCTACTAAAAGAAATATCACAAATCGAAGAGAAATATAACAAGAAATGACAACTTGCATTAGAACAAAATCTTAACTAACTTAAACAAAAACTTCTCTAACAAAAACTTTCTAACTCATCAAGCTTCTCCTCCCTTTTTTTCAACATGAGGCATGGGCTTCCTTTTATAGGAGAGGATGAAGGGATAAAGGGGGGTGGCCGGCCATGTGTAGGGGAAAATGTTCATGCATGGCATTAAATGAAGGAGAGAGAGGAAGGTGGATTCATTGCATGCAATTTATGGAAATAAAATAGAGAATATAAAATAGAGAGGGGGAGATGAATGAGGAATAAAGAGGCGGGGGAAGAGAGGGGCCGGCCAAGAATGAATGACAGATTCATGCATGTGGAAATTAATGAGGATGGGAGAGAGAGAGGATATGCATGAATGTGGATTAAATAAATGAAAAAAAAAGAAATAAAAGAGGGAAAGAAAGAGGGGTGGCCGACCATATGAATGAGAGATTGCATGAATGGAATAAATGATGAGGGAGGGGGGAAAATGAGTGGCCGACCACACATGGATGAAGTGGGCTGCACTATATGGGCTTGGGAAGCTTGAAGAGGGGCTGAATGCATCATGTAGGCTTCAAGGGAAAGGGCCGGGCTGCTCCAAACTTCAAGGGCTGCATGTAGGGGGCTGCATCATGTAGAGGGGTTGCACCATAAGTGGCCGGGCTGCACCATGTGGCTGTTTTGGTGGAAGAGGGCTGCTCCAATTGGGTTGCATTATGTAGTGGCCGGGCAGCATCATGTGGGCTGTTTTGGTGGAAGAGGGCTGCTCCAATTGGGTTCTATTATGTAGTGGCCGGGCTGCATCATGTGGGCTGCACAACAACATAAAACATAACAAATTAGACACATATTTTTTTTATCAAAACATTAATTATTATAACATACCTATAAAATAAAAATAAGATTGAACATAACATAAACATAACATAACATAAAAAAATATATTTATAACAAACAAATAAGATGTGAAAGAAAGCATAATAAGAATAAAGTAAGCAAAAAATACCAATTAACTTAGGAATTTCTTAAACTAAACTATATCAAAAATGATTTCTAAAAGTAGTCATCAATTCCTTCGGCGAGATCCGTCTATCATGCCAGCGCTTGGTTCTTTCCTTATATATGCTCGTGCTCTCATAAGCGGCCAAGCGGAATTCATCAAGCTCAAAAAGCTGACCATGTTGCTTGTCAGAAGCTTCTCTAAAGTCCATGTTGAGCAATTTGGTGGCCCATAATGCCTTGTGCTCCAATTCGACAGGAAGGTGGAATGATTTTCCATATACCAATTGCAAGGGTGACATCCCTATCAGTGTCTTGAACGCAGTTCGGTAAGCCCAAAGAGCATCATCCACCTTCTTTGCCCACTCCTTCCGGTTTTAGTGGATAGACTTTTCTATAATCCGCTTCAGTTCTATATTTGAAATTTCCACTTGCCCGCATTTCTGAGGATGGTAGGCCAAAGCAACCTTGTGGTGAACACCGAACCGTTTCAGCAGTTGCGCGAATTGTCGGTTGTAGAAATGGCTTCCCCCGTCACTTATTATAGTTCTTGATGCGCTAAAGCGGGAGAAGATATTCCTATTAAGGAAGTGGAGTACGGTGCGAGCAACATTCGATGCAACTGCCTCCGCCTCCACCGATTTAGACACATAATCCATTGCAACTAGAATGTACTGCTTCCCATGAGACATGGGGAAAGGACCCATAAAGTCAATCCCATATACGTCGAATAACTCGCAAACTAGCATATTATTCAATGGCATTTCAACACGTCGAGCAATATTCCCCGTGCGCTAACATTCATTGCACTCTTTAACGTGTGTAAAAGAGTCACGGAATAACATAGGCCAAAACAAACCGCACTATAGAACTTTTCGGGCAGTCCGTGCAGTTCCAAAATGCCCTCCAGCCTCACGATCATAACAACGCCTCAAAATCTCTTTAACTTCCAGCTCCGGGACACAATGTCAGATAACCCCATCAGCATAGGTGCGGAATAGTAGGGGATCCTCCCAGAGATAATACATGACGTCTGAGAAAAACTTCTTCTTTTGTTGATATGTTCAATACAGCGGCAACTCCTTACTTGCTAAAAAGTTAGCAAGGTCAGCATACCACGGAGTAGAAGCAATAGAAGAAACGGTGAACAGGCCCTCATACGTAAAAGCATCGGAAATTGGAATTCTCTGTGAACCCTCGCCTTCTCCCCCTTCAAGTCTCGATAGATGGTCGGCAATCATATTGTCAACTCCACGACGATCCCGGATTTCAATATCATATCCTTGCAGAAATAGAATCCAATGCATGAGCTGCGACTTAACATCTTTCTTGTACCTGAGAAAACGAATAGCCACATGATCAGAATGAACCACCACCCTGGAAAGAATTAAATAAGAATGGAACTTCTCATAGGTGAAAACAATAGCTAAAACTCCTTCTCGGTCGTGGTATAGTTCAGTTGTGCATCATTCAAAGTTCGAATCACGTTGACAATTGTATGAAAGGTTTTATTTTTACGCTGTCCCAACACTGCCACAACTGTGATAATGCTAACATCACACATCAACTCGAAAGGCTCAGCCAATTAGGGGATTAGAGAATCGGGGGTGAAACCAATCGATCCTTCAAGCAATTAAACGCCCGATTGCAATCATCATCGAACACAAACTTGACATCCTTCGCCAATATATTAGATAGGGGCTTATCTATAGCCGAGAAGTCTCGAATAAAATGCCTGTAAAATCTAGCATGCCCCAAAAAACTAAGAATGCCATGAAGTGTCGACGGAGGGGGCAGGTTTCTAATCACCTCTACCTTAGCCGGATCAACCTCAAACCCCTGTTGAGAAACCTTGTGCCCCAGAACGATCCCCTCATGCACCATGAAATGGCACTTCTCCCAATTGAGCAATAAATTAGTATCCTCGCAACATTGCAAGACCAAAGCGAGGCGGTGCAGCGCTTCTTCAAAGCTATCAACAAACAAGGAGAAGTCATCCATGAACACCTCCCAGAAATCCCAAACCATTTCGCGAAAAACTGCTGTAATACATCGTTGGAAGGTTGCTACCCCATTACACAACCCAAACGGTAGCCGCCTGAAAGCAAAGGTCCCAGAAAGGAAGGTAAACATTATCTTCTCCTAATCCTCTAGGGCAATTGCAAGCTGATAATAGACCGAGTAGCCGTCCAGAAGGCAGTAGTAATAATGCCCGGCCATACTTTCCAGAATCTAGTGCATGAACGGTAGCGGGAAGTGGTCTTTCCTGGTTGTCGCATTAATCTTTCGATAATCGATACAAACTCTCCATCCAACGACTGGCCTCGTAGTAAGCGGCTCGCCATTCTCATTATGAACGACAGTGATTCCTCCCTTTTTGGGCACCAACTGCACCGGACTCACCCATTTGCTGTCGCTTATGGGATATATAATACCAGCATCCAAAAGCTTGATAACCTCATTGTTCACCACGTCCTGCAACATAGGGTTCAATCTGCACTACGGTTGAGCTGAAGGCTTGAAGTTATCTTCCAGCAATATCTTTTGCATGCACACCGTGGGGCTAATTCCTTTGACATCCGAGATTTTCCACCCAAATGCTTTTTTATGTTACTTCAGCACTTCAATGAGACGGACCTCCTGATCAGCAGTAAGAAGAGCTGAAACAATGTCAGGATGAGTTTCTTTCTCTCCTAAAAAGACATACTTCAGCGTGCATGGGAGCAACTTGAGCTCATGAGTTTCGTTTGAGTCAAACAAGGATACCTCCAGAAGCTTGGGATCTCCCACAGGCGCCTCGCACGACCCCTCCTGAATATTTATATCGGGGTCACAAAACTCACTCTGAAGCTCATCAGGTTTAAAAGTATGGTCGTCGTCAATCTCCATAGCACCCAGCTCCGCACGAATATCCCCTCTTGATGTCGTATACAGATCAAAAACAGTCTTCTTTGATCCTACGTGCAATGTCAGCAAACCCTTTTCCGCATCAATGATGGCTCTAGCAGTGACCAGGAATAGACGCCCCAGAATAATTGGTGTCTCATCCGTGTAACAGCCCATTTTTCAATAGGCTCATTTTTGGGGTGACACGGCCTGGGACACGGCCGTGTCCCAGGGCGTGTCCTGCGTCTACGAGTGTCCAGGAGGAACAGTCGATGAGTGGTTGACAAAATTTGGTCGACAATCATCGAGTGCTTAGGACACGGCCTGTGACACGGGCGTGTCACAGGGCGTGTCAGCGCGGTCGATGAACTCAGCCCAACGAATTTGTGATGTGGCGTGTCGAGTTCCGTGTATGGGCACATGGCCTGGGACACGGGTGTGTCACAGACCATGTGAGTCTCGGGTGATTTTGAGATTTTTCATCCTGATGAACACGGCCACAGACATGGGCGTGTCTGGAGGCGTGTTGGGTGACACGGCCCGTGACACGGGCGTGTAACATGGGCATATCACTCGATTGGATAAGTCGGTTGAGTGTCGCTTGAGGCACACAACCTGGGATAAGGGCGTGTCACAGGCCGTGCCAGGCAAATTTATGCTTTTGTGGCAAAATCATGGTCATCTATTCCTTCAGCTGGGATCCAATGGCTGAGCTGCCTCCCTGTTTCCTTAATGCCATGAATGAGAAGGGAAATCTCATTTTTCATTTGGTCTTCTCTTTCTACATTCCTTGTGAGAGAAAGGGAGAGGAAGAAGGAGGAGAAGGAAAGGGGCTAGTCACCGGTGCTGCTATGGTATTCCGACGAGAGATCCGAGGCCGGCGTTGCGGAGGAAAAGCTGTTGCGGATCTTCCTAGCCATTTAAGAGATCAAGGCACCGAAACGGTCTTCGAGGGTAACTACCTTTCTTCCTATCCATGTGATGGCTTCCTTTTGGCATATGTATGTGATTCACCCACCAAAAGGTGGCTGGTTTTGGGAGGCTTTATGTTGATTCATGGAATCCCCTTTGTTGTCATATAGATCCGGAAATGGAGTACGGAATAGGCATCATGTGTGAAGCCCATCTGGACAGGTTGGTCTGGATTGGTGATGTTGCATACGAATCGGAGAAGACTCCGTGATAAACGCGTAGTTTAGGAGTCAATGGGTTGGACCTGTGAAAGGAAGTAGCAGGAAGTACTGGATTGGAGTTCCAGGAAATACCCTTTGTAATGCTTAATGTTCATAGGGAGTCCACCTGTGAAGAGAGTAACAGGAAGTACTGGCATGGTAGCCAGGAAAGACCCCTGACATTTGTGATATTTGCGGCGTCCACCTGCGAAGAGAGTAGCAGGAAGTACTGGTGTGCCCAGGAAAGACCCGCTTATGTTGTGATATGAATGAGTGTAAGAGAAATACCTACGCTTGAATGCCAGAACATGATTGGTGAGACCGACCCGCGCCTTTTGTAGCCGCGAGTACGCCGCACTCGGTGACGACAAGGAGATTTGAGCAATGGGGGGGGTGGAGGATCCAATGTGTGTTATGTCCGTCCGACGTGAGACCAGAAGGTGTGGTATGTTGGAGCGCATAGCGAGAGTCGTAGGCCTGCGTGCCATGACACAATGGGGGGCTACGGGCCCATCCCGGTGCATTACAACTATAACTCCGGCTGCACGCCATGGAGTAAATGCTGAAGTGAGTTGTCGTTGGGCTGTGACCCTGATACGGTGGTGGGCAACTGATTTGCCAGTACACCAAGAATGTGCCCTGAGTGCACGGACCATTGGGCCGGATGGTTGACGGTTGTGATGGCATGTGTGCATGAAAGCACATTATATGAGATATATATATATATATATATATATATATATATATATATATATATATATATATATATATATATATATACATGCTTGTGATATGCTATGCCTGCAGGAAGGATACCATTGCCCCGAGAAAGGGTAGGGTCGTTATGATTTGGTCAGCTGAATGTTGACTGTTGCCTCTATTTGCCACCCTTGGGTGGAATGTGTAACATCCCATGTTACCTCTAGACCCCTCAACTTAGATTGGGTTAAGCATGGGTGAGATTTGAGGAGACCAACTAGGTTTGACCCCAGGTAGTGGGTGGTAGCCATGTGGGGCCCACTATAAGACCATAGTCAAACTAGGTCAAACTAGCCTAAGAGGGGACCCTAGCCACACCATGACCCCACCACATTGCTCTAACCCTAAAGACAATCTAAGTGGACCCTAGGGTATGTCACTGGGTCAACATTTTGACCCCAGTTGACCAAGGTCAACCTTGGGCTCAATTTGGTCAAACCCACACCCATAGGCCTAATTAACCTAAGTGGGGCACTCCCTTGACCCAAACCAAGTTGGGTGGTGCCACTAGACCCATTTCCATCAGGTGGGGTCAGTCCACCCACCATAGTTGACCAGTCAACCCCAAAAGTCAAATTGGTCAACAATTTGACCTAAGGAATGAAATGAAGGCCAAGTCATTCCCCCTTGGACCAAGCCCACCAAAATTGGCCCATAGTCAGCCCAAGTGAACAAGACCAACCCTACCCCTCTAAATCAGGAGAGAGAATGCATGCAAGGGGGTAAAATTGGAAATTTTAGGAGAAGAGGAGAGAGAAAGAGGAATGAAGGAAATGGTGGCCACATGGCCACCCCATCAGCTGACTTAGGCTGCCCAAAACCAAGTGGCTGACCTCCCCTCTTCATTTCCAGCAGAATTCCAGAGCTGAGAGCCACATGGCAGCTGGGTGAAATCTCCAAAGCCCAAAACCGAGCTAGCATTGGAGATATCTCCACTTATAGCCCACCTCAGTCCAAACAGAGCTCACCATCAGCTTCAGAAGGCCGAGAGGAGTGGAATTCGACTACTTACTCATGGAGAACGGTGGAGAATTGAATTTTCGGGGAGGAGCTCGCCGGCGCACCACCACTACGGCAAACCGCCGCCTGACCCGCAGCCAAGCCCCGATTATGGTGCGTTTCACTTCACCTCTACCCGCACTAGATTCTTAGATCAAATAGGTGAGAGATCGGGCTCAATTGAGCCCGATGCCATGTGAGAAAATCGAGAGATTTCTAAGTTTCTGAAACCGCTCGGGATCACCGTCGCCGCCG
This sequence comes from Platanthera guangdongensis, assembly GCA_039583875.1. NCBI lineage: Eukaryota > Viridiplantae > Streptophyta > Magnoliopsida > Asparagales > Orchidaceae > Platanthera > Platanthera guangdongensis. The sequence goes on from JBBWWR010000106.1 coordinate 107,143, forward strand.
TCTCCCGCCGCCCCATCGCCGGGAAATGATAGCCACCACCACCGTGAAGGTGATGGCACCGTTGGCCGGAGGTGGCGACGCCTCAGCTGGCCGGAAACCGCCGGCAAAATCGCTCCAGGTCGGCTTGATCTCAGCCGTTGGCTGGAGGTAGACGATAACCGGATCCCGTCGATTCTTACTTTAAGATTCGTGCGCCGATTATTAATATAAATCAGATTAATATATGAATAGTGTCATTTTCTGTCACACTTAATCAGTACTCTTGCATGTGAAATTTAGGCCTCCTAGAAGCATTTCCAGACCTTAGACCCTCAATGAAAAATGTAGCCTAGGGTCTTACCTTTAAAATGCCACCCTAAACATACATTTTGGAGTAGTGTACAGCCCTGTAGGACAATTCTCTTAGGACTGGTCCTAGACTAGGTCAAAAATTATATTGGATGCCCTGGTCTCAATATTAGTCACCATGACCCCAAATTTTGGGCACATGCATGATTAAGGCTTACTTACCTCCTGCCAAAATTTAGGAATTTTTGGAAAAATTTTCCCATAGTTTTTGGTAAAATATCAAAATTTAAATAAATGATATATATGGAGTTCTACTCCTCCCCATGGCCCCAAATTTTGGTGGTGGGTCAGTGGGGTCACCCTTGGTGCATGATAAAATTTTCAGCACCTTGGGTTCACTGCATGTTGGGGAATCCACTTGCATGTGCTAGCCTATGTTAAGGCTTGGTGTGCAAATAGCAAAAATGCAAATTGGTGAATTTAGCCCAATGGTGGCATGCAAGAATTATGAAACTAATTACAGTAGTTCATTAGGATAAAGTTCACCCCCAAAATTAATGAGGGAATTTTTGGGATCAAGATTCCATTTATTGGAATTTATTTTCATTATAGCTATTTTGGAATTAAAAATTGGCAAATAGGATTTATTCAAGTACAAATCCAAACAACATTACCAAGGCATAGATTACATCACCTTTGACTTAGGAAAATTATGATATCTCTGTTTTGAAGAACCTTGGAGTAGATACCCTAAATTTCCCATTTTACCCTTATCATGATAATTCTTGAAATAATATATTTATACCTCTGAAAAATTTGGGATTTATTCTACTGTTATAAAATGTTGTTATTAGTTTATCATGAATTTCTCAGAATTTATTGGATATATTACTTATGTTAAATTAGTACAATGGCATTTTGGTAAATACCTTAAAATGGAACCCCATAGGCCATCTTACATTCAATGTTGATGATTTTCTGCCAATAGCCATAATTTATTGTCCTAAAGGCTCTGTAAGTTTTCTGGAATTTTTGAGTATATAATGCTTATACTTCATGTGTAAAATGGAATTTAGGTGGGATTGATATTAAATAGAAAATGACAATAAATAATTTAAGGAAAATTATGAAATTCTGAAGGCAGCAATATTTGGTCAATATACATCTCAGGAAAATTTTCCTAAGTCAGTGGATGCTTAATTAAATCACTTCATGTGTAAAGTGGCCGAGCATTTAAATTAAGAGAATTAATTAAATGACCATTTGGCCAGGAAAAATTATGAGGATCCTTAGGGTAGTTTCCTTAGTCCATAATACCTTAGGATAAATATTTAGAGGCAAGATGCCTTAAGTTTTGGAAGATCACATTTCTAGGGTAAACACAGGTCATGGTCTGCATATAACACAAATAGGTCTTGCCTTAGGGGAATTACCAGGGGACTGATTATCGGCAGAAATAAGAGAGAGTTCAACATATGTAACCCTGGTGGTAGAGTTTTTCTCAGTGAGGGATCAAAGTGCAAGTCTTAACTAACCACTGGAGTGGGGATCGGCGGAACACCGTCGGTTTTCCCGGTAATAACTTAAGTCACTAGGGTAATACTAAAGCAATAAGGAGAGCTGGGAAGGTACATGAGTAGCCATCAACTAAAATAAATATCCTTGCGAAAGGGAACGCTGGGCGTAATCCCAACACAGTTCCTAGTGCCCCTTGAGAGCCCTTCACAGGGAATACCGGGGCAGTCCTGGGATTAACCTTAAATCTCTAAGTATAATAAACCGTAGGCAAGAGTAGTTTAATAGGTTAGGACATTGTTGTACCTTCTCGCCCGTATGGGGGCTGGAGAGATGCATGATATATGCTCACCCGTTTGGGGTTTGAGGGAGTTGACACAAAGGCACTGATGTGCATTCTCACCCGGGGTTGGGTTTGAGGGATTCAGGACGGGTTTTGGTCCTGCGAGCGGAAGGCTCGGTATGAATTAATTGCATGTGCATAAATATCGTGGCGGGGCATGCGGTACTGGCCGTTCGTCACACCGATGGCAGTACGGTGCACCAGGCGGTTGTGGGAGTTAGAGGGGCCAGTGGGTTGTTTTACACTGCGGTCTGGAGGACGACCCCCGATAACACACATCCGACCCAACAAGACTGACGGGTTTGTCAGCAAAGTACGTACGCGAGACTCTAGAGTGCACCTTGGACGTGTACAGAGGCGTATGAGAGGGGTCTAAGGCTTGGTAGTGTGCATACCGGTCTAGAAGCGGAGACGCCCGCTCCGCTGCTGCCGTAGCCACAGCGGTGGTACCCGAGAGTGATGCTAGCTCTCAAAAAGTGGGAACTAAAGGTCTGTGATCACAGAGTCGTTGTGTGTGAGTTGCACTTGTCTGCGCATAAAACTGCATCATATCATTCATTCATATTAGGTCATACGCTTCATAGATCCTTATCATATAAATTAGTATGGGCTCTTTTATATGATAAGTTAAATTTCCTGGAAATCCTAACTTATATATTTGTATGGGCATTTATATAAGTTAGGGTACGTTTGTGATGATAGCTTAGTGGTAGCTTAGTTTATTTACTTGTTCATACTGCTGTGTCTTTACTTTCCTTTACTTCACCGCTCTTACTTACTTACTACTTGTACTGTACTTAGCATTGCTAGTGTAGAATTTCATTACTTAGTACCACTTTAGATAGATATTGTCACCTGCTTCCATTTTGCTACCCCTTGTTGTCCTCCGCTTCGTCCTCCCGCTCGGTGCCTAGGAGCTGCGGGGCGAGGTGTGGAGGAAACGACTTAGTCTTTTGTCTAATGGTCGGTGACCAACTATTTTTAGGAGCCCGTGGAGATGGAGCACCAGCACGTCGAGGAGGCAGGACATGAGGAGCAGATACCGCTTCAGCAGGCTACCACTACTACTGTGCGTCCTCAGGTGGGACGAGTCTTGATGTTCTAGTTTAGCTTCCGCATTTACTATTTTGAGAGAGAGAGATTTGATGTACTGGGCATAAGCCCTTTTTACTCTTTCTTCTGTACTTTTCTGTGGACTAGTGATGTACTATTCATTTCCTTATATGATTGTACTATGACTTGTGGACTGATGGCATTTTATACTCAGTTATACTTCTTATTTCTCATATTGGCCTACAGGTTTATGATCGTACTAGCCGGCAGAATCGGCGTGTTGCGGTGTCGACTAACCCGTGAGTTAGTGCCACCGTAAGACGGCGGTTCTGGGCATAAGATCCGGTAGCCCTCCTTGGTAAGGGGGAGGGGGGGTCTTACAAACTGGTATCACTCGAACAACGATCATATGAGAAAGAAGTCCACAACATGGGACCACCCACGCCCCAGCATTAGTTTTCGGACAAACTATGCAGCGGAAGCAGTGGTGTGCCCATGTACAAAAGTCACAGAAATGGTCCACAAAGTACAATTTGATAGGCCAATTTTGCTTTAACCTTACCTTTATGCAACCTCCACAGGTCGCAGCGCCGCAAAATGTGGCTCCTCCCCCTCCAGCTGCCACTCCATTCCTACATACGGAGATGGGGCAGACCCTGACGGCGATTTTGGATGCCTTTAGAGCCCAGCAAGTCCCGGCTCCACAGCCAAATCCGGGGTCGAGCTGGCTGAGTGCATTCAAGAGCCTGTCCCCACCGACGTACCGCGGGACAGAGGATGCGGTGAAGACAGAAGAATGGCTGGAGGCCATACACGAGATCTTAGCGGGCATCAGCTGCCCAGTCGGCCAGGCAGTACCTCTAGCCACCTCCGTGCTAGAGGCCCACGCGAAGAGATGGTGGAAGTCAGTCCGGGAGACTACTTATGCGGACTTTGAGTTGTCAGAGATTTCTTGGGAGGAGTTTGGCGATGTGTTCCTGGAGCACTTCGTCTCTGCTACGGACAGGGATGCTTTAGAGGAGAGGTTTTTGAACCTCAAGCAGGGGACTAGATCAGTGATAGAGTACCAGAGGGAGTTCTCCCACTTGGCCAGGTTCGCGGGGATTCAGGACACCGACGACAGGAGGTATGCGAAGAGGTTCTACCGGGGCCTTAGGGATGATCTGAGGCAGGCTCTGTTATTCATTTCACATGGCACATCCAGGCAGATCATCGAGATGGCGAAGAAGCTGGAGGCTGACCAGCTGATGGTGCGAGCCGGAGGGAAGAGACCATTTGATGGATCGACATCTGGTGAGAGCAGTAGGGGCTCTCAGAGAGGCAGGACCATCGGATACAGGAGGGGTGGGGGACGTCGTCGTCCCAACTTCAGGCAGGAGCAGGGGCCTCCTCCAGCTTTGGCTCCCCCACCTCTACAGATGCACGATCCGAGGAGACAGGATGACCGAGGCCACCGACAAGTGGTTTGTTACGGGTGTCGCCAGCCTGGGCACATCAGGTCGGAGTGCCCGCACCGATTCCATCCCCCTCCTCCTCCTCCACCTCCAGTGGCCCCAGTACAGCAGGGCCGAGGACGAGGCTGAGGACGAGGCCGAGGTCGGGGATATCACGGCAGGAGGCGCGAGCAGGAGCAGATATACGCCTTGGACCTCACAGAGCCGAGAAATCCCGAGGAGGTCATCACAGGTACTTGAAGTTAATTTTGAGTTTCCTTAAATTTTCCAATGATATATATATAGTACCTGGAACCATAGGATAACAATTAACCTTCACATAAACAAACCTCAGGCATAGTCATGATCAGCGGCAAGCCTGCCCATACTCTTTTCGACACGGGTGCGTCACACTCGTTCGTATCCGAGGCCTTCATCGACGGACTCGAAGGCGTGGAGAGGTTCCCTGGACTAGAGATGAGGGTACGCCTACCCGATGGATCGGAGCTGCGGACCACTGCACATTGTGATATGGAGGCCGAGATTGGTGGCAAGGCATTTGAGGCGCCGGCGACTATCTTGAAGCTGCAGGACTTTGATTTGATCTTGGGCATGGCCTGGTTGCATCGGAACCATGCCCAGATAGATTGTCCGTCTAGGAGGATCACGCTGAGACATGGCGACTCTCATGTTATCGTTGAAGGTATCCAGCCTATCTGCCACCTACTATTATCTTCTATACAGGCTGTGAAGGCCCATGAGCAGGGTGAAGAAGTCTATATTGTCTGCTTCGAGATGGTGGGAACAGAGGCGACTATCTCAGATATTCCGGTGGTTCGGGATTTCGCCGACGTATTCCCGGAGAAATTGCCCGGACTACCGCCTGCTAGAGACTTGGACTTCAGGATTCAGCTAGTACCGGGAGCGAAGCCGGTGTCCCGGGCACCCTACAGGATGGCTCCTAGAGAGTTAGCAGAGTTCAGAACTCAACTGCAGGAGCTAGTCGAGTCAGGATTTGTACGGCCTAGTTCATCCCCATGGGGAGCGCCAGTTCTATTTGTGAAAAAGAAGGACGGATCACTGCGATTGTGTATAGACTACCGGGAGCTGAACCGGTTGACGGTCCGCAACACCTATCCTCTGCCTCGGATAGATGAGTTATTTGACCAGCTACAGGGAGCATTCTGGTTCTCCAAGTTAGATTTGCGATCCGGCTATTATCAGCTCCGTATCAGGGAAGAAGACATACCGAAGACGGCTTTCAGTTCGCGCTATGGACTATACGAATTCACGGTGATGCCTTTTGGGCTCACGAATGCTCCTGCTGCATTCATGAGTCTGATGAACCGTGTTTTCGAGCCTTTCTTGGATCGCTTCGTGATAGTATTCATCGACGACATCCTTATTTATTCTCGGACTCAGGAGGAGCATACGGAGCACTTGGCACAGGTCCTGCAGAGGTTGAGGGAGGCACAGATGTACGCAAAATTTTCGAAGTGCCAGTTCTGGTTGCAGGAGGTGGCTTTCCTGGGGCACACGATCAGTGGGGCTGGGTTAGCTGTGGACCCGGCCAAGATAGAGACAGTGAGGGATTGGCCGCGGCCGAAGACCGCATCTGACATCCGCAGTTTCTTGGGACTAGCAGGCTATTACCGCAAGTTCGTGGAGGGGTTCTCGAGGATAGCACTCCCCCTCACGTCCTTGACGAAGAAGGATACAGATTTTGTTTGGTCAGAGCGGTGTGAGACGGCTTTTCAGGAGCTGAAGGACCGACTCATCTCATCCCCCATTCTTGCGCTTCCATCCGGGAGCGAAGGATTCCAGATCTACACGGACGCCTCTTACCAGGGGATGGGTGCAGTCTTGATGCAGCATGGACACGTTATCGCTTATGCTTCGAGACAGTTGAAGAAGCATGAGCATAACTATCCAGTACATGATCTAGAGCTCGGGGCTGTGGTTTTCGCCCTGAAAATATGGAGGCATTACTTATATGGGATTCATTGTGACATCTTCTCAGATCACAAGAATCTCAAGTATATCGATACTCAGAAGGACCTAAACCTGAGACAGAGGAGGTGGCTGGAATTTCTCTGTGATTATGATTACAATATCCACTATCATCCGGGAAAAGCGAACACGGTTGCGGATGCTTTGAGCAGGAGGGCCGGCACTTCTGGACCGGAGCCCCGATTGATGTCCATAGAGCTGCTTCAGATGATCGAGGACATGCACATTATCGTGGTGTCCGAGACCGAGCCAGTGGTATATAGAGAGTATTTGAGCTCAGTGATCAGCTGCGATGATATACAGGAGCGCATCCGAGCACATCAGAGGCTGGATGCTGCGTTACAGCCGATTTTCAGTGCCCTAGAGAGGGGCAAGGTCGAGGACTACACGCTACAGGATGATCTTCTTCGGTTCCGGGGGCGCATCTACATACCAGCAGGAGGCATTATCCGGGAGGACATACTCCGAGAGGCACATTGCTCGAGATATTCAGTGCACCCCGGCATCACCAAGATGTGGGCAGATTTGCGGAGATCTATGTATTGGCCCGGGATGAAGAGGGAGATCACGGATTTTGTGACCCACTGCGAGACCTGCCAGCGTGTGAAGGCGGAATGCAAGAGCCCGGGAGGTTTACTACAGCCACTGCCAGTTCCAGAGTGGAAGTTCGAGGACATTGCTATGGACTTTGTACACGGATTGCCTCGCTCCCACTCCGGGCATGATTCTATCTGGGTTATAGTGGACAGATTGACCAAAGTCGCGCGGTTTATTCCAGTTCGGAAGGATGCCCCAGTTGCAGTTCTGGTGAGACTATTTGTGGAGCAGTACATCAGATATCATGGTATCCCCAGGACTATTATTTCAGACCGTGATGGTCGGTTCACTTCGAGCGAGTGGAGGGCCGTGCATGCTCACTTGGGATCTCGGCTTACCTTTAGTACCGCCTTCCACCCGCAGACCGACGGACAGACCGAGCGGACCATTCGGACCATGGAGGACCTGCTCAGATTATGCATATTGGATACGGGAGGCCTTGGGAGAGGCTGCTGCCATTGATCGAGTTCTCGTATAATAACAGCCACCAGGCTAGCATCAGGATGGCTCCGTATGAGGCTCTTTACGGGAGGAGATGCCGGACACCGCTATCATGGGTACAAGATGTGGATACCAGGGCTCTGGGATCTGATTATATAGAGGACACTGAGGCTCAGATTCGATTGATCAGGGATCGGCTACTGGAGGCCCAGAGCAGGCAGGCAAAGTATTATGATGCTCGGCACCGGCAGGTGGAGTTCCAGGTTGGAGACAGGGTATTCTTGAAGATACGTCCAGTACACGGTGTTTCTCGGGTGCGGAGGCACAAGAAGCTCAGTCCACGATACATGGGGCCATACCTGATCCTGGAGCGGATCGGCCCCTTGGCTTACCGACTGCAGCTGCCACCGGAGTTGGGTGCACTTCATGACGTCTTCCATGTCTCTTCCTTACGGAGAGCTCTCCTTCGGCCGGAGCAGCACATCACTACTAAAGCCGGACCGGTAGAGCCTGACAGATCAGTGAGATTGGAGCCGATCCGGATTGACGATACAGCCATCCGAGTGTTGCGGAAGAAGAAGGTTCCCCTGGTGAAGGTGCTGTGGTCCAACCATGGACGGGAAGAGCACACTTGGGAGCCGAGAGATCTGATGCTGGAGCAACACCCGGAGCTATTCGCATCAGGTACATTTAAGTTATGCTTTTAAGAATTCTTGATGATTCATGCAATTAGAACCCCGTAGACCCGAACTTAAATTTCGGGGACGAAATTATTTTCTTGTTTATTGGAATTTGTAACATCCCATGTTACCTCTAGACCCCTCAACTTAGATTGGGTTAAGCATGGGGTGAGATTTGAGGAGACCAACTAGGTTTGACCCCAGGTAGTGGGTGGTAGCCATGTGGGGCCCACTATAAGACCATAGTCAAACTAGGTCAAACTAGCCTAAGAGGGGACCCTAGCCACACCATGACCCCACCACATTGCTCTAACCCTAAAGACAATCTAAGTGGACCCTAGGGTATGTCACTGGGTCAACATTTTGACCCCAGTTGACCAAGGTCAACCTTGGGCTCAATTTGGTCAAACCCACACCCATAGGCCTAATTAACCTAAGTGGGGCACTCCCTTGACCCAAACCAAGTTGGGTGGTGCCACTAGACCCATTTCCATCAGGTGGGGTCAGTCCACCCACCATAGTTGACCAGTCAACCCCAAAAGTCAAATTGGTCAACAATTTGACCTAAGGAATGAAATGAAGGCCAAGTCATTCCCCTTGGACCAAGCCCACCAAAATTGGCCCATAGTCAGCCCAAGTGAACAAGACCAACCCTACCCCTCTAAATCAGGAGAGAGAATGCATGCAAGGGGGTAAAATTGGAAATTTTAGGAGAAGAGGAGAGAGAAAGAGGAATGAAGGAAATGGTGGCCACATGGCCACCCCATCAGCTGACTTAGGCTGCCCAAAACCAAGTGGCTGACCTCCCTCTTCATTTCCAGCAGAATTCCAGAGCTGAGAGCCACATGGCAGCTGGGTGAAATCTCCAAAGCCCAAAACCGAGCTAGCATTGGAGATATCTCCACTTATAGCCCACCTCAGTCCAAACAGAGCTCACCATCAGCTTCAGAAGGCCGAGAGGAGTGGAATTCGACTACTTACTCATGGAGAACGGTGGAGAATTGAATTTTCGGGGAGGAGCTCGCCGGCGCACCACCACCACGGCAAACCGCCGCCTGACCCGCAGCCAAGCCCCGATTATGGTGCGTTTCACTTCACCTCTACCCGCACTAGATTCTTAGATCAAATAGGCGAGAGATCGGGCTCAATTGAGCCCGATGCCATGTGAGAAAATCGAGAGATTTCTAAGTTTCTGAAACCGCTCGGGATCGCCGTCGCCGCCGTCTCCCGCCGCCCCATCGCCGGGAAATGATAGCCACCACCACCGTGAAGGTGATGGCACCGTTGGCCGGAGGTGGCGACGCCTCAGCTGGCCGGAAACCGCCGGCAAAATCGCTCCAGGTCGGCTTGATCTCAGCCGTTGGCTGGAGGTAGACGATAACTGGATCCCGTCGATTCTTACTTTAAGATTCGTGCGCCGATTATTAATATAAATCAGATTAATATATGAATAGTGTCATTTTCTGTCACACTTAATCAGTACTCTTGCATGTGAAATTTAGGCCTCCTAGAGGCATTTCCAGACCTTAGACCCTCAATGAAAAATGTAGCCTAGGGCCTTACCTTTAAAATGCCACCCTAAACATACATTTTGGAGTAGTGTACAGCCCTGTAGGACAATTCTCTTAGGACTGGTCCTAGACTAGGTCAAAAATTATATTGGATGCCCTGGTCTCAATATTAGTCACCATGACCCCATATTTTGGGCACATGCATGATTAAGGCTTACTTACCTCCTGCCAAAATTTAGGAATTTTTGGAAAATATTTTTCTATAGTTTTTGGTAAAATATCAAAATTTAAATAAATGATATATATGGAGTTCTACTCCTCCCCATGGCCCCAAATTTTGGTGGTGGGTCAGTGGGGTCACCCTTGGTGCATGATAAAATTTTCAGCACCTTGGGTTCACTGCATGTTGGGGATTCCACTTGCATGTGCTAGCCTATGTTAAGGCTTGGTGTGCAAATAGCAAAAATGCAAATTGGTGAATTTAGCCCAATGGTGGCATGCAAGAATTATGAAACTAATTACAGTAGTTCATTAGGATAAAGTTCACCCCCAAAATTAATGAGGGAATTTTTGGGATCAAGATTCCATTTATTGGAATTTATTTTCATTATAGCTATTTTGGAATTAAAAATTGGCAAATAGGATTTATTCAAGTACAAATCCAAACAACATTACCAAGGCATAGATTACATCACCTTTGACTTAGGAAAATTATGATATCTCTGTTTTGAAGAACCTTGGAGTAGATACCCTAAATTTCCCATTTTACCCTTATCATGATAATTCTTGAAATAATATATTTATACCTCTGAAAAATTTGGGATTTATTCTACTGTTATAAAATGTTGTTATTAGTTTATCATGAATTTCTCAGAATTTATTGGATACATTACTTGTGTTAAATTAGTACAATGGCATTTTGGTAAATACCTTAAAATGGAACCCCATAGGCCATCTTACATTCAATGTTGATGATTTTCTGCCAATAGCCATAATTTAGTGTCCTAAAGGCTCTGTAATGTTTCTGGAATTTTTGAGTATATAATGCTTATACTTCATGTGTAAAATGGAATTTAGGTGGGATTGATATTAAATAGGAAATGACAATAAATAATTTAAGGAAAATTATGAAATTCTGAAGGCAGCAATATTTGGTCAATATACATCTCAGGAAAATTTTCCTAAGTCAGTGGATGCATAATTAAATCATTTCATGTGTAAAGTGGCCGAGCATTTAAATTAAGAGAATTAATTAAATGACCATTTGGCCAGGAAAAATTATGAGGATCCATAGGGTAGTTCCCTTAGTCCATAATACCTTAGGATAAATATTTAGAGGCAAGATGCCTTAAGTTTTGGAAGATCACATTTCTAGGGTAAACACAGGTCATGGTCTGCATATAACACAAATAGGTCTTGCCTTAGGGGAATTACCAGGGGACTGATTATCGGCAGAAATAAGAGAGAGTTCAACATATGTAACCCTGGTGGGTAGAGTTTTTCTCAGTGAGGGATCAAAGTGCAAGTCTTAACTAACCACTGGAGTGGGGATCGGCGGAAGACCGTCGGTTTTCCCGGTAATAACTTAAGTCACTAGGGTAATACTAAAGCAATAAGGAGAGCTGGGAAGGTACATGGGTATCCATAAACTAAAATAAATATCCTTGCGAAAGGGAACGCTGGGCGTAATCCCAACACAGTTCCTAGTGCCCCTTGAGAGCCCTTCACAGGGAATACCGGGGGCAGTCCTGGGATTAACCTTAAATCTCTAAGTATAATAAACCGTAGGCAAGAGTAGTTTAATAGGTTAGGACATTGTTGTACCTTCTCGCCCGTATGGGGGCTGGAGAGATGCATGATATATGCTCACCCGTTTGGGGTTTGAGGGAGTTGACACAAAGGCACTGATGTGCATTCTCACCCGGGGTTGGGTTTGAGGGATTCAGGACGGGTTTTGGTCCTGCGAGCGGAAGGCTCGGTATGAATTACTTGCATGTGCATAAATATCGTGGCGGGGCATGCGGTACTGGCCGTTCGTCACACCGATGGCAGTACGGTGCACCAGGCGGTTGTGGGAGTTAGAGGGGCCAGTGGGTTGTTTTACACTGCGGTCTGGAGGACGACCCCCGATAACACACATCCGACCCAACAAGACTGACGGGTTTGTCAGCAAAGTATGTACGCGAGACTCTAGAGTGCACCTTGGACGTGTACAGAGGCGTATGAGAGGGGTCTAAGGCTTGGTAGTGTGCATACCGGTCTAGAAGCGGAGACGCCCGCTCCGCTGCTGCCGTAGCCACAGCGGTGGTACCCGAGAGTGATGCTAGCTCTCAAAAAGTGGGAACTAAAGGTCTGTGATCACAGAGTCGTTGTGTGTGAGTTGCACTTGTCTGCGCATAAAACTGCATCATATCATTCATTCATATTAGGTCATACGCTTCATAGATCCTTATCATATAAATTAGTATGGGCTCTTTTATATGATAAGTTAAATTTCCTGGAAATCCTAACTTATATATTTGTATGGGCATTTATATAAGTTAGGGTACGTTTGTGATGATAGCTTAGTGGTAGCTTAGTTTATTTACTTGTTCATACTGCTGTGTCTTTACTTTCCTTTACTGCACCGCTCTTACTTACTTACTACTTGTACTGCACTTAGCATTGCTAGTGTAGAATTTCATTACTTAGTACCACTTTAGATAGATATTGTCACCTGCTTCCATTTTGCTACCCCTTGTTGTCCTCCGCTTCGTCCTCCCGCTCGGTGCCTAGGAGCTGCGGGGCGAGGTGTGGAGGAAACGACTTAGTCTTTTGTCTAATGGTCGGTGACCAACTATTTTTAGGAGCCCGTGGAGATGGAGCACCAGCACGTCGAGGAGGCAGGACATGAGGAGCAGATACCGCTTCAGCAGGCTACCACTACTACTGTGCGTCCTCAGGTGGGACGAGTCTTGATGTTCTAGTTTAGCTTCCGCATTTACTATTTTGAGAGAGAGAGATTTGATGTACTGGGCATAAGCCCTTTTTACTCTTTCTTCTGTACTTTTCTGTGGACTAGTGATGTACTATTCATTTCCTTATATGATTGTACTATGACTTGTGGACTGATGACATTTTATACTCAGTTATACTTCTTATTTCTCATATTGGCCTACAGGTTTATGATCGTACTAGCCGGCAGAATCGGCGTGTTGCGGTGTCGACTAACCCGTGAGTTAGTGCCACCGTAAGACGGCGGTTCTGGGCATAAGATCCGGTAGCCCTCCTTGGTAAGGGGGAGGGGGGGTCTTACAGAATGTCCCTGTGTAGGTGCTGGAGAATCGAGCGGGATGCATAAGGGCTGAAGTCCCTACTGCTTTTGTTGCTGTCGTTGCTAGCCCTCGAAGGCTAATGTGGAGTACATGTTATGTTTTCTTTTGATGTGGCCGGCCTGCGTGCCAATGTTTGGGCCACTGTTTGCAAGCTCTGAAAGGCCATAAGGCCAACTTTTTAGGTGTTTTGTAAGACATTCCTATGATATATAAAATATTTAGTTTTTATATGTTGGACATTGAAGGGTGGAGTTCAAGTCAAGTGTTATAGGATTCCGCTAGAATGCAATGTGTTAGGTGCGCTGCGCTACTCTGGTATCACTCTGTAGCTTCATCGTCTGTTTTGTGGTATATGTTGTGGGGCCCCGGCCGGACCTTCTAGTATATATTATATGAACGGATGGGTTTGATACATTTTTGGTATCAGCTATCTTGGTCTTTCCCTCTCGAATTCGTGGTCGCCTTCTTTTGTGGGGTGGCGTGCACATGTCTGTGCAAACCACGTTAACACGTTTGAACTCCTGAATGTCCATTATAGGAATGCAAATTCTTGTGTTTGAGGAACCTACGTGTTCCTATTTTGCTGTTTGCTTGTGTAAGGCCGCTAATGTGTGTGTCTTGTCCCCTTTAGGTGACTCGGAGTGGTGCGGGGTAATCGGAGCCCCAGCGTTCGGATGAAAGTATGGCACCAACTGAGGTGCCTACACCTCCGCCGTCTGCAGAAACTATGCGACAAATTGCTAAGGCTTTGTTTGCGATGGTTCAAGGATAGCCGGTTGGGCAGGCGCAAGGGCAGGCGCAGCCGGCCGTGAGGCCAGAATAGATGGAGGCGAGGCCGGATCTTGTTGTGGCTGTGAATCCGCGAACCGCTGAGAAGCAATTGACGCGGTTTATGAGTTTTCACCCGCCGACGTTCTTGGGAGTTGGAGCTGCTGCACAGGCTGAGGATAGGTTATCGCGCGTCAAGCAGATCATGACGGCGATTGGAACGGAGGAGCATCTGAAAGTTACCTTAGCTACCTTCCTTCTTGAAGGAGAGGCTAGACTGTGGTGGGATGAGATGGAGCTGCATCACTTGGCTGGTCGTCCCTTAACACAAGTACCGATGGAAGATTTCTCTCGACTCTTCGTAGCGAAGCACCTTCCTGCGGCGCAACAGATTGCCATGGAAAATGAATTTCAAAGGCTGACGCAAGGTGATGGCAGTGTGGAAGATTACCTGCATGAGTTTACACGCTTAGGGCGGTATGCGGGTTCGATATTTACTAATGAGCAGAGAAAGGCAAATAGGTTCTACGAAGGACTGCGGGATGAGCTGAGGTTCCTTCTTTCTAGTTCTGTGAACCAAGGCTTCCAGGCATTGGTCGACACTGCAAGTGTGCTGCAAAATGACATGAAGAGGGTGCAACGGAAGAGGGCATTGGCTGTGTCACAGCCGGAGTTTAAAGTGCCCCGACCGACGAAGTCATTTTATAAGACGAAATGGGGCAAGAGGCCCATGACGGCGGGACAAGCTCCTTCTTCAGTTGCATCGGGAGCAACGTCGGGGGCTACCCCCAAGCCAGGTACTCGTACGTGCTTCAATTGTGGATGGGTGGGGCATATAGCTCGAGATTGTCGGGTGCCTCCAAAGAGTGAAAAGGAGGAGGGAGCGTCGTATGCGGAAAAAGGAAAGGCGGTGGTGGAATCCTCTGTCTCTCAGGAACAGCCCCGGGTCTACAATCTTGGCCTGCAATAGGCCATCAAGTAGAGTGACATCGTCACAGGTACGAGTTTACTGTTTGAGTATTATATTGCTTGTATATTTTGCTTAATGCCTCTGTGGATGCGGCTTGTGTGTGTGACATGATTGTCACAGGTTTTGTGATGATTCGGGACACGCTGGCGCGAGCACTGTTTGATACAGGTGTGTCGCATTCTTTTCTGTCTCGCGAGTTTATACCGCGGCTTGGGATACCTAGTCGTGTGAAGACAGATAGTCAGAGTGGTGTTGCCGAATGGCTGTTGGATACTTGCGGATCAAGCTTGCGATGTGGCGGTCCAAATAGGAAGTCGGGATTTCAATTTGACTGCATCTGTATTGCCGATAGCGGAATTCGACGTGATATTTGGTATGGATTGGCTTGCGGAGTAGCATTCCTTGATTGATTGCCAATCCAAAGAGATCACGTTTGGCCAGAATACTGAACAGGAGACAATGTTCGCGGGTATTCAAGGAGTGGGCGAGACGTTGTTGTCTGCACTCCAAGTCGTGAAGGCTGTTCGGAATGGTCCGGAGTGCTACTTCGCCTTGATTCAGGATGTTGAGCCTAAGGCCAGTGTGGGTGATGTTCCGATTGTGTCAGACTTTGCAGATGTGTTTCCCAAGGATCTCCCTGGGCTACCACCCCAGTGTGAGATTGACTTCACGATCGAGTTGGTGCCAGGTGCAAAACCTGTGGCTCGCTAGCCATATCGCGTCGCGACTAAGGAAATGACGGAGTTGAAAGTCCAACTGTAGGAATTGATGGAACAGGGTTATATACGCCCAAACATGTCTCCTTGGAGCGCCCCTGTGCTTTTTGTGAAGAAGAAAGACGGTGGCTTGAGATTATGTATTGATTACCGCGAATTGAATAAGCTGACCGAGAAGAATAAATATCCGATTTTGCGGATTGATGAGTTGTTTGACCAGCTAGTCTGATCGTCCGTCTACTCGTAGTTGGACTTGAAATCTAGTTATTACTAGTTGACGATCCGGGAAGAAGATATTCCCAAAACCGCATTTGGAACAAGTTACGGGCACTACGAGTTCACGGTCATGCCGTTTGGGCTGTGCAATGCGCCCTCGCTATTTATGGACTTGATGCACCGAATATTCCGTGAATACCTGGATCTGTTCGTGATATTTTTCATTGATGATATCCTTGTATACTCGAGATCGGAAGCCGATCATGAGAAACATTTGCGGTTGGTGTTGAATACATTGAGGCAGAATCAGCTTTATGCCAAGTTCTCGAAGTGCGAGTTTTGGCTATCGTCGGTGGCTTTTCTGGGCCATGTGGTGAGTGGAGCGGGCATAGCAGTGGATCCAGCGGAGATAAGGGCCATAGAAGAGTGGCCAGTGTTGTCTTCAGTGGCCGAGGTCAGGAGTTTCCTTGGACTAGCAGGCTACTACCGAAGATTTGTTGAAAACTTCTCGCGGATTGCTTTGCCGCTAACCACGTTGACGCGAAAAGAATAGGAGTTCGTTTGGTCGCCAGAGTGCGCGCGAGCTTTTGCAGAGCTGAATATTCGGTTGACCACGACGCCTATGTTCTCATCGCAATGTGGTACCGATGGATTTGTAATCTACAGTGATGCTTCAGGAAGCGGCTTAGGCTGCATGCTTCTGCAAAATGGAAAGGTGATTACTTATGGCTCACGCCTGTTGAAAGTGCACGAGCGGAATTATCCCATCCGTGATCTTGAGTTGGCGGCGGTGATCTTTGCACTAAAGCTGTGGCGACACTTTCTTTATGGTGTGAAGGTGGAGATCTATACAGATCACAAGAGCCTAAAGTACATATTGGAGCAGAAGGACTTGGATATGCGACAACGAAGGTAGTTGGAGTTCCTCGGGGACTACACCTTTGAGATTCACTATACTCCTGGGAAGGGGAATGTTGTCGCGGATGCCTTGAGTCAGCGGACTCCGGCAAGATCAGCTTGGTTGCAAAGGTATGATGAATGTCTCATCCAGGAGCTGGAAGCATTAGAGATTTCTTGTGTTGATAAGAATGCCACTGCCAATGCATGTTTGAACTGGACGGAGGTGCAATGTGACCTTGAGAACCGTGTTCAACGGGCAATGGAGTTGGATGAAGGCCTCCTCCGCTATGTGAAAGCTGGGCCAGAAGCGAAGTTCTCCTGGAATGACGGTCTTTTGCGGAAAGAAGGTTGTTTGTGCGTCCCAAATTTGGGTAAATTGAGGGAAGAACTGATATATGAAGCATATTATACGAAGTACTCAATCCACCCAGGGAGCACGAAGATGTTCAGAGATATGAAAAAGCTATTTTGGTGGGCAGGGCTAAAGAAAGATGTTGCTCTTTATGTGGTCAAATGCCAAACCCGTGCTATGTTGAAGGCGGAATGCCAGAAACCTGGCTGTTATTTGAAGTCATTGCCGATTCCATAGTGGAAATTTGACGATATTTCTATGGATTCCGTGCACGGGTTGCCGAGATCTCAGCGAGGGAACGATTCCATCTAGGTGATTGTTGATCGGCTAACAAAAGTGGCACATTTCCTACTAAACAAGCGAGATGATTCGGTAGACAGTTTGGCAAAGCTATACGTGGAACAGATTGTACGGCTTTAAGGTGTTCCTCGAAGCATCGTGAGTGATCGAGATGGGCAATTTACGTCAAAGGATTGGAGTCTAGTTCACCAGATGTTGGGCACGAAGTTGACTTTCAATACGGCCTTTCATCCCCAAACGGATGGCCAAACGGAACGAACCAACAGAACGATGGAGGACATGCTCCGAATGTGCTCCCTCGACTTTGGGAAGAGATGGGAAGATCATCTCTACATGATGGAGTTTGTTTATAATATCAGCTACCAGGCGAGCATTGGGATGGAACCATATAAAGCGTTATATGGAAGGAAGTGTCGTACTCCCTTGGCTTCGGTAGAAGAGGGCGAAGCTAGAGTTTATAATCGTAATGATGTCGATAAATAAAAATCAACCATTCGTGCTATTCGAGAGAGGCTACACATAGCCCAAGATCGTCAAGCAAAGTACTACAACACCAAGCACCGGAACGTGGAGTTCACAGTAGGCGATTGGGTCTACTTGAAGATCAAGCCCTTCAAAGGCGTATCCCGGATTCGACGTTTGAAAAAGTTGAGTCCAAGATATTTGGGTCCATTTGAAGTGGTTGAGCGAATCGGAGAAGCTGCATATCGGCTAGCTCTTTCGGCAGACTTGGGTGGACTACATGATGTGTTTAACATCTCGGTGCTTCGGAAGACCGTTAAAGATCCAGCTCAAGTGATCACAGATGATCGTGTGTCGGTCGAGTACGGGCTAACAACGAAACTTAGACCCATTCAGATCGAGGATCGAGCCGATAAATAGTTGTGGAATAAGACGGTCGGAATGGTTAAAGTCCGATGGGACAATTGCGGCCGTGAGGAGCTTACATGGGAGCGAGAGCAAACCATGCGAGTGGAGTTTCCCGAGCTATTTTTGTAGCAATTGCATCATGGAAAATTTATTGTAACATAAAGGTTTCATGTTATAAAAAATTTTGGTTGTTGGTTGCCTTCCTTTATACATATTTCGAGGACGAAATTTCTTGTAGGAGGGGAGGGTTGTAACAGCCCATTTTTCAGCAGGCTCATTTTTGGGGTGACATGGCCTGGGACACGGGCGTGTCCCAGGGCGTGTCCTGCGTCGACGAGTGTTCGGGAGGAACAGTCGATGAGTGGTCGACAAAATTTGGTCGACGATCGTCGAGTGCTTAGGACACGGGCGTGTCACAGGGCGTGTCAGCGTGGTCGATGAACTCAGCCCAACGAATTTGATCTTGGGTGTGTCGAGAGCCGTGTATGGACACACGGCCTGGGACACGGGTGTGTCACAGGACGTGTGAGTCTCGGGTGATTTTGAGATTTTTCAGCCTGATGAACACGACCACAGACATGGGCGTGTCTGAAGGCATGTCGGGTGACACGGCCCGGGACACGGGCGTGTCACATGGGCGTGTCACTGGATTGGATAAGTCGGTTGAGTGCCGCTTGAGGCACACGACCTGCGACACGGGCGTTTCATAGGTCGTGTCAGGCAAATTTGTTCTTTTGTGGCAAAATCGTGGTCGTTTGTTCCTTCAGCTGGGATCCAATGGCTGAGCTGCCTCCCTATTTCCTTAAGGCCATGGATAAGAAGGGAAATCTCATTTTTCATTTGCTCTTCTCTTTCTACAATCCTAGTGAGAGAAAGGGAGAGGAAGAAGGAGGAGAAGGAAAGGGGCTAGTCACTAGTGCTGCTGCGGTATTCCGACGAGAGATCCGAGGCAGGCGTTGCAGAGGAAAAGTTGTTGCGGATCTTCCTAGCCAATTAAGAGATCATGGCGCCGAAACGGTCTTCGAGGGTAACGACCTTTCTTCCTAGCCATGTGAATGCTTTCCTTTGGCATATGTATGTGATTCCCCGACCAAAAGGTGGCTGGTTTTGGGAGTCTTTGGGTTGATTCATGGAATCCCCTTTGTTGGCATATAGATCCAAAAATGGAGTACAGAATATGCATGCTGTGTGAAGCCCATCTAGACAGATTGGTCTGGATTGGTGATGTTGCATACGAACCGGAGAAGACTTCATGATAAACGCGTAGATTAGGAGTCAATGGGTTGGACCTGTAAAAGGAAGTAGCAGGAAGTACTGGATTGGAGTTCCACGAAATACCCTTTGTAATGCTTAATGTTCATAGGGAGTCCACCTGTGAAGAGAGTAATAGGAAGTACTGGCATGGTAGCCAGGAAAGAACCCTGACATTTGTGATATTTGCGGTGTCCACCTGCGAAGAGAGTAACAGGAAGTAATAGTGTGCCCAGAAAAGACCCGCTGATATTGTGATATGAATGGGTGTAAGAGAAATACCCAGGCTTGAATGCCAGAACAGGATTGGCGAGACAGACCCGCGCCTTTTGTAGCCGCGAGTACGCCGTACTCGGTGACGGCAAGGCGATTTGAGCAACGGGGGTGGAGGATCCGACCTACGTTATGTCCGTCCGACGTGAGACCAGAAGGTGCGGTCTGTTGGAGCGCATAGCGAGAGTCATAGGACTGCGTGCCATGACACAATGGGGGGCTACGGGCCCAACCCGGTGCATTACGACTAGAACTCCGGCTGCACGTCATGGAGTAAATGCTCAAGTGAGTTGTCGTTGTGTTGTGACCCTGATACGGTGGTGGGCAACAGATTTGCCAGTACACCAAGAATGTGCCCTGAGTGCACGGACTGTTGGGCCGGATGGTTGACAGTTGTGATGGCATGTGTGCGTGAAAGCACATTATATGATATATATATATACATGCTTGTGATATGCTATGCCTGCAGGGAAGGATACCACTGCCCCTAGAAAGGGGTAGGGTCGTTATGATTTGGTCAGCTGAATGCTGACCGTTGCCTCTGTTTGCCACTCTTGGGTGGAATGTCCCTGTGCAGGTGCTGGAGAACCGAGCGGGACGCATAAGGGCTGAAGTCGCTACTGCTTTTGCTGCTGCCGCTGCTAGCCCTCAAAGGTTAATGTGGAGTACATGTTATGTTTTCTTTTGATGTGGCCGGCCTGCGTGCCAATGTTTGGTCCACTGTTTGCAAGCTCTGTAAGGCCATAAGGCCAACTTTTTAGGTGTTTTGTAAGACATTCCTCTGATATATAAAATGTGGAGTTTTTATATGTTGGACATTCAATGGTGGAGTTCAAGTCAAGTGTTATAGGCTTCCGCTAGAATGCAATGTGTTAGGTGCACTGTGCTACTCTGGTATCACTCCGTAGCTTCATTGTCTGTTTTGTGGTATATGCTGTGGGGCCCCGACCAGACCTTCTAGTATATATTATATGAACGGATGGAGTTGTTACAATCCGCATCCTCAATTTCGAGGATAACGAAGTCGACCGGAAAGGACAACCCGTTAACCTCAACCGTGAGATCCTGAACCACTCCAATCGGTTTCTTTTTTGATTGATCAGCCAGCTACATAATCACATTAGTGGGCCGAAGAACACTAGAGCCCAGCTCACAGAAGATGGATAACGACATGAGATTGATGGACGCTACAGAATCACATAACTCATGACTAAGCGTGGATCTCCCAATGTTACACGCAATGGTGAAGCTCCCTTGATCTTTTTGTCTTATGGGGGAATCCCGCACCGCCATAGTGTGACAATGCTCCTAGATCGAGACGCTGCCGCATAACTCAGAAGCCCGATTTTTCGCCAGAAGATCTTTCAAGTACTTCGCATAGCACGACACCTGTGCCAGCAGGTCTACCAAAGGAATGCTCACCTGAACACCCTTCAGAATGTCCTGAAACTTTTATTTCTGACTCTCTTTTTTGATATCTTGCAGCCTATGCGAAAATGGAGGCCTTGCCCGCGGGAGTTGGACTTCAGGTGTAATAGCCACCGAGGGTTCCTTGGGTAGATCATCAATACTCTACTCATCCCTGCGTTTAGAGGGTTGGTCCTCCCGGCGTACACGTTCGTCCACCAGCCTACGGCTTCTGAGGTTCAAATCATTTACTGTCTCAGCAGGACGACATACCCATAATTCCAACATTTTACCGACGGCGGAAATAATATCTTGTAACTGCTGCAATATTACTGCTTGAGATCGCAACCACTTTCCGACCCATACCATAAAATGAAGGATAAGCTTCTTGCTCTCCTCGGCATTACTAACTATGAACTAAGAGTCTCCCACGGCTTCAGGCACGGGAGGCATCTTCCACAAACTGCTGGAGCTCACCACATCGTCCACTATCTGCCAAGCATCAACCATAGTCCTTTTAAAGAGGGAGCCTCCAACAGCGGTGTCGAACAGGTACCGAAATTGCTCATGAATACCGAAATAAAAAATTTGCAAGAACGGAATTCCTAACGCGTCCTGACCAGAACACCTGGATTGCAGCAACCGAAATCTTTCCCAATCCTCACAGAGAGACTCGCCAGAGATCTGCGTGAATGTTGCCAAATAAAAATTTGCCCGCGTCAACTACGCACACGAACAGTACTTTCTGAGGAATTGGACTTCAGCACCTTTCCATGAAGTTAACTCGCTCTAGAGGATATCCCTATACCATAGTCTAGCTTTTCCAGCAAGAGAAAATGCGAAAAGCCTAATCATAGCCTTGTCATGCACATCCCCAGCATTGTAAAAGGTGCCACAAAGCTCAGGGAAGCTATCAATATAAACCTGGGCATTCTCTCCCTGGATCCCATGAAACAAACAATGCTCCGAGATAAATTTAATTAGCTCTACGAATAACCTAAAGTTGTCCTCATCGTGGTTGGAGGCTAGCTGAGGTTCCTGCATTTTCAATTAGTTGTGGAAAAAATTGAACTATATAGAACGAGTAACGAAGAGGACAAAACGGTCAAATAACAATCTATCTCAAAAAGAAAAACACACACAACGGTTGCACTCCCCGGCAATGGCGCCAAAAACTTGATGCGTTCACGGCAAGTGTTCCGATCGTTGTCAAGTAATAAAGTTGAGGAGTTGAATCCTCTGATATCGATCTCTCGAGGAGTGCAAGTAGGGAGTGTGATTTCGCTATAGAAAAGGTGATTGCAAGCGTTAACGTAAACAAAGGCGGTTTTGGTTTGGATTCCTAAGTTAACAACAATAAGAAAACTATTATGTGTCGCCATCACCGCGTCTCTTTGGTGGATTACTCAAGAGTAATATGGAAGACGGAAGATCAAATGAGGGTCGCGACCACCTCTTCACAATGCACGCTTCTAGCAATCGCTAGAACGGCACAATCATAACTTGAACAAGAGAAAATCTGAAGTTCAACAACAATATCCAGAAATAAAATATATCAACACTTAGACATGCTGAAATATTCAAGCTATCAATGTTCTTACCCATCAATCTAACACCCCAAATATGCAGAAAAAGAAATACTACAAGTAAAGGGGAAGAGAAACAACCAAACGCACGAAGTCTCTCCGAGATTCACATCCGGATTCAAGGGTTGTCGGGCCTTGTCCGAACTCGATCTATGGTTGATGTCCAGGAACCAAAAAGGGTTGTCACTTTCTTCAGATATCCCATCTTCTTGATGAATAATCGGTAGCTGGTTCTAACCAGAGAACTTCATGGATGCAGCAACCTTTGAGCTTGACATGGAGCTTGGATCTTGGAGATGACAGTGGTGGTCGGAGATGAATAAGTTGCTAGCTCTTGGAGTAGAAATGGTGGCCGGATCAACTCTCCAAGGAGGAGAGAGAAAATAATGGCTAGGAGAAAGTTTCCCCACTCAAAAGTGCAGAAAATCACGGCTGGGTCGGACTGGAACAGAATCTCCCCCGAAGAAGAAGAAATCTGCGCTTTAAATAGAAGCAGGTCAGAAAAATAGGCACGCACAGTTTGGAGCACGACCGTGCGCAAACAATGTGATATTAACTTTCACAGCAAGCCTGCAGAAGGAGAGTTGTTGACCCATACGTTTCCTTCGCGCATGGACGATTCTGCCCGTGCATGAAGGAAATCGCACGGGTAGTGACAGATAGCTGAAATGTAGGGACAAACAGAAGAATCATGTGTTTTACTCGTGCACGATCGCTTCCGCCCGTGTGAGAACAAATCGCATGATTAACTACAGAATGGACAAAAATAGAAAGCTACAAGAAAACCGTGTGTTTCCTTAGCGCACGGTTATGATGAAACCGTCTGTCAGCCGTGCATGAAGATCGTCGAACTCAGCCCGACGAAATTCATCGAGCTCAACTCGGGATTCTTCCAGCTGAACAAAATGCACGATCGGGCTCAAACCGTGCGTGAATAAAACGCCCAACCATGTGTTTTCCTCAAAACAGAATTCCTGCCATCGGGAAAAATGCACCACGTGCACAACAAAATCAAAACTAGATCACAAGCTTCCAACAACAAAAATATAGCAAAGATAACTGCAAGAAAGAGCCATGGGGAGCACCATGTGCTTACCCCCAACAATAGAATGCTCAAATGCACACTCTTGGTCTAAAACACTGCACAAAATGGTCCATGACCGAACGATGCAAATATAACTGATATCCGATTGAAATTCAGTGCACGAGTGAGAAAACGAACAAAGATGAGTCCGAAAAACCCTATAAAAATCGGACTCATCAAGTATATTGATGATACTGATGTGGTTGTTAGACTAATACAGGACCGCATGCTTGAGACTCAAAGTCGGCAGGCTAAATACTATAATACAAAGAACCAGATGGTAGAATTTCAGGTGGGTGACAAAGCATTCCTAAAAATCCAGCCAATGTATGGAGTGTCATGGGTACGTGGTGTGAAAAAGCTCAGCCTAAGGTAAGTTGGACCTTACACCATATTGGAAAAGATTGGCCCTTTGGCCTACCGGTTGGAGTTACCACCAGAGCTGGAGAACCTTCAGACTTATTCCATGTGTCGTCTCTCTAGAAGGCACTGTTGCAGCCCAATCAACATATTCCCACCATTGATGGAACAGTAGAAACCGATAGATCTGTACGGCTAGAGCCGGTGCGGATAGTAGATAATGAGATAAGGATTTTGCACCGCAAGAGTGTTCCTTTGGTAAAGGTGTTTTGGTCTAACCATGGGAAGGAGGAGTAAACATGGGAGCCGGTGGACATGATGCAAAAGCTTTAACGAGAGTTCTTTCATCAAGGTAATTTTAAAAGCCTATTTTATTTTATTTCGTACAATTCTCTCCCCATAGCCTTAGCCTGATTTCGAGGACGAAATATTTTATTTTGTTTATAGGATTTGTAACGTCCCAATTCGTGTTAGGCCCCTCGTACGCACTTTTAAGTCAGGAGGGTTGACTTAGGCTCAGGGAGTGCTGACAGTTAGGCTTGCACTCGAGTAAGGGAGGAGAAGTTTGTCCATAGTACGACACGGGTAGTGACACGGGCGTGTCCATAACCGTTTGGTACTCTGGTGTCTTTGCGTCTTCTTTGTTAGATCTCCAAAGAAGCACACGGGGAGTGACACGAGCGTGTCCATACTCGTGTGGCTCTCTGGCAATGTTGCAGAATCCTGGTTGTGTTTCCGAGCAGGACACGGGTAGTGACACGGGCGTGTCCCTACCCGTGTATGTGTCACATTCATCGAGCATAGCTCGACTAACACCATCGACTGTGTTCCTCCCGAGCAAGACACAGGTAGTGACACAGCCGTATCCCTACCTGTGTGTGTCCAAGCAGCAACTCGACGATTGGTCGAGCGGAGCTCGTCCGCTCGACTAATCGTCAACAGTGTTCCTCTCGAGCAGGACACGGGTAGTGACACAGGTGTATCCCTACCCGTTTGTGTCCAAGTGGCAGATCGACGATTCGTAGAGCGGTGCTCGACGAATCGTCGACCACATTCCTCCCGAGAAAGACACGGGTAGTGACACGGGCGTGTCCCTACACGTGTAATTGAATTTCAGGTTTTGGCGAATTTTCCGGCCGCGTCGATTCGAAGGGGCTCATTTTTGAGTTGATTGGAGGTCCAATGACAGGCCGACACGTGACTATGCAGTTACCCAACTTCCCACATAAAATATGGAGACAACCCTAGCCGTTTCTAGTCTTCCTCCCAAGCCGTCGATGTAAGAAACTGCTGGAGAGGAAGAAGGTGTTGGAGCCGATCTTATTCTCGTGAAGAACTAACACCGACTGAGGAGAAGAAGATGCCTCCAAGAAGGGTGACAAGATCCATGTCTGGAAATGCCGGAAATGCCAAAAACGAGGTGAGGTTCCTACCCTCTCCCTTGGTGCTAGATCTTTAGTTATTTCTAGGAGAGATATCGACTCAAAAGGGTCTTGATTTGTGAGAAGAAGGTTTCTAGGAAAAAGGCCATGCTAGGACTTGTGTCCTAGGAATTAGAGACTTCAACCTTTCCCTCACTTCAAATTCTGTTTGTGGACTGGTTTCGTGAAGAGAAGTGGCCTTATGAGGGTGAATAAGGGAGGGGAAATTCTGGATGTTATTTGAAAGTTTGGTTGAAGGAAGAAGATCGGCTCCACTATCTCCACCGGGCCACGATGGTTGATGCCTGAGAAGTTAGCTACCTGCTCGAAAAGTGGGAACTATAAGTTTGTGTCGACATAGCAATTGCATGTGCGTTATCAAGGGTGAGTCATTGCATTATATTCATATCATTACATTACATTGCATACACGAGATCCTTATCGTATAAGTTTGTATGGGCACACTTATACGATGAGTTACTATACTGCTGAGCAAATACTCAACTTATATGTCTGTATGGGCAATCATATAAGTTGAGTTACTTTCTGTTCTACCTCTATATTTTTATACTGCTGTAGATGGTAGAATTGCTAGAGTAGATGGTTTTCTCATTTATTGTGTTGTTTATCATTGATATTGTTCACTCTAGACCACCTGTTTGTACTTCTGTTCTACTTATATATATATTGTACCCTTATTCCATTCTCCGTCCGGTGCCGAGGACCAAACTCTCCCCTTAACCCATTAGAGGACACAATGGATGGAATAAACACAGAGGCAGATAATTCAAGTGGTGGAGAAACATATGACATTAAATCTGAAATATTGAAAATAGGAGATATACCCCAATGAGTTGGTATCTCCAAAAGATATGTGTTTTCTCATAACTTCTTTAAAATTTGAAAAGGACCGGCTCTCGGATTCACCAACCTTTTTATGGAGCCCGAAGTCATCCGTTAAGGGATGAGACAAACCAAGACTAAATCATCAACATTAAAGTGAGAATCTCTTTTATGTATGTTAGCATGAGATTGATAAGACACATATTAGGTGGTTAACGTTTCATGAATGTGCTTATGTAAATTGTGAACATGAAGAGCGAACTCTTGTGCAAAATTACTTAATTTATAAGATGGCGATAGCGGAACTAAATCAAGTGGCATCAGTGCTTTATAGCCTTGCATGATTTCATTGGGGGATAATCCCGTGGATCTATTTTTAGATTTATTGTATGCGAGCTAAGCGTGGGGGAGGATCAAGTCCCACGTACCTTTGTGGTCTCCCATAAGACAACAAAGTAAACAACCTAAACTTCTATTTACCACTTCTGTTTGCCCATCTGTTTGTAGATGGTTGGCCGAAGAAAACAAAAGTTTGGTACCCATAAGCTTCCAAAGGATCTTCCAAAAATAACTAGTATACTTCACATCCCTATCAGTTACTATTGTCTTGGGAATGCCCCGATGCACAACGACTTCCTTATAATATAATTTCGCAATATGCGACGCATCTTCAGTCTTATTACGAGCGATGAAATAAGCCAGTTTCGAAAACTGATCTACTACAACCAGAATGGAATCATGATGACTAAAAGTGATGGGTATACCCAAAATGAAATCCATACTAACGTCCACCCAAGGAATGGAGGGAATCTGAAGAGGAGTGAAAAGACCAAAATTCGTCTTATTACCCTTAGCTAATTTGCACACACGACAACTCTTCACAATTTTATTTGCCATAGATTTGAGACCAGGACAACGAAACTTGTCCTCTACTAACATAATGGTCTTGTCACAGCCAAAATGACTACCAAAACCACCACTATGCAACTCCCAAATGATGAAATGACGTAGGAAAGAACGCGGGATACATAGCTTCGAGTGCTTAAATAGGTAACCATCTCGAATATAATAGGCTGATATGGTGGTGGGAGAGTCCTTTGAGCCGATAAATAGATTTCCTTGAAATCAAAATAATGGACATACTCATCCTTAATCCTATCGAATCCAATGACTTTCACTTCCAGTGTAGATAATAATAACGTAACACGACTATTGGCTGACCACACGATTTAGAGTCCCATTAAGATATTTTATTATAAATATGTACTCATGTAGATAGGAGACCCACTTGGCATGCCGGGGGCTGACCTTGCTTTGAGAATTTACAAATCTCAAAGTGTCGTGATCGGAATGGATAACAAACGGGGTGTAGATAGTGTCGCCAATGTTGGAGGCATCGAATAATAGCGCCAAACTACCTATCATAATTAGAATAATTCAACTTTAGACCCGCGAGTTTCTCACTAAAATACCCAATCGGATGACTCTCCTGACATAAAATGCATCCTATGCCGACCCCAGAAGCATCAAGAAAACTCAAAAACCCTATTAAAATTCGGCAACATTAAAAGTGGAGCTTCCGACATTCGTGATTTAATTGTTTGGAACGCTTTAGCAGCTGATTTGGTCCAAGTAAAATCACCTTTCGTTGAACATTCTGCTATCGGCACCATGATACTACTAAAATCTCGAATGAAGCGACAATAAAATGTAGCTAGTCCGTGAAAACTCCTAACATCGCGAATGTTGGTGGGTTCCTACCAATCCTTAATGGCTTGGACCTTCTTATGATCTACATGTATGCCTTCTGAACTCACAAAATACCCAAGTAATTCTACGTACGTCACATAAAATGTACACTTCTTGATATTAACAAATAACTTTTTTGTCCTCAACCTGGTAAGGATAGTCCTCAAATGGGATTCATGATCGATTAGAGAAGTACTAAAAATGGGATATCATCAAAATACACCACTATGAATTTTCCCATGAATGGTTGGAAGAAATGAGTCATCATCCTAGAGAAAGACTCAGGGCATTGGAAAGCCCAAACGGAATCACTAACCATCCATAAAGCCCATCTTTGGACTTGAAAGCGGTCTTCCATTCGTCTCCCTCTCTAATCCGGATATGGTGGTAGCCACTCCTAAGGTCCATTTTCAAAAAGATCATGGCCCCGGGTAACATGTCCAATAAATCGTCCAAATGAGGGATGGGGAATCGATATTTAACAGTAATTTTATTTATGGCCCGACTATCCACGCACATCCTCCAAGAACCCGTCTTTCTTAGGGGCAAGTAAGGCGGGGATGGCACATAGACTCTTGCTATGGCGGAAGAATCCCTTACTTAACAAATCAGAAATTAGGGTTTGCAACTCTAGGTGTGCGGAAGGGTTTATTCGGTAGTGAGGAAGGTTGGGTAAAGAGGAACCTAGCATGAAATCTACCGCATGTTGGATGTCCCACATGGGGGGGGGGGGGGTAACATAGGCAGTAGCTCATCCAGATACACATCTTTAAACACTTATAATAGTTTCCTCAATGCTGGCGGTAAATTGTCAAAAGAGGATACATCTTCCTTCACTTGCAAGCAATCTAACGCATACATGACACCATGAGAGAAGTATCATGCACAAACTCCTTCTTACCTATCAGACTTAGTGTTTTTTTCGCTACCAGAATAAGTGTGTCTTTAGAAGGGATGGTAGGATCCTTAGGCAGAGTGGGTTTCAAAATAATGGCCTTGTCATTAAATTTTAATGTGTAGGTGTTAGTGCATCCTAGGTTAGTAACATCGTGGTCGTAAAGCCATGGACGTCCTAATAGAACATGACATGTGTCCATGGGGATGACGTCCCACCATGTTTTCTCTGAATAAGCCTTGATGGTTAGGGGAACCAAGCAACGCTTCGAAACCAGAATGGATGTCTTGTTAACCCACACAACCTTATAAGGTTGAGGGTAAGGTTTGGTGGTTAACAACATTCGTGACACTGTATTCTCCGAAATCACGTTCATACAGCTTCCACTATCAATAATCAATTTGCACCACTTCTATCCGCTCTTGAAATTTAACGAGAAAATATTCGTCCTATTCCAATCTTCTAATGCTCGCAGATTAGCCAAAATACACCTCATCATGATCATATTAATATCATCCTCGATGTCGCTAGGTACTTCTTCCGACTCAGATTCATCACCGGCCTCATACATGAGCTCTGCGGACTTGATGAGGAATCCAAAAGGGCTATGGTTTTGGGCTTGATGGACACTAACTAGCATAATGCCCTAGAATACCACAAGCAAAATAGGTAGATTTTGTCTTGCTTATCCTACCGATGGGCACACTCTCACAAGTCGTGCTTCTCAGATTCCGAGCCGTAATGACAATGTAGTTCGGTTCAGCGGACCGAAACTTGCACTTATCCGTATGGGTGGATATGGGGGTAGTCCTAATATGTACTTTCCCTTCTGAAAGGAGAGAGATTTGGACTTGAAAGCATTGTGCTTCTCAATATCCACGACAACGTTAAAGGTAGTGTTCAAGTAGGTATGACCATACCATAGGATCTTACCCTGAATGTCGGGGTTGAGCCGTTTACAAAACCTAGAGAGGGTGATCTCTAGCATCTCCCTGACATTGCACTGGACCATCATGTCCTTAAATAGGCTCATATAATCAGTGACTGACCTATTCCCTTGCTTTAAGATAGCTAACTCATCAAACATCTTCATCCGATGGTATGCAGGGATGTACTGATCAGTTAACATGGCTTTCATGCTTGCCAAACCAATAAGTGGTAAACCATTCACCGCACCTATACGTCATTCCTCATTCATCCAGAATGTTTTGGCCCTACCTAACAGCTTCATCCTTGCAACTCGTACCTTGTGCTCGTCGGTCAGATTGTGCCACTCAAAATAACACTCTATATCCATAACCCAATCTAAGAACACTTGGGGTTCACCTAGTCCATCGTATGATGGGGGTTTGATCTCGACAGTCATAGTGATATCAAACTCGGACGGTTCCTGGCTATTATCATTAGGTGCACGCTGGACATACTCATTATTATTATTATTATTATTTCCTTCATCACACTGGTGGGCTACCTAAATAGGGGGAGCCGTTAGATTTAATCGCTATTCGTGAATCATCTCCCTGATTGTTTATGCACGAAATGTGCCTCTGCGGTCGAGAGGTGAAAAAACATGTTCAATCCGGGAATGCCGGGATAAAGGATGTGATAAGGAACTGTCGAGCAGCAGGTTACTTTGATGATTAGGATTGGCGGTTGAGGCTGAGAGAGGGAAGTATAAGAGAATGAGAGAGTGAGAGAGGGGTCGCTAGCAGCGACAACAACAGATTTTCCCCATCATGGCTTAAATGTCACTCCTTTAATGGGCTTTCCTTTGATTATAAAGAAAGTATTACAGCTTAGGGTCCCCCTTTACATAGAAAAGAAAGTAAAAGGGGGAGAAAAGGAAGCCGATAACTAGAAAAAGAAGCCGCTAAGGCCGCGCGATTTGATATTTCAGCTCGTCAAGCTATCCGGACTACAGAGGAGGCAGCTCACTTTCAGTCTCAGCAGATATGAAACAGTATCCGCAGTATTTGCTGTCCTAGTCCCCTAGGGTTTTCTCCTCCTCCTAAATGAGAGGTATGGGGGTCTATTTATAGGCTCAAGGAGGAGACTCTCAGAACTTGACATGATGACGTCACCCCGATGGTTTGGGTGACCTATGAATGAGTATGCCACCTACTAGCGGATTGTGGAGGTTGGTCGCCTCCTGTTGTGCAACCTAAAGGCTGGTAACCACCTGCTAGGTGACCTGCAGGCTGTTCACCACCTTTTGGGCAACCTGGAAGATGATCTCCACCTGCTGGGTGACCTAGAAGTTAGTCG
The DNA here is from genome assembly GCA_039583875.1 of Platanthera guangdongensis. Lineage (NCBI taxonomy): Eukaryota > Viridiplantae > Streptophyta > Magnoliopsida > Asparagales > Orchidaceae > Platanthera > Platanthera guangdongensis. Next base: position 138,554 of record JBBWWR010000106.1, read on the forward strand.
CCACCTTATGGGTGACATGGAAGATGGTTGCCACCTTCCGGGTGATGTGGAAGCTGGTATCCACATTATGGGTGACGTGGAAGGTGGTCACTACCTTCTGGGAAACCTGGAAGCTGATCTCCACCTACTGAGCAACCTAGAAGCTGGTCACCACCTTATGGGTGACTTGGATGATGGTCGCCACCATCTGGGTGACCTAGAAGCTATTCTCCGCATGCTGGGCGACCTGGAAGCTGTTCATCTCCTTATAGGCAACCTGGAAGAGGGTGGCCACCTTCTAGGTGACCTTGGAAGCTGATTTCCACCAACTGGGAGACCTGGAAGCTGATCACCACCTTACGGGCGACTTAGAAGTTGGCCGCCACGTTCTGGGGGACCTAGAAGCTGCCCCCCCCCATATGGGCGAACTAGAAGATGGTCGCCACCTTCTCGGTGACGTAGAAGCTGGTCTCCAACTGCTGGAGGACTTGGAAGATGGTGTCCAAATACTGGGCGACCTGGAGAGAGTATCTGCACCTACAAAAGAGGACGATATTGCCTGTTGACAGCCGCTTTCGCTCGGCGATATCGCAGTAAGAAATTCTCTCTTTGCGGCTAGCTGCAAAGCTATCCGAGAACCCTCGGGATGAGCTGGAGTAATCCGTGACTTGCAAGCTAGTCGCCTTGGGAGGATCGTCGATTTCTAGGTTAACATTATCCTCGCACTTTTCATGTTGGTAGGAAACTTCAAAAAAGTAGAGATAACCCCCGAAATTGTGATCTGCCCCTCAGGGAACAAGCAGTAAAACAAAGGATATAGAGAGATATAGAACCTGATGCCTTTCCATAAAGATTCTGCAAGCACTTACTTTTTCCTCTATAAAGCAGAAGAATAAAAGTAAGTGAAAAATTTGTATCTTTGCGAGTACTTGAATTGTTTTTGCAAAGTGGAGAAGACTTGTGAATGTCTTCTATCGAGTCTCTGCAAAACAAAGGTGAGAGGTATAGAAGCACAATAATTTTCAAGTACCTGAAGGGGACCTGCGAATATTTGTTTATCTCTGCAAAAAGAAGTGTATGAAGTAGATTTGAAAGAAAAATAACTTGCAAGTACTTGAAGGGAACTTGCAAATATCTGCTAATATCTGCAAAGAGAAGAGTAATAAGCATATATGAAAAAAAAGTAACTCGAAAGTTGATGCGTCAAACGGCAAGTGTACCGGTCGCACAAGTAATATAAAATGGGTGAATGTCCCGAAGTATCGATCTCTCAAGGAACACAGTAAGGTGGTGTTAATTTTGAGGAGGATTTGAGATTGAAGTCCTTAGGTCGGAGATAACGAAGGGGGTTTTTATTGTTGTGAAAAAAGAAAGTAAAACGCTAATAAAGTACTCATATGCAACACCTCTATGCGATGCTTTGCTAGGCTAGATGGAAGACTACATGGTTCGTTATGCACCGAATCGCTAGGCGGATGGACGAGTAGGCTTGCAGATGAGGTGGTACGAGCGGTGGAATGAGGGTCGAGAGCACCTCGTCGCTACACACACCTCTAGCAATCGCTAGAGCGGCAGAAGCAGATGTGGTGGCAGAATGAAATGGCGCACTTCGAGCAAATAACGTAAATACAAAATCACATAGACAAGATTGTATACAAACGCATATCAAATTAAAAGTACTTCATTGCATAAAAAGAGATCAGCTACCTATCAACAACAAAACAAGAAGAGAGTGTTCGAAATCGACCGAATCCGAAGTCTTGCTGAGGATTCACAGAAGTATTCGTCGGGCTGTCAATCCGCGTCCTAGCTCGGTCCTCAACTGCGTCTGGGGTAGAGGAGGCTGTCATTAACTCCAAATGCACCCATCTTCTTCGTGTCATGATCCGGTGGAGGATGGCACAAACTTCTCCTAGCTTGATGGAGAATGCTAGATCAAATTCTTCTTGAAGCTCAAGGATGAAGGAGGAGGCCGAGAGGATGCTCCGGCTTTAATTTAGTATTGAAAACTTTCCCGGAGGCCTCTCCATGGTGGAGAATGAAGGGAAATGGTGGAACTTTGCCCTAAAAAGGCAGTTGGAATGGCTGAAGTTTGGTCCTCTCAAATGGAGGAAAAACTGCGCTTAAATAGAAGGAGGTTAGAAAAATAGTCACGCATGGTCTGGCGAACGACCGCGCGCTAACCGTGCGTTATTGACTTCCAAGTCAAGCTTACGGATGAATATGCATTGACCCGTGCATTTTACGCATGAACGGGCGCTTCCGCCCGTGCGTGAAGGAAATCGCACGGGTAAACACAGAGCGCAGGAAATCAGGAAAACACGGGGGAACCGTGCATTTTACACGCGCACGTGCGCTTCCGCCCGTGCGTGATCAAAGAGCATAATTAACCACATATTGGAACAACCCAGAAGCTACAGGAAAACCGTGTGTTTCCTTCACACACGGTTCGGATGAAACCGTGCGTTAATCGTGCGTGAAGATTATCGAACTCAGCTCGACGAAATTCGTCGAGCTCAACTCGACGTTTCTTCAGCTCAACAAAACGCACGATCAAGAAGAATCGTGTGCTAAGAAAATGCACGACTGTCCGTTTTCCTCAAACCTGAATTCCAGACTTGGGGAAAATGTACCACCTTCATACAAACAAAAAAATCAAAAGAGGACCCTCCAGCAATGCATAAATGCAACATATGCAACTAGAAAGAGCCCCATAGGAGCACCATGTGCTTACGCCCAACAACAGAATGCGTAATTGCACACCCTTGGGCAAAAACAGTGCACAAAATGGTCATAGACCGGTCAATGCAAATATAACCGAATACCAGTTGAAATGCAGTGCACTAGTTTGAAAACAAGTCCAGATGAGTCCGAAAACCCTATAAATATCGGACTCATCACACCACCAGACTTAAATATTTGCTCGTCCCGAGCAAATCATTTCTCCATGAACTAGAAAACAGTTAGCTGGCTTAGAAATTTCCAAATAAAGTAAAGCGATAAATCAAATACTTTCATGGGGATAGAAAATATAATAGATATAATTTGTAATGATGCTACGAAGTTTATAAATTTTGATAGACATAAATAAATATTGTAACTACTCAAAAATAGAATCCTGGAGATTTATTTGGTCATGCGTAGGAAGAAAGTAGGCAGGCCACTCAGTTGAGCATTACCAAAGACTGAGGCTCAGGATCACCTACAAAGAAATCCTTCAATGTCGGGGACCATACGCTTGCCCGTTCACACTCTCTCCACATCGCAAGTTTGACTCAGGAGTCAATCCGTAGGACTTTAGGAAAATAAAGGGGCTTGGGTATATACGTAGGTGAGGACACAAAAGGATAAAAATGATGGCTACACACAACCCAAATGAGCTCAAACAAGTGAAATCCTCTTGCCAACAAAAGCTGCAGGTTCATCACACCACCAAACTTGAACTTGATAACACGGGTCTGTGAAATGCCTATCACCACAACAATAACACAAATGGATTCTTCATTTTCACTTTCTTATTTTATATCAATAAGCACATTTTTATTCTTTTTCCAGATTTTTATAGTACACTTTCAGGCAAATTTTTAATAAAACTTCACCGCACAACCACATAATAACACCACAAAAACAACACCAACTGAAGAATTAACATACTAATACATCGCGATTGGGGTGTACAACTGGGAAAAGCTTTTAGGCCCTGGTGATCGCGAAGTGGGGCTAAATCAACAGGAGGGGTAGGCTTAAAATAGGCTAGAAAGGATAAGACGTTAGGAACGGTACAAAGCTCAACCGGGCCAAACAGATGTCCTACATCATGCTCACGCTATACTAACCATGCACCAATGCTTTGAGAATAGCTTGGGACAAGTTCTTAGCCACCAAGAAAGGTAATCCTTCCTCCCGACTAGAGCAATACGAGGTTAGTGGCAGATACACACATTCCTACACTACCGTTTGATTACTACAGATTCAACACTTTTGAGTAGCACAAACAATATTCACAAATGCAGAAATGTATAAATCTATGAGCATAAAGAAAAATTGAATCTAAACTATTTCTACACACCATGAGTACTCGATTAGGAGCACTACACGAGTTTCACACTACTCTATCCTAAAATCCTAAGCCAGCGCCACTATTTTGAAGTTAACAGAAAAGAAATTAAGTTGACTTGAGCCGAGCGGTTGCTTAAGATCGCGCTCATGTGGGTGTAGGTGCACAACACAAACATGATAATATAGAAACCGAAAATGAAAATATACTTTTGGTACAAAAGTGCTAATAGTGCATGTGCATGGGTAACCCACATAACTCTCCCCCACCAGACATAAACTAAATAATCTATCGAACATTTGCAATAAAAATAGAGAAATAAAAGTTAAGAGAGAGGTTACCCAATGCTCAGCAAATGAGCATACCAAAAGCTCGCAATAAAATCATGAAGCCATACATGCAATAAATATACTTATCTGCCGCACAAGCGAAAAGCACCCTACAAAATAACTCTAGCAAAAAATTTGTATACACAAAGCCATAACAAAATTAATCTAAGCAATGCTTGTGAGTTATTAAACTAAACACAATCATCAAGTATATGAAACAAAACTAAGCACAGTAACACAAGAATGAAAGACACTCCAACAATATATCTACTAACCACGCTGGGGATGAAGCCAGAGCTGAAAAAAGTAAAGTACATAATCAGTCAAATCAACAAAAACACAAATAATGAAGAAAAACAACAAACAACCCCATCCGAGGAGAAAAGAAGCATTCACTCAGGCTTGTCAGGAAAAGATGGAGGCGGAGGCGGAGTACGATCACGAGAAGTAGAAGCTCGAGCAGGGGCAGCAAGGGGCACCTGAATAAAGTCAACAATGTGCGTCGTCATGTCGTGCTGCTCGCGCAATAGCTCCTCCATCTGCATATTCCGCGCGTAGAAGTCGGGATAATCCTCCGCGAAACTCCTACAATATGAGGCTTGGAAAAACGAAGGCGTTGGGGCCATGAGCACAGGATGGACCGGCGCGGCATCATCGGGCCGGCGGGACTCTGAAGAGGATCCCACATCCGCAGAAGAATACCTTGCTGGCTGCTCACGCTCCACAGAACAAATAACATAGCACCACGTTCCGCCAGAGGAAACACGACGTACCAATCTGAAGGCAGTCATCATGGTGGCCGAAATGAAATCTCCACGGGAAACGTGAGTCATGGCGGGAAATGTGTCAAAGACTCCAAATCCCTTGGCGATTCGAGTAATAAAGTGTGAACCACCGATGGCCTTCAGAGGCATATACTGTAACGCCCCAAAACTCAAAAGTGCGATGAGAGGCATTTTGGGCCAAATCTGGTATTTGGCAGAGGGCACACGGCCTGGGACACGGGCGTGTCCCAGGGCGTGTCAGGCTCGAGTTGACGATTTGGCCACGAGGTCGATGAAATTTGGAGTCAACGATCGTTGAGCAGTGAACACGGCCTGAGACACGGGCGTGTCTCAGGGCATGTCGAGCCCGTGTCGACGATCGGCCTTGGGTGTGGACATTTTCACTCGACGATGTATCGAGACAGGGAACACGGCCTAGGACACGGGCGTGTCCAAGGGCGTGTTGAGCCCGTGTCGACGATCGGCCCGGGGAGTCAACATTTTTACTCGACGATGTGTCGAGACAGGGAACATGGCCTAGGACACGGGCGTGTCTAAGGCCATGTCGTGTGGTCGACGAACATCGCTCGATGAAGTGTCGAGATAGTGAACATGTCCTGGAGCCTAGGCGTGTTCTGATTTGACACGGGCGTGTCAAATAGGACACGGGCGTGTCCAAGACCCGTGTGAGTCTCGGGTTATTTTCGGGGCTGTGTCGATGGGGGCACACGGCCGTGTTAGTTGGAACACGGGCATGTCAGGTTAAAAACGGGCGTGTCGGGACCCATGTAATCTTCGTAACGCATTGATTTTGACGGTAATTGAGGGACACGGCCCTGGACACGGGCATGTCGCAGGCCGTGTTCGGCCCAGATTCTGCATTTTTGATCTGGATCGTAGCCATTCGTTTCCTTATTTTGGGATCCGACGGATGGGGGTTGTTCCTACTGGGATACACCCGTGATTGGGCCATTGAAACCCTCATTTCACTTGAGTGGTTCTCTTTCTAAGTCTAGAGAGAGGGGAGAGCAAATGAGGAAGAAGAAGCCTAGATCCGGTCACCGGCGGAGCTTCGGAGCTCCAAATCACGAACTGACTTCAGATCTACGCAGGCAAGGTGGGTGCGATGCTTTTCATCCGCTTACATTTCCATGGCGCCAAGGAAGAATGCTACGGTAACGATCCTCTACTTGAGCATGTGAAGCTCTCCTTCTTTTCAATAGGAAACCCGCTCTCGCGAGTTTGCGGTGAGTTTGAGGCGTTCCTTTGGGTAGATATGTAAAGTCCCCATTGTTTAGAGTCCGTATTCGAGAACGGACATAGGCATGATGTGTGAAGCCTACCCGGACAAGTTGGTCTAGATCGGTGATGTTGCATTGCATAGTGGCCGAAGAAGACTCCGTGCGAATGATTGTTTTTCGAGTTTTCTATGAGGTAGATTGCAACAGGGAGCCTTGGGCATTAAATCCAAGGTGCACCCGGAAAACTGGGCAGACACGTGGCTCTGCCAACATGGTGGCCGGGGAGCCAACTTGAAAATAATTCGGTTATGTGAAGTGTGTAATGGAAATGGGACTCAGGAGAAGTTTGACCCGCGCATATGGCTTAAATTATCGTTGCGATGTGAGCACGGGTTAGATGGAACCATACCCGTTCTATGTCGTTCGGTTAAAGAGACCTAAGGGTACGTGGTACTTTTCGTTGGCATAGATGAGGGACTTCGGCGGTCTATGTCTTAAATTGATGTGACCCATGCCGGGAAGACAAAATGCTCATTGTTTGGCCGTCAAAGTGGCGGTGGTGAGACCGGGGTGTCTATGGCTTAAATTGACGTGACATTGACCGGTTCACCGAGAATGTGCCCTGAGTGCACGGGGCATGTGGCCGTGCGTGCCAACGCCTGTGATGCAATACATATTTTTATACTGCTTGGTTATGCTAATAAATTATAGGGAAGGAGCATCGCAGCCCCGAATTGGGGGCGGGATAGTTATAATTTTGTCAGCATGGCTGACCGTTGCTTTGATTTGACACCGTTGCGGTGGATTATGCTTGCAGGTGCTGCGGAGCCGAGCGAAAATTAGTGGGCTAAAGCCCAAGTTGCTGAGCTGGACCTCGAAGGCCTAATTTTTGAGTGTTTTCTTTTATTCATGTATGACCGGCCTGTGTGCCGAGGTTTGAAAACATGTAATTGGAGGAAAACAATTGTAAGGCCATAAGGCCTGTACTTGTGTATTAGTACTTCATTCCTTTTGGTGTATTAGTGGACATTCATGCTGGTGTTGGGTTCTTTCTTAATGCAACAATTTTAAATTGCTTCCGCTAGAATGCTCTGTGTAGGACGTTGAAATTGTTGGATGGTTTCCATTGAGTAACCACCTGATCTGTCTGTGGTATATGGCGTCGGGCCCCGGCCGGACCTACAGTTATATACTATGCGAAGGATGGGGGTGTTACAATTTGGTATCAGACTAATGGTTTCGGTCAGGCTTAAAATGAATTCGTGGGCGAATTCTTTTAAGGGGTGGTGAGCACATGTGTGTGCGTCATCGTTATAACAACAAAAGAACCCATGAATGTCTACTTAGGAATGAAAAATACACGTGTTTGAGGAACCTGCGTGTTCCTATAATTGCATTTTGCAATTTTGTTTGGTCGCTTAACGATGTTTTGTACCACAATAGGAGACCAGAACCGGTGTTTGGCCGTCAGAACGCCGAGTTTCTGATGCCAGTAGTGCACCAAATGATGCTCCTACAACACCTCCATCGGCTGAGACCATACGATTGGTGGTCGAAGCAGTGTTTGCCATGATCAATGCGCAGCCTAGAAGGCAAATACAGCAGCCCTCTCATGCGATGGAGCAGGTACCTCTTCCAGAGGTTGAGCCGAGAAGAGTGGAGCAGGTAGTAGTGGAGCCATTGGTGCCAAGGAGGGCAACCGAGAGACAGCTCAAACATGTCATGAGCTTTAATCCTCCTGTATTCACGGGGTTGGGAACCCCATCTCAAGCAAAAGACTGGCTCTCCCGTGTGAAGAGAGTCTTGACAGCGACGAATAAGGAGGAGTGACAAATGACCACTATAGCTACGTTCCTGTTGGTTGGAGACGCTAGACTGTGGTGGGAGGGTTTGGAGCTTCATCATTCGAGAGGTAGACAAATTACAGACGTCCCGATGGAAGAGTTCTCAGGACTGTTCTTGGCAAGGTACCTCCCTTCTACTCAGAGGATTTCGATGGAGAATGAGTTCCTGAAGTTGTTTCAAGGAGAGAGTAGCGTGGATGAATATCTCCACGAGTTTACTCGATTGAGTCGGTATGCTAGCTCCACCATCGCGGATGAGGAGCGCAAGACGAATCGATTCTACGAAGGGTTGAGAGATGACTTGAGGCTACTACTCTCGGGGCCTATGACGCAGGGCTTCTTAACCCTGGTCAACACGGCCCGGTCCTTGGAGAAGGACATGAAGAAGGTTCAAGCAAAGAAAAGCGTTGGTGACAAGAACTCTGAGTTCATGGTACCGACTACTTCTAAGTCTGGCTAACGAAGGTTCTACAAAAAGTCTAGGACTTCGGGTCTAGCCCCCTCTTCTGGTACTTCTGGGGCGACTACAGGTCGTACCCCGGGTGCATGCTTTACTTATGGAAAGCCGGGGCACTTTGCCCGCGATTGCTGGAGCGGACGTCCCAAGTCCGAAAGGAAGACGAGAGCAACTTATGATGAAAAGGGCAAGGCGTGGAGTCAACCGCGTCCCATTATGCTCCGGCCCAACCGAGGGTTTATAATCTTGGCCAACAGGAGGCCATCAAACAGTCGGATGTGGTGACAGGTAAAATTTAAATTTATAGCAAGTTAATCTTTTAAATACTTATTATGTACATGTTACCTTACCACTGCTTGTTTATGATTTGTTTTGATTTGTGAGTATCCGGCAAGAGCACTCTTTGACATGGGAGCTTCACACTCCTTCTTGTCCGAAGGATTCATATCGTGCATCGGAGTGCCTTCTTCGATGGCGAAGGACAAGTAGGATGTGTTGTTGCCCAATGGGTGTTCGATGCGCGCGGATAAAATCCGCGGTGTTAAGATTCACTTTAGGAATCAAGAGTACGATCTACAATCATCGTTACTACGTTGGTGAAGTTCGACGTTATATTTGGCATGGACTGGATCTCGAAGCAGCAAGCCTATATTGATTGCGGTCGCAAGGAAGTCAAGTTGGTAGCAAGTCGTGAGATGACTTTTACGGGCTTAAAAGGGTCGAGCAAGACGTTGATGTCTGCTCTTCAGGTGGTGAAGGCAGTTCGTGCTGGTGTGGAGATGTTCTTTACACTAGTGGAGGTTGCAAAGCCAAAGCCTACGTTGGATAGTATATCAGTGGTAGCTGAGTACCCTGATGTGTTCCCCGCAGATCTTCCTGGAGCCCCGCCTCAACGGGAGATAGATTTCACGATTGAGCTAGTTCCAGGTGCGAAGCCTGTGTCACGATCTCCGTATCGGCTAGCGCCTAAGGAAATGGCAGAGCTGAAGGTGCAACTTCAAGAGTTGTTGGAGCAAGGGTTTGTGCGTCCATGTTTGTCACCTTGGAGCGCACCGGTCCTCATTGTAAAGAAGAAGGACGAGAGCTTGGGACTTTGTATTGATTATAGGTAGTTAAACAAGCTAACGGAAAAGAACAAGTACCCAATCCCAAGGATCGATGATCTTTTTGATCAGTTGGTCGGGTCAACGGTGTATTTTAAGTTGGATCTCAAGTCTGGTTACTATCAGCTGAGGATAAGGAGAGTGATATCCGTAAGAGAGCGTTCAGTATAAGATACGGGCATTACGAGTTAACGGTCATGCCGTTTGGGCTGATGAATGCGCCATCAGTGTTCATGGATTTGATGAACAGGACCTTCAGGGAGTACTTGGACAATTTTGTGATCGTCTTCATCGACGATATTTTGGTGTACTCGCAGAGTGAGGAAGATTACTTCAGGCATCTTCATTTGGTTTTGGAGACGCTAAGGAGGAATCAATTGTACGCCAAGTTCTCAAAGTGCGAGTTTTGGTTGTCCTCTATGGCGTTACTCGGTCATATAGTGAGTGGGGAAGGCATTACTATGGATCCGGCGAAGATTATCACGATACGAGAGTGGCCTGAGCTTTCTACGGTAGCGGATGTCCGGAGCTTTTTGGGGCTTGCTGCTTATTATAGGTGCTTCGTAGAGAACTTCTCGCGGATAGCGTTACACATCACTACTTTGATGAGGAAGGAGCAGAAGTTCGTTTGGACGCCGGAGTGTGCACGAGCTTTTGAGGAGTTGAAATGTCGGTTGACCACGACACCTGTGTTGAGTTCGCTGAGCGGGACCGAAGGTTATGAGATTTATAGCGATGCTTCGGGTAGTGGTTTGAGTTGTGTGCTGTTACAGCATGGAAGCATTATAGTATATGGCTCGAGACAGCTGAAGGTGAACGAGAGGAACAATCCGGTCCATGACTTGGAGTTAGCGGTCGTGATTTTTGCCTTGAAGTTGTGGAGACATTATTTGTACGGTGTGAAGATAGATTTCTACACCGATCACAAGAGCCTGAAGTATTTGATTGATCAGAAAGATCTGAACATGCGACAGCGTAGATGGATGGAGTTCCTGGGGACTATACATTCAAGATCCACTACGTGCTTGGTAAAGGTAAGGCAGTTGTTGACGCGTTGAGTCGCCAGGCCCCATCTCAAGCAAATTGGTTGTCGGTCCATGACGAGCGGTTGGTTCGGGAGTTAGAGGCGTTAGAGATCTTTTGCGTTGATAAGAAATCAAGTGCTGAAGCAGTATTGAATTGGACTGAGGTCCAATATGACCTGGTTGATCGGATTCGACAGGAGTTGGATATGGATGTCCACATGAAGCAACTCATGATAGAGTCTCTGGATGGGTCAAATTCCCAATTCGTTGTGGAGGACGGATTACTTTGGAAAGATGGTCGTCTGTGAGTCCCAAGCGTGGGCAATATGTTGGTGGACTTGTTGTACGAGGCACATCATACCAAGTACTCAATTCACCCGGGGATCACGATCATGTACCACGATGTTAAGAAATTGTTCTGGTGGTGAGGACTGAAAAAGGATGTGGCACTCTATGTGGCGAAGTGTCAAACTTGCGCCTTGGTGAAGTCGGAATGCCAAAAGCCGGGAGGATTCTTGAAATCCTTGCCTATTCCGGAGTGGAAGTTCGACGACAGTACTATGGACTTAGTGCACGGGTTGCCAAGGTCGCAAAAGGGGAACGATGCCATTTGGGTGGTCGTAGATCGTCTAACAAAGGTGTTGCATTTCATTCCGCATAGGAAGGATGATCTGGTTGAGAAATTGGCAAAGTTGTATGTAGACTATATTGTGCGGCTTCATGGGGTGCCCCGCATCATCGTGAGTGACCGAGATCGGCGGTTCACGTCCAATGATTGGAGTCTAGTGCAGCAAATGTTGGGAACAAAGCTGCGTTTTAGCACAGCCTTCCATCCGCAAACGGATGGGCAGACCGAGAGGGTCAATAGGACAATGGAAGACATGCTCCGCATGTGTGTCCTGGACTTTGGAAGGCAATGGTAAGATCACTTATACTTGGTGGAATTCGCTTACAACAATACCTACCAGGCGAGCATTCAAATGGCACCCTTCGAGGCCCTTTGATAATACGGTTTATAGTCAATTTTATTAGGGTATTTTCAGGGTTTCAAAGCAAATCATGTCTTGTAAAGTGCTTATTTTGATTCACCTTTGTATATATTTTGTCGCTAATGCGTTTTTCTGCTTTTTGCAGGTTTTTACGGCTTTCAGCCGAATTTTGCTGTGACATGCCCCCTGGTCACGCCCTACCCGGGCGTGTACCTAGGGCGTGTAACCCAGAGTAATGAAGCATTTGGTCTGAAACTACATTCCGTGGAAACTTAGTGTACACGCCCTCTGTCACGCCCGTGTCACATCCGATACGGGCGTGTTCTAGAGGCATGTCCCCAAGTTCTGAGGAATCGCCACAACGCGCTCTTTTTCCCGCTCCACAGTCGCACCGCAATGGACACGCCCCAGGTACACGCCCTACTAGGGCGTGACATTCGGGCGTGTACTCCAGCAATACCTCCCGTCACCTCCAGCATTCAATTCCAGCTCAACAAAGTCACGACGCAAAGAACACTCCCCCGGTACATGCCCTACCAGGGTGTGACATTTGGGCGTGTACTTCAGCTACATCGCCAGAATTAAATTCCAGCCCGAAAAAGTCGCACCGAATGTGTCACGCCCCAGGGTCACGCCCGACCCGGGCGTGATATGGTGGTGTTACCCGACCCGAAAAAAATCTATAAATAGAGCCCATCTCCAAGGGTTCAAAACACCTTTTAGATTGAGTGGGGAGGTTCTGTCCGTTGTATTTTTGAACTTTTTCAAGCATGTCTCTTCTTTTTTAGCTCTTCTTATCTCTACCTTAATGCTTTCCCTGTATTAGCTCCTAGCTTCTTTCTGTAGCATAATGTTAATGATAGTGTAGTTTACTTTCTATGTACTTGTAATCTTTGGTTTTCAAGTTGTAAGATCCCTGTTTCCATTAATAAAGAAGTGTTGTTTTCTTTTTCGCTTCTACTTTGTTTTGATTATTTTCTTCTACCCATCTTCTTTTCTCCATTTCACCATGAGTAACTAATCCTCCTTGTACTCGATCTTGATGATCCGAGGTTCGAGTTGATTAAGTTATGATGCTTTAACTCTACTTTTTCTTTTTAAAGTTATACCTTGAATTACTCTTGATTAAAAACCCTACTTGGAGATATATCATCAATATGTATATTTTCCATCATTAGCTTTCATTCTTGGCAAGCCGAGAGGCTGATAGTTTGAAGTAAGCACTCAAGAGTAAAGAGAGTTGCACGCACCCCTCGAGAGAGGCAGACGTTGAATCTCCTGGATTGGAGTGAAATCCAATAGAGGGGTTCATAGCTTAAAGCGAGCTTTTGATCTCCGATCGGACGAGAGTTCGTTGAGCATTCCTAAACTCAGGTAGGCACGGCTTCGAGAGAAGCGTGTTTACGCTTATGGAACCTCCACGGTCAAGGTTTTAGCTTTATTAAGTAAAAGTTTATTTTCGCATTTTTTAATCAACTTTAGCCGAGGTGATCCTCGATCGAGTGCTCTTCTCTTTCATTGTCTTAATCCCTCGCTATAATCTTTTTAATAGCTCTCTATTTTCGGCAAGCTTTTCTTTCTTAGCATAATACTTCTCTCCTCAATCGCATTTTAGTAATCTCTTAAACCATAAAACATTCTTCGATAAGATAATGGTTTTCGTGTGAGTAAGGTTAATTAACGGTTCCCGGATTTTAATACGACACTTGTGTCCCCTAGCTGCATTTCGATAGGTATACTTGCCTTGTTGGATTGTTAGTTTGGTTATTTTCTCCTTGCGAATATCAGTAGATACCAAGTTTTTGGCGCCGTTGCCGGGGAAGAAACTTCTGTTAATAATTTGAAAACACGATTCTATCAATTTTATCACTTCTCTTTCTCACCCTCCTTAAAATTATTAAGTACCGCTCTTAATAGAAACCCACATCACAAATTTTTCTACACCACCTAACTCTCTCGAAAATGGCACAGTGCTCTAAATGCCACTATGTTGTGTAGTACCTTGCGAACCCTTCACCTGATAGCCCTTGGGAAGTTCGGGAGTTAAAACATAAAAAAATCTATTTCAAAAAAAAAACATCATTAGCTCTCATTTTCTAGTTTATTTAATTCATCTTTCTTCTCTTCTCTTCTTCTAGTGTATGACCCGGGGGACTCCGTCGGTTATTTTGGACCTGGACCACGAAATTGAGCGTACTCTTCGGAGAAGATCGCGATTTCAAGGCCCTACTACCCAAGTGCCGCTTGAAGATTCCGAGTCATTTTCTACTTTAAGAATGGAAGAACCCAACGTGGAGGAAGCCGTGCAAAGGCCTATGTCCTATTATGCACGACCGAATCTCGAGGGTACAGAATCAAGTATAGTTTGCTCTGCAATAACAAATAATAATTTCGAACTGAAGCCTAGCATAATTCAAATGGTGCAGCAGTATGTGCAATTTGACGTGCTTCAAGATGAAGATCCGAACGCACACATAGGCAGCTTTCTTGAGATTTGTGACACCTTCAAGATAAATGGTGTCACAAATGATGCTATTAGGCAAAGATTATTTTCTTTCTCCATTAGAACTAAGGCTAAGCAGTGGCTGAACACTCTACCTAAAAATAGCATCACAACCTGGAATCAATTAACTGAAAAATTTTTGGCAAAGTATTTTCCGCCAGTTAAAACCGCAAAACTTAGGAACGACATTTCTGCTTATGGACAAATAGACTCCGAAACCCTATATGAAACTTGGGAAAGATTCAAAGAATTATTAAGACGATGCCCACATCACGCTCTGCCTGTATGGTTGCAGGTGCAGACATTCTATAATGGGCTAAATCAAAGCACAAAGCAAATGATAGACGCAGCTTCTGGCGGTACTTTAAACCATAAGACCCCGTAAGCAGCTATTGAGCTGTTTGAGGACATGGCCATGAACACTTAACAGTGGAATGTGCCTAGGTCGCGCCCAAACAAACCTGCAGGTATCTTTGAAGTGGACAACGTCTCCCAGCTCGCTCTGCAAGTTGAAATATTAAGCAAAAAAATTACGGAGATGATTGCAGCCTCCGCCCCTCAGGTATGGGAATCTGCAACTCCTTCCCCCGAACATTTGGATTATGTAAATAATCAACTAGAAACGCTTTTAATAATTTTTCTGTTGCGAAATCTTCATCCTCCTAGTTTTACTTTTCCGAATAATTAAATCCTGCTTTAAGAAATCACCGAATTTTTCATGGAGTAATCCATCGAATGTGTGCGCCCGCCACCACAAATCGATTTTTCTGCACACCACCACCTCCTCAAAGTTTTCCAAAACTTCCAAGTTTGGAGGAAATGTTTTCAAATACATGAATGCTAATGACGCTACGATAAGAACTTGACTGGAAGCGTCAAAAATTGGGAAAATCAAGTAGGACAGCTCGCTAAAATAATTTCTGAGCGGCCTCGGGGTCTCTTCCTTCCAATACCGAGCCCAACCCGAGAGAGCAAGCAAAAGCTATAACTCTTCGGACTGGAAGCAAGTTCCTGGCATGGTAAGTGAAGAGACTGAGGCAAGCTCCGCTCCTTTTTAAAAAAATCAAAGCTCCCTCCATTTTAAAAACTCCACCCTCTGCTGAAGAAGTTATCAACCCTATTTTAGAAAAATAACTCACTCTACCACCCACTTTTAAAAATAATCCACCCCACCATACCCTTCCGAACTTAATAAACAACGTCAGGACGATCAATATACCCGTTTCTTGAAATGTTTAAACAAATCCACATAAATCTGCTGTTCCACGAAGCCGTATCCCAGATGACGAAGTACGCTAATTATCTTAAGGACCTCCTGACCAATAAAAAGAAGTTAGAGAATCTTTCGCATGTCACGTTAAATGCCGAGTGTTCGGCGGTCTTGACAAACGGACTACCGAAGAAAATCAGTGACCCGGGTAGTTTCTCTATCCCATGTGTCTTTGGTGATCTTTTTGTCAAGAACGCATTAGCAGACCTAGGTGCGAGTATTAATCTTATGCCCCTCTCATTGTTTCGAAAGTTGGGAATTGGTAGTCTCAACCCCACACGCATGAGTATCCAGCTCGCCGACAGATCCGTCAAATACCCGTTAGGTATAGTGGAGGACGTCCTAGTACAAAGTCGACAAGTTCATCTTCCCGGTGGAATTTGCATATTGGACATCGAAGAAGACGTTGAGGTTCCCCTGATCCTTGGCCGACCCTTCCTTGCCACCTCCGAGCTATCATGATGTAAGCAATGGTAAGCTCTTCCTTCGAGTAGGCGACGACGAAGTAACTTTTCTCTATCACCCCTCGATGAAAAACACACTAGCCAATGATGACTCATGTTTGTTTGTAAATGTCGTAAGTGAAGAGTCCTCCTCTCACCTCTCTGATTCGAAAAAGAATTTTCTGATTTTCTTTCTTATACTTCTCAACTGAATCACTACATTTAAGTGAAGAGTCCTCCTCTCACCTCTCTGATTTTGAAAAAGAATTTTCTAATTTTTGTTCCTCTTCTACTCCTCCAACTGAATCACTGCGAGAAGCCGCCTTCGCATTAGCCCCACCCCTTTCAAATTACCATACAAAGAAAACTTTTATGAACATATTGTTTTTGAAAAAGATCAGATTTCAAAAATGTCATATGAAGACCCCCCTACCCTGGAACTGAAAGAACTACCAGAACACCTTAAATACGTTTTCTTCGAAAAGCATTCTAAGTTGCTCGTCATAGTTTCAGCCTATCTTACGGATTCGCAAAATGATAAACTCCTTTTAATTTTACGTAAGCATCGCCGAGCCCTTGGTTGGCAGATTTCTGATATCAAGGGCATAAGCCCATCTTTCTGTACTCACAAAATATTAATGTAAGATAATTCGCGTAACTCTATCTAACCTCAGCACCGTATAAACCCAAACATGAAAGAAGTAGTTAAGGGGGAGGTTATGAAGTTGTTAGACGTCGGAATTATCTATCCTATATCAGACAGTATGTGGGTTAGCCCTGTTCAGGTAGTACCAAAGAAGGGAGGGATAACGGTAATAAGTAATGAGAATAATGAATTAATTCCGACACGGACGGTGACCGGTTGGCGAATGTGTATATATTACCGTAAGCTAAAAGATGCCACCCGCAAGGATCACTTCCCTTGCCATTCATCGATCAGATTTTAGAATGACTTTCTGGACATAGCTTTTATTGTTTTCTCGATGGCCTCTCGGGGTATTTCAAATCCCCATCTCTCCGAGGACCAGAGAAAACTACGTTTACTTGTCTCTTTGGCACCTTCGCCTATCGAAGAATGCCGTTGGATTGTGCAATGCGCCAGCTACATTCCAGCGATGTATGCTCGCTATCTTTAATTAGTATGTAGAAAGCATCATGGAAGTTTTCATGGACGATTTCTCCGTGTTCGGTGATTCCTAGGATAGTTGCTTAGAGAACCTTGAAAAAGTCTTAGAGCGATGCGAAGAAACTAAACTCGCCTTAAATTGGGAAAAATGCCATTTTATGGTGAGGGAAGGGTTAGTTTTGGGACATAAAATTTCTGCAAGAGGTATTGAAGTAGACGTTGCGAAAATAGAAGTTATCGAGAAGCTGCCCGCCTACGAACATAAAAGCTATAAGAAGTTTTCTAGGTCACGCGGTTTCTACCGCCGCTTATAAAGGACTTTTCAAAATCACCAAGCCCCTTACCAATATCTTAGAAAAGACGTCCCATTCATCTTTGATGACCTCTGTCTAGCTGCCTTCAATTTAATAAAAGAAAAATTAGTTAATGCCCCAATCATGATAGCTCCAGTGTGGGAATTTCCATTTGAGATAATGTGCGATGCGAGTAGTTATGCGGTGGGAGCCGTTTTAGGCCAACGCATATTTAAAAACTTCTACCCCATCTATTACGCTAGTAAGACACTCACATCTGCATAGGAAAATTACACCACGACCGAGAAGTAGCTCCTAGCCGTAGTATTCGCTTTTGATAAATTTCGTCCTTATATTACTCTTTCAAAAATTATTGTTTTTACGGACCACTCGGCCCTCAAATATCTTCTTTCCAAAACGGATGCCAAGCCGCGCTTGATTCGCTGGGTCTTACTCCTCCAGGAGTTTTGACTTAGAGATTCGTGATAAGCGAGGAGCCGAGAACTTGGCGCCGAACACCTTCGCGCCTAGAAACCCGTTT
Source organism: Platanthera guangdongensis (assembly GCA_039583875.1). Taxonomy (NCBI): domain Eukaryota; kingdom Viridiplantae; phylum Streptophyta; class Magnoliopsida; order Asparagales; family Orchidaceae; genus Platanthera; species Platanthera guangdongensis. Next base: position 156,518 of record JBBWWR010000106.1, read on the forward strand.
ACAGAAAAATTAGACGAAAATTCTTTTAATGACTATTTCCCAGATGAGAAGTTGTTCATAATTAACACATCTACTTCTCCTTCGTTTGCCCGCATTCCCAACTATCTAGTGGCTCGTGTGCTCCCAAAAGAGTTTTCATCTCAGCAAAAGAAGAAATTCTTTTCTGAGCTGAAGAACTATTTTTGGGAGGACCAGCATCTTTTCGGAATATGTGCCGACCAAATGATAAGGAGGTGTGTTTCTTATGAAGAAGGATTAAATATTATTAAACATTTGCATGAAGGAACGACAGGTGGGCACTATCAAGCTTCTCGCACCGCTCACAATGTGTTAAACGCGTGTTTTTACTGGCCTAGCCTGTTTAAAGACGTGCATGCCTTTTTGAGTAGGTGTGATAGTTGCCAACGGTCGGGGAATATTTCGAATAAAAATGAAATGCCACAAAAGTATTTCCTAGAGTGCGAAGTTTTCGACCTCTGGGGGATTGATTTTGTCGGCCCTTTTCCTTCTAGCTTCAGGAATAAGTACATTTTAGTTGCCATTGATTATGTTTCACGTTGGGCCGAAGCCCAAGCTCTTCCTACGAATGACGACCGAGTCTTAGTTAATTTCCTAAAAAAATTATTTTCTCTCTTCGCTACGCCGCGCGCCATCGTCAGTGATAGGGGTTCCCATTTCTGTAACGCGCAATTTTCAAAAATCCTAACTAAATATGGAGTTACTCATAAGCTTTCCACTGCCTACCACCCCCAAACTATCGGACAAGTCAAAGTAGTAAATAGAGAAATAAAAAGAATTTTAGAAAAGACTTTCTATATATAGAAAAGTCTGGTCAGCAAAATTTGACGATGCTCTATGGGCCTACCGAACAGCATACAAAACCGCCCTCGGATGTACGCCATATTGGTTTGTTTATGGAAAATCGTGTCATTTGCTCGTAGAATTAGAACACCGTGCTTTTTGGGCCTTAAGATTTGTTAACTTCGATCCCCACTCTTGTGGCGATTTTAGAAAATTCCACTTAACGAACTCGACGAGTGGCGCTTAAAGCTTATGAAAAATAATAAATTTTATAAAGAGCGGACGAAGCGTTTGCACGATAAACATCTAGGTACCCAAAAACCTTTAAGCCGGGCGACCACGTTCTTTTATATAACTCACGATTACGTTTATTTTCGGGAAAGCTAAAATCATGATGGTCTTGGCCATTTACAGTAAAAGAAATTTTTCCGTATGGCACGGTTTTAATTTCGCACCCTGAAAAGGGTGAGTTCAAAGTGAATGGGAAGCGTCTTAAACTTTATCTCTGTGGTGATGTCAGTCCAAACTGTATTAATATTCTTCTACACGACTTTAAATTAACTCGACACCGTCTAGTTACTTGCTACTTTGGACAAATAATCGTTCGGACAATATTTTTTAATGCGTCGAGCTCAAACAATGGTTTAAATAAAGAGCGCTCTTGGGAGGCAACCCAACTCTTTTTTCTATTTTCTTTATTTTACACTTTTGCCCCGGACAGCTCCACAAGTTGCGGCTTCCAAAATCATCGCCGTCGATGCTGCTAAATCCATCACAAAGTCCACCAAAATACTTTTCCTGACGATTCAAAGCCCAAGCCTGGAGGAGCGGCATCAGTCAGCTTTCGCTGCGAACTAAAATCGGGGAAGTACCTGTTTTTCAATTCTGTCTTTCATTCTGTACTTTAATTTTCTCTCGTTCTCCAACCTCCTTCTCCATTGCAGACAATGTAGATTTTAAGCTTGGGGAGGACTTCCTCCTTCTTTTTGCTGTTGTAAATATCTTTTACTTTTCCAAAAAAAAAACTATATAGCTGCATTTTGGTATTTCAATAGTACCCCTGTTTTTGTTTTGTTTTTCTCAAAACTTTTATAAACAACATAGTTAATTATAAATCTCTAATCATTATTTTTTAATCATATTTCACAAGTAAAATGTTGGCCATGCTGTGTTTCTAATCGGTAGCATGTTAAGGTGAATATTTTTCTAAAACGCGCATTTCTATTATGGTTTTCCGTCTTATTTTCTTTATTTCCATAAAATCCATCATCCACATTTTCCTTTTCATTTTTAGATAATTTTTGTAAGAATAACTTTTGAATAACGTAGTAGATATGAACAATCCAAGTCACATATTATTTTTATGTTCAAGATAATTTCATCAATCTTCTTTTATTATCTCAGACATGCTTTTTGAAATTTTTCAAATCTATGTTTTAAATAAATTTAAAAAGGCATGAAAATGATTTAGGCCGTTTTTGTTTATGTTTGAGCTTTCTCTGCCAACCTAAAATCTTTTACCACTAGTTAGCCGCTTTGAGGCTTTTTTTCTAATTTCATTTGATAACTCCACATAGCATTTCATTTTCACCAAAGCAAAAATTCCTACCTATCTAATCACGCTGAATTTTTTGAGTTTCATTCAAAAGTTTTATAATCATGCTAGGAAATTTTGTGTTATCTTTGGAAAAATTATTAAAAAAAGTGTACTCAAAAGCAATGTTTGATTTTATTTGGCCAATTCATATGAAAGAAAAATTTTTATGGCCTTTGTTTGAAAAAAGAAAAAAATGACGAGAAAAAATAAATAATAATTAATAAGAAGAAAAGAAACAAAATAAGATATTTGTTAAAAATAAATTTTTTTTTTGAAACTCTTTGTTTTGGTTTAGTGTGATTTTAAGCCTCCATGTTTATCTTTAAATTTCACTCATATTCATGATCCTAAACCAAATGTTTCGGTCCTATTAAGTTCTTTGATTCAGCCTTTTTAAATCTTATTTAACAACTCAAAAAGAAGAAAGTTAATCAGTTTTAGTTCTGGATTTAAACATAGATTTTTGTTATAATTGATATAGTTATAATGCGTTGCTTGGATCTAGTAACAAACTCAATACGTTGTTTCCATTTCGTTGCCTTGCTTAAATCTATTTAAAGAAGGTTCGTCAAAATTCTAGATGATTTATTTTTCGTTAATTAAAGTTTATAAAAGTTTAAACCATACAAAATAATTGGTTTAGATTTACGTTTTACATTCCCCTACCTGAAATTCGCACATAGTAATTGTGTAAGCATGATTAAAACTTTTTGAATTAGTCATTTTTATGATTAGCTAGTTTATATCTTGCTTGGGACAAGCAAAACTTAAGCTTGGGGAATTTGATAATCGGTTTATAGTCAATTTATTAGGGTATTTTCAGGGTTTCAAAGCAAACCATGTCTTGTTAAAGTGCTATTTTGATTCACCTTTGTATATATTTTGTCGCTAATGCGTTTTTCTGCTTTTTTTTTGCAGGTTTTACGGCTTTCAGCCGAATTTTTCTGTGACACGCCCTGGTCACGCCCTACCCAGGCGTGTACCTAGGGAGTGTAACCTAGAGGAATAAGCAATTGGTCCGAAACTGCATTCCCTGGAAACTTAGTGTACACGCCCTCTGTCATGCCCGTGTCACATCCGACAGGCGTGTTATAGAGGCGTGTCCCCAAGTTCAGAGGAATCGCCACAACGCGCTCTTTCTCCCGCTCTACCGTCGCACCGCAATGGACACGCCCCAGGTACACTCCCTACCAGGCGTGACATCGGGCGTGTACTCCAGCAATACCGCCCGTCACCTCCAGCATTCAATTCCAGCTCAACAAACTCATGCCACAAAGAACACGCCCCGGTAAACGCCCTACCAGGGCGTGACATTTGGGCGTGTACTTCAGCACATCGCCAGAATTAAATTCCAGCCAGAAAAAGTCGCACCGAATGTGTCACGCCCCAGGGTCACGCCCGACCCGGCGTGACAGGGGGCGTGACCCCGACCCGAAAAAAATTATAAATAGAGCCCATCTCCAAGGGTTTAGAACACCTTTTGGATTGAGAGGGGAGGTTCTGTCCATTGTATTTTTTGAACTTTTTCAAGCATGTCTCTTCATTTTTAGCTCTTCTTATCTCTAGCTTAATGCTTTCCCTGTATTAGCTCCTAGCTTCTTTATGTAGCATAATGTTAATGATAGTGAAAGTTTACTTTCATGACACTTGTAATCAGGTTTTCAAGTTGTAAGATCCTGTTTCCATTAATAAAGAAGTGTTGTTTTCTTTTTCGCTTCAACTTTGTTTTCATTATTTTCTTCTACGCATCTTCTTTTCTCCATTTCACCATGAGTTACTAATCCTCCTTATACTCGATCTTGATGATCCGAGGTTCGAGTTGATTAAGTTATGATGCTTTAACTCTACTTTTTCTTTCTAAAGGTATACCTTGAAATACTCTTGATTAAAAACCCTAGTTGGAGATATATCATCAGTATGTATATTTTCCATCATTAGCTTTCATTCTTGGCTAGCCGAGAGGCTGATAGTTTGAAGTAAGCACTCAAGAGTAAAGAGAGTTGCACGCACCCCTCGAGAGAGGCAGACATTAAATCTCCTGGATTGGAGTGAAATCCAATAGTGGGGTTCACAGCTTAAAGCGAGCTTTAGATCTCCGGTCGGACGAGAGTTCGGTTGACCATTCCTAAACTCAGGTAGGCACGGCTTCGAGAGAAGCGTGTTTACGCTTATGGAACCTCCACGGTCAAGGTTTTAGCTTTATTAAGTAAAAGTTCATTTTCGCATTTCTTAATCAACTTTAGCCGAGGTGATCCTCGATCGAGTGCTCTTCTCTTTCATTGTCTTAATCCCTCGCTGTAATCGTTTTAATAGCTCTCTATTTTTCCGCAAGCTTTTCTTTCTTAACATAATACTTCTCTCCTCAATCGCATTTTAGTAATCTCTTAAACCCTAAAACATTCTTCGATAAGATAATGGTTTTCGTGTGAGTAAGATTAATTAACGTTTCCCGGGTTTTAATACGACACTTGTGTCCCCTAGCTGCATTTCGATAGGTATACTTGCCTTGTTGGATTGTTAGTTTGGTTATTTTTTCCTTGCGAATATCATTAGATACCACCCTTTATGGTAGAAAATGTCGTACGCCGTTGTCTTGGTTGGAAACGGTTGAATCAAAGTTGTATAAGCGATTAGAGGTGGAGGATGCTACTTCTTTGGTGAGAACCATTCGGGAGAGGTTGCTAATCGCACAGGACCGTCAGGAGAAGTACTATAATGCCAAGCACAGGAACGTGGAGTTCGCTGTGGGCGTCTGGGTGTACTTAAAGATCAAGCTGTTCAAGGGTGTCTTCCGGGTGCGGCGATTGAGAAAGCTAAGCTCGAGGTACCTTGGGCAGTTTGAGGTTCTGGAGCGGGTTGGCGAAGTAGACTATCGTTTGAAGATATCATGGAGCTTAGTGGTCTACATGATGTATTCCATATATCGGTGCTACGGAAGGCGGTTTAAGAGCATACCCAAGTGATCACGGTCGATCAAGTGCCGGTTGATAGTGGGTTGACGATGAAGGTCAAGCCCGTGTGTATTGAAGACTCGGAAGTCAAGCGGCTACACAATAAAGAGATCAGGATGGTCAAGGTCCGTTGGGTCAATTGCGTCCAAGAGGAGCTCTCTTGGGAGCGAGAATAGACTATGCTTGAGGAGTACCCGGAGTTGTTTCACTCAGGTACCATTTATGTTTTATGTTTCTTTCCTTTATGAAATTTCGAGGACGAAATTCTTTTAAGAGGGGTAGAATTGTAATGCCCCGAAAGTCAAAAGACCGACTGGAGGTATTTTGGGCCAAATATGGTATTTGGCAGGGGGCACACGGCCTGGGACACGGGCATGTTAGGCTCGAGTCAACGATTTATCCGCGAGGTCGACGAAATTTGGAGTCGACTATCGTCGAGCAGTGAACACGGCATGAGACACGAGCGTGTCTCAGGGCGTGTCGAACCTGTGTCGACGATCGGCCCGGGGTGTCGACATTTTCGCACGATGATGTGTCGAGACAGGGAACACAGCCTAGGACACGGGTGTGTCCCAGGGTGTGTCGAGCCCGTGTCGACGATCGTCCCGGGGAGTCGACATTTTTGCTCGATGATGTCGAGATATTGAACACGGCCTAGGACACGAGCATGTCTAAGGTCGTGTCGTGTGGTCGACGAACTTCGCTCGACGAAGTGTCGAGACAGTGAACACGGCCTGGAGCCAGCGTGTCCTAATTTGACACGGGGGTGTCAAATAGGACACGGGTGTGTCGAAGACCCGTGTGAGTCTCGTGTTGTTTTTGGGACTGTGTCGATGGGGGCACACGGCCATCCACACGGCCGTGTCAGTTGGAACAACGGGCGTATCAGGTTAAACACGGGAGTGTCGGGACCCGTGTAATTTTTGTAACGCGTTGATTTTGATGGCGAATGAGGGACACGGCCCTGGACACGAGAGTGTCGCAGGCCGTGTTCGGCCCAGATTCTGCATTTTTGATCTGGATCGTAGCCATTCGTTTCCTTATTTTGGGATCCGACGGATGGGGGTTGTTCCTACTGGGATATACCCGTGATTGGGCCTTTGAAACCCTCATTTCACTTGAGTGGTTCTCTTTCTAAGTCTAGAGAGAGGGGAGAGCAAAGGAGGAAGAAGAAGCCTAGATCCGGTCACCGGCGGAGCTTCGGAGCTCCAAATCGCAAACCGACTTCGGATCTACGGATGCAAAGAGAGTGCGGTGCTTTTCATCCGCTTACATTTCCATGGCGCCAAGGAAGAATGCTAGGGTAACGATCCTCTACTTGAGCATGTGAAGCTTTCCTTCTTTTGCATATGAAGCCCACTCTCGCGAGTTTGCGGTGAGTTTGAGGCGTTCCTTCGGGTAGATATGTAAAGACCCCATTGTTTAGAGTCCGTATTCGAGAATGGACATAGGCATGATGTGTGAAGCCTACCCGGACAAGTTTGTCTGTATCGGTGATGTTGCATTACATAATGGCCGGAGAAGACTCCGTGCGAATGTTTGTTTTTCGGGTTTTCTACGAGGTAGATTGCAATCGGGAGCCTTGGGGATTAACTCCAAGGTGCACCCGGAAAACTAGGCAGATGCGTGGTTCTGCCAACATGGTGGCCGGGATCCAACTTGAACATAACTGGGTTATGTGAAGTGTGTAACAGAAACGGGACTCGGGAGAAGTTTGACCCGCGCATATGGCTTAAATTGTCGTTGCGATGTGAGCACGGGTTAGATGGAACCGTACCCGTTCTATGTCGTTCGGTTAAAGAGACCTAAGGGTACGTGGTACTTGTCGTTGGCATAGATGAGTGTCTTCGGCGGTCTATTGCTTAAATTGACGTGACCCATGCCGTGAAGACAAAATGCTCATTATTTGGTCATCAAAGTGGCGGTGGTGAGACCGGGGTGTCTATGGCTTAAATTGACGTGACATTGACCGGTTCACCGAGAATTTGCCTGAGTGCACGGGGCGTGTGGCCGTGCGTTCCAACGCATGTGATGCAATGTATATTTATATACTGCTTGGTTATGCTAATAAACTACAGGGAAGGAGCATCGCCGCCCCGAATTGGTTGCGGGATAGTTATAATTTGGTCAGCATGGCTGGCCGTTGCTTTGATTTGCCACCATTGCGGTGGATTGTGCTTGAAGGTACTGTAGAGCCGAGCGGAAAATAGCAGGCTAAAGCCCAAGTTGCTGAGCCGGCCCTCGAATGTCTAATTTTTGAGTGTTTTATTTTATTCATGTATGGTCGGCCTGCGTGCCGAGGTTTGAAAACATGTAATTGGAGGAAAACAATTGTAAGGCCATAAGGCCTGTACTTATGTATTTGTACTTCATTCCTTTTGGCGTATTAGTGGACATTCATGTTGGTGTTGGGTTCTTTCTTAATGCAACAATTTTAAATTGCTTCCGCTAGAATGCTCTGTATAGGACGTTAAAATGGTTGGATGGTTTCCATAGAGTAACCACCCGGTCTGTCTGTGGTATATGGCGTCGGGCCCCAGCCAGACCGACTGCTATATGCTATGCGACGAATCGGCGGTGTTACACGTAAGATCTGATATACTCTAGAGGGGCGGTGAATAGAGTATGGTGCTTAAAAACATTTTACAACAATTGTTGTAATCTGAGTGAACAAGGAAGCAAATAGTACAGAACCTATCTAATCACAATCTACAAAAGCAACTAATCACAGATCCTAACTAATCACAGATCAATCACAGCCAGAAACAAAAATAAAGACAAGCAAGCCAGAAGACACAAGGAGCTATAGTGGTTCCCCTAAACTTGGGTACATCCACTCTTCTACCACTCGAGGTAGGAATCAACTGCAGGATGAGTTGATCAGGTGTCCTGGGCACCAATGAGCTTTTGATAAGGTGCTCAAAAACCAAATCAGATTTTTTGATCAGGTGTCTTTCCACCAATGAGCTTTTGATAAGGTGCTCAAAAACCAAGCACAAACTTTTGAACGGAGTTTGAAAAACCCTTTACAGAGATGGGGATGAGAGAGTGATGGAAGTCTACTCTTTCTCAAAGCAGCTGAGAAGACTATGTGGATTTTGATGTTGTCAAAGCTCCCCCTGAGTTCTTGAGATGTTCAGGAAACGAAGCTTTGCTATAGGTTGATAGGCCTTCAGAAGTTGATCTCCAGCAAATGATGATTTCAGCAACAGCTGAAATGTTAGGTGTCTGGAGTCCTGAATGAAGATGGCCTTGAACACTTGAATCAAAATAGATCTGAAGATTTCAGTGATCTCCTTGGTTGTGTGTTCTTGTATGAATTCTTTTAGACAGAGAATGTCTACAGCTCTTTCTCTTTTTCTCTTGTGAACAGTTGATGTTGAGAACGATCTTATTCCAGAGAAAATTTTGTTCTTGTTCTTGTTCTGCTTATCTGTGCTGTATGTTAGAGAGATTCAAAAATCTTTTATTTTATTCCCTGGTTCTGAATAGAAAATGATCCTCTGTCAAGAATAGCCGTTGGCCTGTCATTAAATGACTTTCTTAATTTTTATTGTCTTCTGGGGGAAAGTCCAAAGAAACATTCCTTGATAATCCCTTGAAACTTGGTCCAGAATAAATGAAAATGACTACAAGATCTTCTAAATTAATTGCTGAGAATAACTCCTTAACTGTTCTGAATTTGAATCTTGAAAATCTTTTAACTCTTCAGAAAAATGTCGAACTGAGCTCCACTATCGTCGAACTGAGCTCGGCGATTTGGATTTAGACAGCAACAGAGATCGTCGATCTGAGCTCAACTATCGTCGAACTGAGCTCAGAGATAGAGAATCAATAATGTAGTCAAGATCGTCGAACTGAGCTCGAAGATCGTCGAATGGAGTTCGACGATTTGTTGAAGTTGAGCTCAGCGATCGTCAAATGGAGTTCGACGATCCGTCCAAGTTGAGCTAGAAGATCGTCGATTGGAGTTCGACGATTCGTCGTACTGAGCTCGTCAAAATGTCTTAGTCTCCAAACTGAAAAACTTTGGTCTTGAGGGCAGCTTCCAAACCTAACTACTATCCCTTACACTCAATTCTAATTGCCTAGTCTTGGTCAATTTTTAAAGTTTTAAAATCTTGGACATTATTATAGACTTCCTCCATCTAACATTCCTAACTGATTTAGGAAGAAGGTGTGTTTCTTTTCATCCAAGGGTTTGGTGAAAATATCTCCCCTTTGCAAATCAGTTGAGATATATTGAAGTTCAATTTTATTCTTCTCAACATTATCCCTTAAAAAGTGATGCCTAATTTCTATGTGTTTTGTCTTACTATGGAGGACTGGATTTTGAGCTATAGAAATAGCACCGGTGTTATCGCAAAATATTTTAGACTTCTCTAAGTTGTAGCCATAGTCTAGGAGTTGGTTTTGAATCCACAATATTTGTGAACAACAACTGCCTACAGCCATATATTCAGCTTCAACAGTTGAAGTTGACACAGATGTTTGTTTCTTGCAAAAACAAGAGACAACTCTGTCACCAAGAAACTAACAAGTTCCACTGGTGCTTTTCCTGTCAATTCTGCATCCAGCATAATCAGTATCAGAAAATCTAGTTAAATCAAATGCTGAATCTTTTGGATACCAGAGACCTAGATTTGGACAACGTTTAACATACCTGAGAATCCTTTTTACTAATGTTAGGTGTGACTCTCTAGGGCTTACTTGGAATCTAGCACATATGCATGTAACAAACATTATATTAGGTCTACTAGCTATAAGGTACAATAAAGAGCCAATCATTGCACTATATGTTGTCTGATCAACAGGTTTCCCATGTTCATCAGCATCCAGTACAGTATTTGTAGGCATAGGTGTTTTCATACAAGATGCTTCAGACATAGCAAATTTCTTAACCAATTCATTTGCATAGTTGGTTTGAGAAATAATGATGCCTTCAACATGTTGTTTGACTTGCAATCCTAGAAAGAAGGATAGCTCACCCATGCAACTCATTTCAAATTTAGAATGCATTAGGTTTGAAAACCTTCTGCACAAGTTTGAATCAGTAGAACCAAAAATAATATCATCTACATAAATCTGTACTAGTAGGGTATGGGACTTATGTGTTCTAATGAAAAGAGTTTGGTCTACTCTACCCCTTATAAATCCATTTTCCAGAAGGAAGCATGCTAGGGTCTCATACCATGCTCTAGGAGCTTGCTTGAGACCATAAAATGCTTTGGTCAACTTAAAAACATAATTAGGATAAGTTGGAGAGATAAAACATGGAGGTTGTCTGACATATACTTCTTCTTTGATGTCTCCATTGAGAAAGGCACTCTTTACATCCATCTGATATACCTTGAAGCCTTTGTGTGCTGCATAAGCTAAGAAGATTCTGATGGCTTTCAATCTTGCAACTGGTGCAAAAGTCTGGTCATAGTCTATTGTCTTCTTCTTGTGAGTATCCTTGAGCAACTAGCCTTGCCTTGTTCCTTACAATTACTCCTTGATCATCCAATTTGTTTCTGAACACCCACTTTGTTCCAACAATGGAGTGATCCTTAGGCTTTGGCACTAGTTCCCAAACTTTGTTCCTTTCAAATTGATGCAACACTTCTTGCATTGCAATGATCCAGTGTGGATCTTGCTCTGCATCTTGAATGGATTGAGGTTCAATTTGAGATAGGAAGTAAGTGTGAAACAGTTTTGGTTGACCTGATTTTTGGGTTTGCACAACAACTGAGATGTCTCCAATTCTTGGGAAATTGGATGGTCTCTTGATGTTACTAAATCAACAGGGGGTGTTGATTGTTCACCAACCTGTGTTGTTGTTTCCTCTTGTGGTACAACAACTGGCTCTTCAAGTTGTGTTTCTTCAGCATGTTGAATGCTTTCTTCAACTTCACTGCTTTCCTCTTCTTGAGTAACCTGTAACCTGTTCAAATCTTCAGCAAGAGAATGTACCTGCAAATGTTCTATCATATAAGTATTCTTCTCCTTGAAAGACATGTTAGATTCATCAAATGATATGTGAACAGATTCTTCAATTTTAAGAGATGATTTATTATAAACCCTATAAGCCTTACTGATCATGGAGTATCCCAGAAACACTCCTTCATCAGCTTTAGCTTGAAATTTTGCTAAATATCTCTTGTCATTATTATGTATATAACAAATGCAGCCAAAAATTCTAAAATAATCAACTTTAGGTTTCTTCCCTTTGAGTAATTCATAGGGAGCCTTTCCCTTTAGTTTAGTATTAAACTTCTATTCAGCACATAGTTGGAGGTGTTCACTGCCTCTGCCCAAAAAGATACAGGAAGGTGAGCATCTGACAACAATGTAGTGACATATTCAATAAGTGTTCTATTTTTCCTTTCAGCTACCCCATTTTGTTGAGGAGTTCTAGGAGCTGAGAAAGTATGTCTGATCCCTTCACTCTGATAGAACTCTTGCATAAGAAGAGAATCAAACTCTATCCCATGATCACTTCTGATCAGGGCAATGTGAGTATTGAACTCAATCTGTATACATTTGAGAAACTCTGTCAAACACTTAAAGTTATCAGACTTCTTCCTCAGAAAGAACACCCATGTGAATTTAGAGAAGTCATCTACAACTACTAAAGTATAAGATTTCCCTCCTAGGCTTTATACTGTAATGGGTCCAAAAAGATTCATGTGTAACAGATACAAGATCCTAAATGAATCACTCTTATTAAGTGATTTGAAACTGTTTTTAGTTTGCTTGCCTAATTGACAATCCCTGCAGAGTCCTTCCTTCTTATAGGGGCCAGAAGGTAGTCCTGTAACAAGGTTGTCCTTGGATATCCTAGCAATAGTTCTAAGGTTTAAATGTCCTAGTCTCTTATGCCATAAAACATTTGGTCTACAAACAGAATTGAACAGGCAAATGTCTACATCTGTTGAAAGAAAATCTACTAAATATATGTTACCTTTCCTTTTACCTGTCAACATAGTTGTGTTGTCCTCTGACTTGATCTTGCATAAAGCTTTGCTGAAAGTCACCTGGTAGCCTTCATCACATAGCTGACTGATGCTGATCAAATTGTGCTTCAGTCCATCCACATATGCTACCTTCTTGAATGTCACTGTTCCAATCTGGACTGCACCATATCCTTTAGTTTGTCCAAAGTTTGAATCACCAAATATGACTTTGGGTCCAAGCTTGGCTTTAAAGGATGTGAGGTTGTCCTTATTTCCTGTCATGTGCTTTCAGCACCCACTATCCAAGTACCATTGCTGGTTTGATGTTGGATAGGTCTTCACCTGCACATAAAATAATTCATTTGTTTTTGACCCAGTTTACCTTGGGCCTAGGTTGATGAACTTTAAAATCAGAAATAAAAGACATCTCAGGTTAACTCTTATAACCTTCAGAATGATATCTCCTTAGAGGTATTATCCATTCAGTATAAGGGTTAAAGCTTTGGGATGAAGGACCCCTAGGATTTGATTTTGATTTGCCATTGAAGGAGTTTCCAGAGCTCTGATCTCTGTTCGATGATCGTGGAGCTGCGTTCGACGATCTTGGGTCAGATCGTCGAGCTCCATTCGACGGTCGACTGTGGCAGAGTTCAGGAATTTTAGATCGTCGACCTGAGTTCGACGATTTTGCCTGAGATCGTCGATCTGCGTTCGGCGGTCGTCGAGCTCCGTTCGACGATTTCTGCTGGAACTTGGTTTTCTTAGGCAGATCAGAATTTTTCCTAGCTACCTCTACAACTCCCATCCCTTTATCAGAAATGAACTTGATTGGGGTTGTTAGAACTATAGGTTGGCTGGATGAAGCACGCAAGCCCAGTGTACTATTGAATCTGGAGTTCACTGTGCTTGTGATGTCCATCAGCTTGATACTTCTCCCATTAAGGGATTCTTCAAGCTTCTTGGCCTCTGATAGCTCACCTTTCAGTGAAGCTATCTGCTCCCTACATCACTCTAACTCCTGAGAGAGTTTGAGGTTTTCTGACTTTAAGGTACTATGTTCAGATAATTGATTTCTGAGAGAGATAATTTCCTTCTCTCAAATTTTAGTAAGTCTAAACATAATGCTTTAAACTCAGACTTAAAGTCCTCTAAATTGAAATCAAATGAACTAATTACCTGGTCTTCTTCAAGTTGAGTCTCTGAATCTGACTCTGACTCTTCTGCATCTGAATTGTGTTGAGAGGCATTGATTGCCATCATGCAGAACTCCTTCTCTTCTGCATCATCTTCATCATCACTGGAGCTGGATGAAGCTTCTGACTCCTCTTCAGTCTCACTCCAGGATTCAGCAACAAATCCCTTCCTTGTGTGTTTGTTCTTGCTGGAGGAGGGTTTGCCATTGCAATTACTCTTGAAGTCTTTCTCCTTTCTTCTTTCTTTCTTGTCCCTTCTGTCCTTGTTTTCATTTTCTGGGTAGTCAGGTACAATATGCCCTGGTTTCCTGCAACCAAAGCAAACAATTTCTTTATTATTTTACTTATCATACCTTGGCTTATCATGCTCCTTGTATGATCTCTTTTTGAAGTCCTTTCTGGCCATCTTGTAGAATCTTTTGGCCAATAGACTGAGCAGCTCATCATTGCCTGTGACTTTGTCTTCACTGATCTTCAGTTGCTTTGAAAGCTATTGTCTTTTCTTTTCTTGTGGCTGGTGAGGCAGCTTTCTGCTCTTCTTCTCTATTTTTGATGAGCAACTCATAAGATTTGAGCTTGCCCAAAAGAGCTTCTGTGGTGATCTCATTCAGACTTCTGGCATCCTTGATTGGCCAGATCCTTGAGTCCCAAGTGCTTGGGAAGCACATTAGGATTTTGTCATTAAGTTCAGTCAGTGAGATCTCCTTATCCAAAGTCTTGAGTTCATTAACTATCAGACTGAGCCTGTTATACATGTCAGCTACTGGCTCAGCATCTCCTTTCTTGAAATTCTCATATTGGGATATGAGGTGGGATCTCCTGTCCTTTCTTTCATCAGCTGATCCTGAGACTATTTCAGACAGTTTATCCCAGATTTCCTTTGCTGAATTGCATTCAGCCACCTTTTGGAAGACGTCATCAGACATAGTTTGGGCTAAGATGTTCATAGCCTTTGCATCAGCTACCTTCCACTTCTTGATATCAGCATCTGTTCCTGATGGAGGTGGAACATCATTTGTGCTTGTGTTCTCTGGAGGTCTTGGACAAACTGTTAAAACAGGATTAAAAATGTCCTCGTCAATAGAATTCATGTATAATCTAATCCTTGCTATCTAAAGTGCAAAATTGGACAGATTGCACACTGGAGGTCTGGTGCTGCATAATCTTTGTTTGGGGTCATGATTTGTGAAAATAATATAATAATAAAATCAAAAGAAAACTGATCTAACTAGGAATCTTTGGGTTCAGGTGTTAGCCTGTGCAACCACAAGGTGTGGTATGTTTAACCAACCTCGCTTTGATACCAATTGAATGTGTGCGTTAGATCTGATATACTCTAGAGGGGGGGGGGGGGTGAATAGAGTATGGTGCTTAAAAACTTTTTACAACAGTTGCTGTAATCTGAGTGAACAGGGAAGCACATAGTACAGAATATTAATCACAATCTACAAAAGCAACTAATCACAGATCTAACTAATCACAGATCAATCATAGCTAGAAACAAAAATAAAGACAAGCAAGCCAGAAGACACAAGGAGCTATAGTGGTTCCCCTAAACTTGGGTAATCACTCTTCTACCACCCTAGGTAGGAATCCACTGCAGGATGAGTTGATCAGGTGTCCTGGGGCACCAATGAGATTTTGATAAGGTGCTCAAAACCAAATCAGATTTTTTGATCAGGTGTTTGCCACCAATGAGCTTTTGATTAGGTGCTCAAAAACCAAGCACAAACTTTTGAAGGAGTTTGAAAAACCTTTACAGAGATGGAGATGAGAGAGTGATGGAAGTCTTCTCTTTCTCAAGTAACTGAGAAGACTATGTGGATTTTGATGTTGTCAAAGCTCCCCTGAGTTCTGAGATGTTCAGGAAATGAAGCTTTGCTGTAGGGTGATAGGCCTT
>JBBWWR010000107.1:0-60512 GCA_039583875.1 Platanthera guangdongensis
AGCGTATGTGGGGGTCCTCACTTCTGAAGATGACTGCAAGGATCCTTCGGATTGCATCAGAGCTCCAGTATCCTTGTCAGAGACTGAAGAAGATAGTGAGGAAAGCAGCTCCGACGAGGACGAAACATTGGTCACTGATTCTAATGAAAAAACCCAGATGAGCAGGTATCATCTTCATCCTGTCCCACATCTTTGACTTTTCTGAAGACAGAAACTGCTCTCCTCCAGAAAATATGATTCCCTGAAGAGAGCCCTTCAGGAAAAGCAATCTACTTGCTGAGGAGCAAGCTCGAGAGATTGCTCAACTGAAGATCTTGTTTGTTCTCCAATTGGCGTCCAACAAGGTCAAGGACTCTAAGATCTCAGCTCTAGAGAATAGTCTAGAAAATGAGAACGTATAGTATCCAACTTCTCCAAAGTTGATGCTATAAAGAGAAAACAAGAAACCGGGTGGATCTCCGGATTATCCAGGGATGGAGAAATGGGGAAACGGTGTTACGACCTCCCACTCCAAGCGGGAAGGCAACTCATCATGCCTTCAGGTATGACCACAGGAATAATCGTGGTCACTGTAAGGGTGAGTGTCCCCATGTGGAAATGTCCATAGTGCAAGAGGCATCATGGCACACCATGAAGAAATACCTAAGGCTCATTCTGAGCCCTTTGTATTCACGGCCACTGCCACAACAAAGTGTGGATCTGCAGGTCCTGGTTCACAGAAGAATTCTCTCCATTCGAGGACACGGGATAGGGAGAATAGAAGTCATGATGTCAGGCGTCATGGAGCCTCTGCAAGGAAGATGCCTGAAAGAATGCACCACCTTCTCGGCCTCATAACGCTCACATCATGCATTCGTTACACCCTTCATCATGCCTCGATGGAAGAGGAATTTGTGCAACAAGAACATGCCCTATCCCTTTGAGACCTAGGACCGTGACTACATCAGTCACTAGATCAGGTCAAAAACGGCGATACAACATTCACTCTTGTTGGTGCTGCGGCAAAGTGGGACACTTTGCCATTGACTGTTGGCACAAACCTCTTGTGCCCACAGCAAGGGCTTCTCCAATTATAGGGACAGAGGCAGTCTTCAGACAGGTTTTCTCAAGGAAGGCAGTTGCGTGTTCATGCTAATAGAAACCTAGGACCCAATATGATTTGGGTTCCTAAGGTCAAGTAATTCTGTTTTGCAGGGTAGTCTAGGTCCCCGTGAATACTTGGAACTAGACAGTACGTGGCTCAAGGCTAGCTTGGATCAAGCGTCTGCAATAACAGACGTGCTACCTGTTGAGCATAATCACTTTAAGCTACTGATATGTACTACCTGTGGGACTAAGACGATGACTCTCCATATCCCAGGTAATTTTGATCAGTTCAAGGACTTGTGTCATGATGCATCCTCATTCAAAGTAAATGTATATATATTGTTATCCTTGTGTATAAGTATACGTATGCTCATCATATATATGTACACCTTTAAGGAAAGATTACCTCGAGGCATGCAAATCATTACACATCAATATAAGTTAACCAAGATATGTCGTTGCGAATTTCGACTAATCACAATGACATCACAAAGTGTCTGGAGAAGCGTCATTCAAATCCAAATAGATTGTCATTATAATAAATATGTATTCCTTAATCTTGTGTTAACTTGACACTCGAAGAATGTGAAAATTGTGCAATGCTTCCCAAAGGTTCAAGACAAACATCAATATATATATTCCAATCCCGCCGACCCATTTTATATCTCGCCGATTCGACAAACGGTATTAGAAACCAAATTAGACAAATCTCGCCGAATCCCGTCCAAGAAACTCGCAGACCGCTCGGCTTCCCCCGAATCCCGACGACCCCTATAAATCCCGCCGAAAGAATCTCCGCCGGTTCACCTTCCTCACGACTCGCGCAGGAGACCTCTGGACGACCCTCGCCTTCCTCGGCAAGTGTTCTTCCGCGAACTCGCCGACACCCGCAGTCCTTGGTATCACGCTCTCGTCGACGCGTCGAATAGCTGCTGTGTGTGACCTCTTCCGCAAACTCGCGCAGGAGACCTCCCCGTGAGATTCTAACAAGGGGCACCCCACGGGATACCACCGAAGCTCTTCCTGAAGCTCACAACTCTCTTCCACCGAGGCCCTTAGGTAACCTCCTCCTTACTGGCTCCAAGGCCGAACCCCATGTGATGCTTTCGTTTTGAATGAACACTATGCTTGGAGTCGGGCTTCTTTCTAGATCCTCAATGGCCCCAAGGACGACCGCAGGTTTGATTTCTGGTTGCGAACTGGTTCGCACTGGTTTTTCTCATGCCTCGGACGAGTTCCGAAACATCGTTCTCATGTTGGAAGAAGCCGGGCTAACCTTCATATTGGAGCACCCTTGCAAAGTCTTAGATAAAGAAGTGCTGGAGTTCTTTTCTACAGCAAGGCTTCGAAACCGAGACCCATCATCAAGAGCAAGGTGGCGGGGACTAAGTAAAGATGTCTGCCAGTAAGCTATCACGCTACCTGCAGCTCTCAAGTGCGGAGCAGGAAGACTATTTGGAGGACGAGGACAAAGCCAGAACCCTCCTGTTCTGCGGTCTACCCGAGGCACACGATCAGTAAAACGAAAAGAGATGAAGAAGAAGGGAAGCTCCTATCCGACATCATAGGAAAAGTACTCATCTGTAAGCCAGGCTCCCATGATCATATCTCCGGAGATATGTTCAAAATTCTCATAGCTGTGGTCTGCAGAAAGAGGTTCAACTGGGGAGAGTTGATGTTTCAAAAGATCAAGGGACACTCTGGGCACTCCGAGCTTCGGCCGCATCATCAGTCTATATCTCAACCAGCTCAACGGAGAAAATTTGACATGAGCAAAGGAGTTCCTCTACATTACTTGAAAAAGATGGATGCCACTGTATTTGATCGAGGGAGCGGCGCATCGGACAGCCTGCTGTAGAAGAGCATGAGGAAGTATCTCCCGCAGCCTCCCCCCGTGAAATTCCTGATACTGTGATTGCAGGAATCGAGGGGGAGTCTCTACCCACTCATTTGGATATGATATCTGAAATCGCCCAGGTGGCAAGAGATGCGGTGGCAGAAGTTCATGCAGAAGGTGAACCTGGGTTGGAGGATGAGGAGGTCCTGAACAGAAACACCCTCGGAACTGAAGCTGAAAACACTGGACTCTGCTGATCAAGAAGTGGAAGAAGATGCTGATATGGATGAGTTTTTGGATGAGGACGGAAAGGACGAGGTCAGTGAGGGCCATGAAGTGGTTGAATCTCCAGATACTGATGAACCTCCTACTGCTAAGCCTGCACCAGTGAGGGGGAGGTAAATGAGGCCACCAACATTCCTCCCATAGAGGCTGTGATTGTATCCAGCTCTACTGATGCTTCTGCGGCCGAGCCAGAACAAGGCCAAGAAGTGCCTCCGGGTATTCCACTACGAGATGACCTAGCCATTCACACTGTACATATAATTCAGGGCATCGTGAATGAGCTTAAAACCTCTTTTGATAAAACTCAGAAAACAATACTGCAAGAGATTAAGACTTCTGAAGATCTCATGCTGAAGAATATGGTGGCAATCAAACACAAACTGGATATGATGGAGAAGAAGTTTGAAGAAAAGTATACTGCGGCCGGCGAAGCTGTCACACTGTTAATGGCCGGCTTGAAAAAGACTACTGACACTCTGGCTGTTGTCAATCAGAACACACACGTTGTGGCCAACAATATTCAGAAATTTGATGGCAACATGGTCACTTTAAATGCAAATCAGCAGGCCCTAGTCACTGAATTCAGCAAGACAACTAAGCACATTGATGACTCCTTGCACTCATATGCCAATTGCATAGCTGAAGAAGCCAAAAAGGGGGAGAAGGAGTATATCGCTAAGATGGCTGAGCTCCAGAAAAGCATGGATGCAAACTTTGTGAAATCAAGCAACTACGTCTATGAGAGTTGCTGGTGGATGCTACAACAGGCACTGGGCACGTTAGGAGTCGTCCTACCTGACCAACCTGCCGGTGCTCAGGCTCCTGAGACTTCTACGGCTGGAGGAAGTACATATTGCTGAGAATGTAAGTACAAGTGCTGCTGATATTTTCACTGTGAAGCTGATGCTAGGGCCATCTCCAAATCTCAGCTGAGAAGCATGTTTGACCAGGAGGCCTTAGCTAAAGCAAGAGGAAGAGGAAAATCAGGAAGGGACATCAAGGAGACACCAACTCAAAAGAGGATCAGACTAAGTGAGGAGGAGGTAAGAAACGAAAGGTGGGCCCAGTCTCAAGGAGCATCATCCTAGACACCTTCCTGCTGCAAGAAAGAGGAGAGATAAATCGAAATGAAGCATATAGTCAGTATGAATGGAGACGCACAAAGCATTTGAAGCGAAACGCAACATTTTCTTCAGAAACAACAAGGATCCAGACAAGTTGCTCCTCTAGGTACTATCCGAAGCCCAAGGAATACATGGAAAGGCAGAGCAAAAAGTACTTGGCGCAAACTCTTAAGGGTGACGGAGCTAGGACAAATAGTCACTATCTTATAGCTGGTCACGGTGTATTAAGAACATTTAACAATTATTACTGTCGTGTGAACAATTCTGACTATATGTGAATATATTTCTCTGGTATAATATATAATATATATTCTTGAATGTGTGAATGACTCAAGTCCTGTTCTGATTGCATTTATTACCTTGTGTTGCATAATTAATTTTTAAATGCTATAATTATTATTTGATAGGTGTTATTCATCTTAGCTAGTAGGGTTTTGGCTTCGTCAAATAGGGGGAGATTGTTGGGTATTGTATCCACGATTACCTAGATTGAGGAAGCCCCCTGTCAAGCTAAGATGAATTCACAATGTATTTGATGAAACATTTCAAGTTGTACTTGCAGTTTCTCCACGCTAAGTGCACACCAATGTCAGGGTGCAGTAGGTCAATATACACGGGTCTGCACGACGTAATCCCTCGTTGAGCAGATCAGTGTGTTGGCCTATGTGTACTCTCTCTATTGGAGTGCACTTACTTTCAAGTACAGGACCGCTCATATGCAAGAGAAGACAAGGAGCATGGAGGATCAAGGAGCAGCTCCTAGGTGGAAGACGAAAAATCGTCAAGGCAAATTCGACGAGAATCACCAAGTGATTCTCGCCGAATCGGCGAGAATCACTTGGTGATTCTCGCCGAATCGACGAGAATCGTCAGTGATTCTCGCCGACTCCTTCTGGCCATCTCAATATGGTGCCAAGCAAGATTCGGCGAGAATCACTTGTAATTCCCGCCGAACCAGTGGTCATGCAGCCCATGAATACCAAGACCAATTCGTTGAGAATCGGCAAGTGATTCGACGAGAATCACAAACGATTCTCGACGAATCGTCGAGAATCACTTGGTGATTCTCGCCGATTCGTCGAGAATCGTCTGCGATTCTCGCCGATTTTTACTTGGCATTTTCTCAGAATGCTGCTGGACCGGATTCTGCTTCTGGACTTATTTGAACCGGATTTTGGGGATTTCTTTTGTGGGTCCCACAAACGGTCATATTTGAGAATACTACAGTATAAATACATGAGGATTTTTGAACAGTAGAAGACGGATAAGAGAAAAAGAAAAAAAACGAGCGGCGACGTAACCCTAAATCCGCGAACTCGCTCCGCTCCGCCGCCGCCGCTCGCGTCAAGTGGTCGCCGCTGCTGATCGCTCATCTTCCCGATCTCCGGTGACAGAAGCTTAGCAAGGCTTGTGTCTCACGCGTCTATCCGGAGATCTCTTGTCTCTCGATTCGTTGACCGGGAAAAACTCCCCCGTCCGAATCGATTGAGACGACTGATCCTAGAGTGACCGTTGGTAGACCTAGCTTGCTTCGCTACGAAGTTTAGATCTCCAAGTTCTGCAGCCACTCTTCATCGTAGCCGCCAATCCCGAAGCTAGCGCCGCTCGTGTGCCGCCGCCGGTTCCGGGGAGATCTTCTCCAAGAGAGACCAAGGTCGTAGACTCTTCATCGACTTCAAGAACACGTCGTCGAACAAAGAGGAACACCGAAGTCTCCAAAAGAAGTTTGTATTTCATATACATTCCATATTTACTTGTGTTGTAAAGGAACTTTTGTTCCGTGGTGTAAGGGTTGGGTGCAACCCGATTTGTGGAGTGTTGACTCTCACGTGTGGAAGGACTCCTTCCGTTAGTGAAGGGATTGGATTTCAATCCCGTTGGAGAAGTGACCGAGTCGTCCCTTGTTGGGGAGATAGGTCGAAGGGGAAAGTGGATGTACCCAAGTCGGGGACCACTATAAATTTGCTGTGTATTCTGTGTTCTGTGTTTGTTGCTTTTATTGTGCAGGTACATCTGTGAATTCCGCAAAAGAACCATACGTCACCTATTCCCCCCCCATAGGTGCACATAGCCGACACTAGGTGGACTTTCAGGTCTCACACATAATGTCTAGGCAGTAGACATTCCTCTTCCTATATCCTGTCAAAATGATCTCTTGATCACTTGACCTCTTGATATGACAACCATTTTTCACCAATGAGATGCCATACCCTACATCACTTAATTGACTTATACTTATTAGGTTGTGTTTCAACCCTTAACATAAGCACTTGAGTAATGGTAGATAAGTTACTAGAAATGTTACCAAACCCTTTGATGATTCCTTTTTCAGAACCACCAAAGGTACTTTTGGCCCATCTTTGATTGGAATGTAGTCCCTTAGTAGTCCCCTAGTTCCAGTCATATGTCTGGAACATACACTGTCCAAGTACCATATTGGGGCATGGCCACTTAGACTCACCTGCAAAACAGATTAGTGAACCTTAGAACCCAAAGTATTCTTGTTCCTTGGTACTTGTTAGTTGCAACCTGACAAGCTACCTACTGGTTTTCCAATAGGCAGTTTGTTACTCACTTTGGCACTAGCATTGTGCCAACAGTCCATTGCAAAGTGGCCAACCTTGCCACAGCACCGACATTCAAACTTATTGTACCTTTGCTTAGGTACTGTCTTTGCTGTCTTATCTACAGCTGACTTGTTGAGTGTTGGGGCTTTGCCCTTGGACTGGACTGGACAGTCCTTGCAGGGTTTAATAAACCCAGTCCAGCCTTGCCTTTGTGATGAACAAATTCATCAATAAAGGTAGGACTGACTTAGGTTTAGAAAACTAGCATAAGCTCTCTCTCCTTCTGAAGATTAATCTCCAGACTCTTGATTTGATCATTCTTATAGGTGATAGTTCCCCATCTGAATCACTATTATGTGCTTCAGTCTGGCTATCTCATTAAGCTTTTGATCAAATAACTTCTCAAATTCTGTTGCAGCAGCTTTGAGATCAGCAATTTCCTTTGCCTGACTTTTGGCTAGAGACTTGCTCTTCTTATAAGCTTGCAACAGTACTTTATATTCATCTATCAGCTGATGAATATCTCCTCAGACTCAGATACACTCTCATCACTAGATGATGATGAATCTGATTCTGTACTGGCACAAGAAACTGAACTTAAAGTTGAACTTTGTACCTTACTGGGTCCTGACTGCTCCAGATTTTGTCATTTTCAGTCAATGCCATCAGTCCTTGGCATGACAGTCTTCTTTCTCATATATAGAATCCATAATTTGCATGAATTCTTCTTCTTCTTCTTCAGCAAACAACCCTATGTATGCCTCAGCATCTGACTCAGTTTCTGAAGAAGAAATATCTGACAGAGTCTTCTCCTTTTTGGCAACAAATGACTTTTCTTTCTTGCCTTTGAAATGAGTCTTCTTCCTGTCACTAGACTCCTTTCTCTTTTCTGGACAATCTGCAACAACATGGCCTTGTCTATTGCAGCAATAGCAAACTATTTTTGAAACAGTTGCCTTGCTAGATTTAGTCCTCTTCCTGTCCTTCTTTGAAGCCTTTTTATTCTGATATAAGTCTTCTTTTCCCTGTGAAGTAGAAGGCCTTGACCTCCACTGTTTCTTCTTCAAGAACTTCTGAAAATGTCTAGTGAAGGCAGCAAAGTCTTCATCACTTTCACTGCTTTCAGATTTTGTACTTGCTGACTCATCTGATTCAGAATCAGCTGCTTTTGGAGGTGGAGAAGGTGACTTACATTTGTACTTTCTGGGGGCTTCTGTCTTGAAAGCTACTGTTCTTTCCTTATGTTCATTTTTTGTTGATTTCTCCTCCTCTTTCCTCACTGTCAACTGCATTTCATAAGACAATAATTTGCCAAACAGTGTAGGTGGAGGAATTTCTCCCAACTTAGTCATTTCTCTAATGGCACAGATTTGGTCCCAATCTTTAGTTAGGGACCTTAGAAACTTGTCATTGAGTTCATAATTACTGAAATCTCTTCCATAGGACATGAGTTCATTCACTATCCTATAGAACTTCTTATAGCACTCAGTTATGCTATCACCCTTTCCTTGTCTAAAACTTTCATACTCTTGATTTAGCAAGGATTTTATGTCTTGCCTTACTTCTTCAGAACCCTCCATATACACAATAAGAGTATCCCACATCTCTTTGGCTGTCTTACAGTGTATTAGATTCTGAAAAGTTGCATCATCTATGGCACTCACTATAATGTTTTGAGCCCTTTTGTCCATGGTGGCTAGGACAATCTCATCCTTTGTCATTTCAGAGAAACTTTGGTGTTCTCTGATTTGCATCTAGAACTGATATCTTCATGGGCACATATGACCCTTCCTTTACTGTGATGTAAATCCTAGGGTTTGAGGCTTCCATAAACAGCCTCACCCTTTCTTTCCAGATCCCAAATATCTCTTTCCTACATATAGGTAATTTCATGGATCCCAATTCCTTGTGATTCTCAGAGGAACCCATGGTTCTTGATTTTCTTGAATCTGTAGTTTGACTTATACTGAATCTGCCAGTAGGATCTCCTCAGACTGTTAGTCCTTTTTGAGGAACCTCCCTCTGATACCACTTGAAGATATAGTACCTAAACACCTAGAGGGGGGGTGAATAGGTGACCAAATTCTTTTTAAACTTTAATGGCAGCAATCAGTTTTTAACACAGAATTTAATCTACTATTGCACAGCAATCAAACAGCATTCACAGCAAATCATAGCACACAGAAGACACTCAGTTTTATAGTGGTTCCCCAAGGTTTGGGTACATCCACTTTCCCCCTTCGCCTATCTAGCAGTGTACTAGATTCGGCCAAACTTCTCCACTATCTCAGAACCCAAACTGGTTCCTACACCTCAGGCCCAAGGCCCTACAACTCAGCTTTTCCACAAAGCCTACACTCAGCCACAAAGGCCTACACTCAGCCACCCAGGCCTACACTCAGCCACCAAGGCTACACTCAGATATTTCAATCTCCTACACTCAGGCTCTCAAGCCCTACACTCAGCCTTTATAATTACAGGCTTACAAAAACTCAGATCCAAAGGATCCTACAAGATAAAATGAATACAATAATGTGACTCAACAACTCAAAGAAAAGAGAGAGAAGAGTTGTGAGTTTCTTGATGAGTTCTTGGAAGAATTCAGCTGGATTCAATCTGACTTAGCTTTCTTCAAAGGTTCTTGAAAGTAGAACTTAATAAGATTGACTCCTTCTGCAGTTGATCCTTGATCTCTGCTTCTTAAGATCCAGAATAAATCTGAACCCTTCTTCTCAGCCTAGTTCCAACGGTTGATTTCTTGGATGAAGCTCTCTCTCTCCAACTTCTTAGATCTGCATTTGATTCTTCAAAGAATAACTAGATCTTCTTTATTGAATACTTGATCAATGATTTGAACTTTATCAATCTTCAACCACTTTTTTTAACCACTTCTTCTGTAGACAGCACAAGCCTATTTATAGGTCTTCTTCATGGTAACCGGCTGGTCCGGTCCATAACTGAATTCTGACATCTCTGACAGGTGCTGTAGACCGGCTGGAACGACAGCTGTCAAGTCATCCAGTCAGTTCTTGAAAATTCTCTAACTGTCTAGAAGTGTCGAGACTATCTGTCTTTAAGTGTCGACACTTATAGACCAAGTGTCGACACATGTTGTCTAAGTGTCGACACTAGTCTACAAGATGTCGACACAACTCCTTGTGTTGTAGATTCTATGTCTCGACACAGTTTCTTCTTCATGTGTCGACACTGAAATTGAGTGTCGACACAAGTACTTGATCTTCTGTATATTGCTGAATTCTTCTAAGTGTCGACACATCTCCTTTGTGTCGACACATCTTCATGTGTTGAATCTGTTAAGTGTCGACACAGCTTCTTGGTGTCGACACATGTCTTCAGTGTTCATACTTGCTGAGTGTCGACATAGCTCCTTGTGTCGACACTTGATTCTTCTGTTGAGACTTCAGCTGAGTGTCGACACATCCCCTTAGTGTCGACACTTGTACTTAGAATATTTTGTTGATCTTGTTGTTCTTTGTTAAGTGTCGACACAGCTCCATGTGTCGACACTTTCTTCAAGTGTTGACTCTTCTGTTGAGTGTCGACACATTGTTCTGGGTGTCGACACTTATACTTAGTCTCTGCTGACTTTTGCTGAGTGTCGACACAGCTTCCAAGTGTCGACACTTTCTGGTGTAGACACAGCTTCACTGGGTGTCAACACAATTGTTAAGTGTCGACACAGCTTTACTGGCTTTTCTTCATTGAGTGTCGACACAGCTCCTTGTGTCGACACTTTTTGTCTGGTGTCGACTCAGCATCCCTGGTGTCGACACAATGACTCCAAGTGTCGACACTGCTTGCCTGGGTGTCGACACAAGTCTTCTTAAGTGTCGACACTTTCCCTCTGGGTGTCGACACATGGACTTAGAAACTTTTTGCTTCATTCCTGCAAATACTTAACCCGCACAAGTAACTCAAAAACACATCAAATACATTTTGATGTATATCATTGAGTTGGGTGAGGCTTCTTCAAATCAGGTACATTTAAACCAATGTACCCAACACGTATGTGTTCCGTTTGTTTGTGGAGTTCAATGTGCTAGTTGAGGGCCGGCTTGTCCTACGGGTCAAGAAGTTGAGAACAGTCAATAGAGGTGAGTTTGTTTCAACTGAGTTCTCTAACTTCTGTAGGAAGAACGACATCCAAAGGGAGCTCACTTGTGTTCATACTCAACAACAAAATGGAGTAGCAGAGTGGAAGATCCGTCATCTGACGGAGACCTGCAAGTGTTGGCTTCATGCCAAAGGCATTACAAGGTCCTTCTGGGCGGAAGGGATGGACTATGCAACTTGTCATCAATCGAATGCCTTTGAGTCCGATCAACATAAAGTCTCCTCATGAGATGATGTTTAAGGAGAAGCCTGGAATTGGACACCTTCGGGTGTTCAGATCGACCTACTATGTACACATCCCAGATGCTCTCAGGATAAAGCTAGATGCGAAGGCGAGGAAGCTTATCTTCGTGGGCTATGATGAGCGAAAGAAGAGATGGAAGTGTTTGAATCTAGTGACGAAGAAGTTCGTTGTTTCAAGAAACATGGTCTTCGACGAGCTAACATCATATGGAGGTGACTCCTCTATGGAGCTGCAGGAGAGCAGGTCGGATGGCGGGCAGGAGGAGGCTGCTAAGGATCTTCTGGTGGAGCTGCCTATGTCACCAGGAGCTCCAGGTGTTTCTAGCTCTGGGTCAGAGGCTCCTGGCTCAGGAAGCAAGGGGAGCGATGCTCCTAGCTTGATCGGTAACGGAGCTGATTCAGAAGAAGCAGCGGAGGTGGTTAGCAAAGGTCACACTCTTCAGAGATCGAAGAGGACCTTCAGACCACCGACTCGTTATAATGAAGGAAATACGGTGAGCTTGGTCTCTTGTTTCTTCGCAGGCCCTCTAGACAAGCGAGAGCCTTCTAGCTTTGAAGAAGCCGCTGGAGTTAAGGAGTGGGAAACACCATGGATGAGGAGATGGCTTCCCTCAAGAAGAATGAGACTTGGGACCTTATGCCCAAGGTTGATGGCGTTACTCTTGTGACGTGCAAGTGGGTGTATAAGCTGAAGAAGAAGGCGGATAGGAGCATCGAGCAGTACAAGGCTCGCCTTGTAGCTCGAGAAATTTCCTAGCAGTACGGAGAAGATTATGAAGAGACGTTTAGTCCTGTGGAAAAGATGACTTTAGTTCTGGTGGTGATGGCTTTGGCGGCTTATCAAGGCTGGAAGATGTGGCAACTGGACATAAAAAATGCTTTTCTTTACGGGAAAATTAATAGAGACATCTTCATGGTTCAGCTGCCTGGATACATGTCTGAAGATCATCCAAGATACGTCTGCATGCTCAGGAAATCCCTTTACGACTTGAAGCAGGCTCCACGTGCATGGTATGAGAAGATCGCAGAATACCTCCAATTCTGCAGTTATTTTTCCTCTGATTCAGATTCAAGCTTATTCATCAAGAAGAAGGGTTAGCTTCATGTTTTGGTGCTGATGTACGTGGATGACATAATCATCACGAGAAAATCTGAAGAGGAGGTGACTAGTATAAGGGCAGAGCTAGCCATTCGATTCGAGATGAATGAATTGGGTGAGCTCCACCACTTCCATGGACTCGAGGTGGAGAGGAAAGAGAGCGGCATACTTGTTTCCCAAAGGGGTTATATGGATCAGATCGTTCAGTGATTTGGCATGCAGGAAGAGAAGAGTAGCTCTACTCTGCTTGATGTTGGCATCAAGCTTCGGCGAGATGAGGTGAGGATACTTCTAGATCCTTTAATGTTCCATGCTCTGGTGGGGAGCCTTATCGACTTGACGATTATGAGGTCAGACATTACATATGCTATAGGCCGAGTAAGTCGGTATATGGCAGAACCTTGGAAGCCTCATCTGATGGTGGCAAGGAGCATTCTAAAGTACGTGAAGACCACTTCCGATATGGGTCTCCTTTAAAAAAGAGACACGGGCTTCAACCTACACAGCTATACATATGTTGATTTAAAGTGAGGGATAGATCTAACTAACTCTAGAGGGGGGTGAATACAGTATTAGAAATTTTTAGATAATTTTTATAGCAGATTAAAATAGGTGATATATATATATAAAGAGAAATATCACAACACAAAAAATAAACAACTAAAGGCACAACCAGATGATAAAAGAAATTTATAGTGGTTCCCTAATAAACCTGGGTACATCCACTCTTCTACCACCCTGGTAGGAATACACTACAGGTTCTTGCTCAGGTACCCTGCCACCACAGGTTTTTGATCAGGTTCCCTGTCACCATAGGTTTTTGATCAGGTTCCCTGTCACCATAGGTTTTTGATCAGGTGCCCTGTCACCAGACGATCTGTTTTTCTAAGGGAGATCTAGCAACCCTTTGAGCTTTTGATCAAGTGTCCAAAAACCAATCCCAAGTCTTTTGATCAGGTGACTTGTGAACTAAAAGGTTTAACTTTTGAAGGGAGTTATAACCATGTACACAGTGAAAGAAAGAATAAAAATGATGTTGTCCTCTCTGTCTCAAATCTCTGAGAAGAGTAGTGGATTTGTTGATGTTGTCAATGCTCCCCCTGAGTTGTATGGACCTGATCAGGAGTGTAAGTTTCGCTTCCGGGTGAAGGCCTTCTTTGAAAACTTCTTCCTCCAGTATATTTTTCTAAGAGATGTGAACTTTTGGTCTCAGATTGAAGATCTGTTGCTGGAAGAAAAACATTAAATAGATGATGAAGAACAAGATGTATATGTCTCTATCTCTTGTTCTCTGATTACTTATTTTCTCTTTCTTCTAATTACTGACAATCTTCTGAGAATCACTTTATATATTGATTGCAGATTCAAAAAAAACATTTGAATTTTAAATTCTTTCCTTGAAATCCTCTGCATAATTTTTGGGAGTTAGAACGGCTAATTTTGTCATGAATTTATTTCCCTAACTATCCCAACAATTTTGGTATAGTAATAACTCTATGAAATCCATAATTAATGTTGTCAGGTAACGACTATATGCATGAGAATATTGAGCATTAATCATCAGAGTATTACTGTCTTAATATAATATAATTCGAAATCAAACTACTATAGTCGAACTGAGAAACTGCAGAGAAGATTAGTCGAACAGAACCTGGAAGGAGTTAGTCGAACTCAACAAGGATTTCGTCGACCTGAGCTCCAAGTTCGTCGAACTGAGATAGTCCTTCATCGAGCTGAACTTCTGATATGTGATCACAGTTTGTCGATCTCAGCTAGACTTTCGTCGAGCTGAACTTTTGATATGAGATCGTAGTTCATCGATCTCAGCTAGACTTTCGTCGAGCTCAACTTAGAGAAGGAAGTTAGAGTTCGTCGATCTGAGATCGACGATCATTGAGATGAGTTCAACTATCGTGGAACGCCTTTTTCTGCATTATTTAAACTATCTTGTCTCTAAAGTCTTCTGTCTCTGAAGCCTTCTGAAGGTGGGTTCCAACAATCTAACATCATGTGACTGATCTTGACCCTGGAAATAACTTATGACCCTAGACTATACATATTGGGTCATCTAAACAATCCTAATAGTGAACCTTGCCCAAATCACAAGTAGGGTTCCAACAATCTCCCCCTATTTGTGTGAGGTCACTATAAAAAATAAAGAAAATCACAAAGCATGAAAAATATCTAACAGAATTATAGAACTTCAGCAGATATAAACAATTATGCATTGTGAATATACATATAGCAATAATAAAGTTCAAAATACATAAGCATAAAATTTAAAATCTTTCTTTGGAGCATTTAAAGAATGGTTTGAAGAGGGTTTTGAGAAAACCATTATTCTTTTGAGGTCCTCTGCTTCTCTTTGAGTCATTTTCATATCTTCAGCACCAAGAATCTTCACTGATGTAGCTCTAGGCACTACTACCTCTGGATGGATGCTCATATAAGTATTAACATTAAAAAGATTTTTCTTTTCATACATTTCTAACTCTTTCTTCCTGTAGGAAGACATTGTTGAAAATTGAGAAGTATCTTTTCCTTCTTCCTTGGCTTTCCTTATCTGTGAAAGAGCTATAATTTCCTTGAATCTGACCATTGTAAAATTTGGATCCATCTCTGGATCATAGACTGGAGATAGTGGCCTTTCTAGGCTTGATTTATCTTACTGATTACCTTCAGATGTCTACTGTTGGTTGCTTTGATTTCTTTTTTATTGTTTGCTACCCTGGGATTTGTGTTGTTGTCTGCTGCTGCTCTAAGATGGTCTGGAATGATAAGAAGTTGTAGACCTTTGAGATTGCGAAACACTTCCTGCTGATCCTATTGTGGGATGAGGAGGAGGAGGAGGAGGACCTCTCCTAAATTGTGGGGGTGGAGAGTATCTCCTACTCTTCTTTCTATCTTTCAGCTCATTCTTAGAATACCTCATCCAGTGAGGAGTATCTGGAGTGAGAGTAATTCCATGCAAAATGTAATAAGGAATGTCAGCATTTGATGAAGGTTTAGGAGCAACTTTTACTGGAGCCTTCTTCTTGGCTTTTCTTTTCTTTGAACTAAAATCTTCCGACTCATCTGAGTCTTCATCATCATCAGATTCTTCAGCAGGCTGATCATAGAGAGCATCAATTTGTTTTAACAATTCAACAGAAATTGCTGGAGGAGCCTGTGGTTGTATATCTGTATTTATTATTTCTGTTTGTGGTTGTGGATCTATATCTTCTATATTAACCTGTACATTAGTATCTACTATATCTATGACTTTAAACATAATATCATCCATATCTTGTATGGGGGATTCATCCAAAGCA
Source organism: Platanthera guangdongensis (assembly GCA_039583875.1). Lineage (NCBI taxonomy): Eukaryota > Viridiplantae > Streptophyta > Magnoliopsida > Asparagales > Orchidaceae > Platanthera > Platanthera guangdongensis. The sequence continues at coordinate 15,687 of JBBWWR010000107.1, forward strand.
TATGTTGGTGGGGATAAAACCTTTGGCTCTATATCAGTTACTTGCTCTATAATATTCTCAATACCTGCAAAGTTTATCCTTAGTTGTTCCAAAACTAAAGAACTTATTAGGGCAGTGTAACATACTATTGCTTTAGAAAAATCATTAAAAACTGGAGCAAAATTGGGCTGAACTTCAAAAACAAATAATTAGGAAGATAAGTCAACTGTGGGATTAATAAAAACATCACTAATAGTAATAACTTCTGGAGTTGAAAAATGTGCTGCTTCTCCATCTAAACAAACTGAAAGCATTTCTGCATCTGCTGCAGCAACCTCTGGAACTACTGGAGCTTATTCATTAATTGCTGGAGCTTCTTCATTGATTGTTGGAGCTTCTTCATTGGATATCTCCACCTACCTGGATTCAGAGAGTCCTGAACCCAGGCCCCTAGAATAAGGGATAGTGGAGGAGGAAGATAGCTTAGAAGAAATATCAGATATGGTAGCTACAAGAGGAGCAATTGATTCATCTATGAGTTTCTTCAATGTGGGGGTAATGAATTCAAGAATATTAGCTGATATAGAAGAAAAATCAACATACATATAATCATTTGGATTAGCAGATATGGAAGGTTGATTAGCAGTAGAAGAGGATGACATAGAGCAGGTTGGACAGATGGTAAATGCTTGCAGAATTGAAGATGTTGGATTGTTAGAGGGAGTGACATCAGGAATAGTGACTTCCTAAACAGGGGAATGAGATGAGGATATATGAATGGGAGATGAATGAGGTGGAGATGAAGATGATAGTAGATCAAAATTTGGAGATGACAGTAGTGAATTTGTATTAAGAGAAGTGGACGGTATGTCATCAATATGTGATGGTAGAGGTGATTGAGGAGGTGGAGATGGTGTATCCTCAGAAATATGGATTGGTGAGTGTGGAGGAGATGGTGGTCTGGATGGTGAGGCAGGAGGGATAGAAGTAGAAGGTTTGTCTGCAATAACAGTGGATGGTTGTTGAAGAGGAGGAGAAGGTGGAGGTGGAGGTGGAGCAGAAACTTCTTCTGTGTTTGGAGGAGTGAATATATCAGTCCTTGTGTCCTTAGAAGCTCTGGAGGAGGGGGCCCTGGAGGGTTGGTGATAACCCTGTCCCATCTTCCAAAGAGGGCTGATGTGAGCCTCTTGGAAGCATTAATAAATATGGTCTGGGAGACCAAAAGTTCTGGGCACTTGTCTTGCAAGAAAAGCCCAAGAAATCTTTCATACCCAACATTCTTCTTATTTACCTTCTTCTTGATAGAATCAAACAAGATAACTCCCCAGTTCACTAATTTTTGATTTACTAGGGCACTCATCAGAAGAAATCAGTGTCTGGTTATGTAGTCATGGGCAGAGTGCTTGCCCAAGATTACTTTTCCAACAACATCTGTAAAGAACTTGTATTCAACAAACAAGTTCTTTTACAGCATTTTGTTAGGGTTTCCCTAGGAGTGATCCATTCTAACTAGCATATCATTAAATTCAGCACTAGACAGTTCTATATCATCTTCCCCATTAATAAAACCAAAAACTTTAGTTAAAATAACAGGTGTGAGAGGAACCTGTTGTCCAAATATGGAGCCAATGAGAGTTGTGCAATCTTGAGACGATGATGAGAATACCCATTCCTTTATCTCCTGCACCAGAAGTTTAATCCTTGAGGTCATGAACTTCCTTAACTGTTAAGCCTCAAACAACTGTAAGATGTTCTCAAAAACTTGATCAGAGTGTCTGAATGAATCTATATTTATGTCGAAGCCTGCATCAAATTTCATTCCGGAAAGTATCGCCGCTGAAATTGTCATTGTCTGCAAAAATAAGAGATCAAGTGCAAAAGAACTGGAAAGCGTGGGATGGAGTTCAATGAAAACCTAATTATAAGTTTTCAAAAGTTGAAAAGATGAACTTTGTTAGACGAAAATTAAAAATTTCGAACTCAATTTGACGAAAAATCTCATAAAGAAATAAAAGCGTCGATCTAAGTTTAAAGAGGGGGAAAATATTTCATCGTTCTCCGTTCGACAAAAATTTTTTCTAAAACAAATTCATCGATCTCCGTTCGATGAAAAGTTTCACAAAGAAGGGTTCGTCGATCTCCGTTCGACGAACACTCCACGAAGAGTTCATAGTTCATCGATCTCCGTTCGACGAAATGTGGACAGTTTGTCGAATACAAACAGAAATCAAATTAAAGCTTCTCCATTAATCATACTTAGCTGATTTAGGAAGAACAGATGTTTCTTTTCTGAAAGATATTATACCTAATCACCTAGATGGGGGGGTGAATAGGTGACTTAAGTCTTTTTAACTTTTTAGGCAGAATTCAGATTTTATCACAGAGTTATATCTACTTTTTCACAGTAATCAATCTGCAATCACAGAATCACACATGCACAAAGTAGACACACAGATTTATAGTGGTTCCCCAAGGTTTGGGTACATCCATTTTCCCCCTTCGCCTATCTAGTAGTGTGCTAGATTCGGCCAAACTCCTCCACTATCTCAGATCCTCAGATCTTACACTCAGAACCCCAAAACAGGTTCCTACAGCTCAGGCCCAAGGCCCTACAACTCAGTCTTCTCCAAAGACCTGCACTCAGCTTTTTCACAAAGCCTACACTCAGCAACAGCAGGCCTACACTCAGCCACAACAGGCCTACACTCAGAGATACAAATCTCCTACACTCAGGCACACAGGCCCTACACTCAGCCTTTATAATTGCAGGCTTACAACTCAGATCCCTAAGGATCATACAAGAAAATATAAAATACAAAGAGTATATACCTACAACTCAGAATAGAGAGATGAGTTGATAGGTTCTTGATGAGTTCTTGGATGAACTCTGCTGAGATCAATCTGACTTGGCTTTATTCAAAGCTTCTTGAATGTAGAACACAATAGGATTGATCTCCTATGCAGTTGATCCTTGATCTCTGCTACTTAAGATTCAGAACAAAATCTGAACCGTTCTTCTCAGCCTGGTTCCAACGGCTGTCTTCTTGGATGAAGCTCTCTCTCTCTAACTACTTAGATCTTCACTGGATTCTTCAATGAATAGCTAGATCTTCTTTGTATTACTTGATGTGTTGATCTCTCTTTCTGTTAACAGTATAAGACTATTTATAGGCCTTCTTCATGATAACCGGCTGGTCCGGTTCCTAACTGATTTCTTACAACTCTGACAGGTGCAGTAGACCGGCTGGAATGGCAGCTGTCAAGTCATCCAGTCAGTTCTTGAAAAATCTGTAACTGTCTGAAAGTGTCGAGACTGTCTGTCTTTAAGTGTCGACACTTATAGACTAAGTGTCGACACAAGTTGACTAAGTGTCGACACTAGCCTTCAAGGTGTCGACACAACTCCTTGTGTTGTAGAATTTACTTCTCGACACAGCTTCTTCATCATGTGTCGACACTGATAATGTGTGTCGACACAAGTCCTTGTACTTCAGTATTTTGTTGAATTCTTATAAGTGTCGACACAACTCCTGTGTGTCGACACATCTTCATGTGTTGAACTTATTCAGTGTCGACACTTCTTCTTGGAGTCGACACATGCCTTCAGTGTTGATACTTGCTGAGTGTCGACACAGCTCCTTAGTATCGACACATCTTCTTGTGTTGAGACTTTAGCTGAGTGTCGACACTTCTCCTTTGTGTCGACACTTGTACTTAGAATATTGTTGAACTTTGCTAAGTGTCGACACAGCTCCTTGTGTCGACACTTTCTTCAAGTGTTGAGTCTTCTGCTGAGTGTCGACACATTCTTTCTTGTGTCGACACTTTCTTCAAGTGTTGAGTCTTCTGCTGAGTGTCGACACATTCTTTCTTGTGTCGACACTTTCTTCAAGTGTTGACTCTTCTGCTGAGTGTCGACACATTCTTTATTATGTCGACACTTGTACTTAGACTCTGCTGACTTTTGCTGAGTGTCGACACAGCCTCCAAGTGTCGACACTTTCTGATGTAGACACAGTTCCTCTGGGTGTCGACACAACTGCTAAGTGTCGACACTGCTTCACTGCACTTTTCTTCATTCAGTGTCGACACAGCTTCTTGTGTCGAAACTTTCTGTCTGGTGTCAACTCCACATCCCTGGTGTCGACACAAGTACTCCAAGTGTCGACACTGCTTGTCTGGGTGTCGACACAAGTCTTCTTAAGTGTCGACACTTTCCTTCTGGGTATCGGCACATGGACTTAGAAACTTTTCTGCTTTCCCTGCAAATACTTAACCTGCACAACACAACTCAAAACACATCAAATACATTTTGATGTATATCATTGAGTAGGGTGAGGCTTCTTCAAATCAGGTACATTTAAACCAATGTACCCAACAATCTCCCCCTATTTGGAGAAGTCATAACCCTTAGTCAATGATATACACCATACAGAATAAAATCATAGCATGATGTAAAGCAGGATTATATAACAGGGCAAACATAAACATGTATTAAACAAACATGTATACATAGATATTATTTCAGAACAATATGAATTAGATATATCACACAGCACATTGTTCTAACAGCTTTGTCATATTCATTTTTCAAAAGTTTACAAAGTGTTTTAATACAAGTGATTACATAGTAAACTTAAGATAATGCAATTCTATTTCTGCTCAGCCTCCTTGATCACTATGCCCTTCCCAGACTTTATCTTTGCTTGCACAGGGGCTTCAACATCTTCAGTATCAGCAGGCTTTTTCCCTTTCAGCTCCTTCTTCTTTAGCTCTTCAGCTTTAATCTTTTGCCTCTCAAAATAATGATAAGGCTTGGGAAAGTACTTGCTAGGCTCGTGGGCAGTAGGAGGTAGCTTTCCCATCTTTGCCTTTCTCCTGTATTGCACTATAGCTTCTTGCCTTGATTCATGCTTTCTCCACTCCATTTCAGAAAACCATTTGTTTCTATCTTGAATATTATCTTTTGCAGCTTTCCATGCAGTTAAGATAATGTTTCTTAAAGTGGGGCTCCACTGTTCAAAATCTGGTCTTTGTTCAGCTTGCTCTCTGAACCTTTTCTTAGACAGTCTAGCTTCTTGTTCTTTCAGCAAAGCTTCTTGCATAGCCTCAGATACTGGCTGAACCACTTTCTCTATAATGACATTGTGCTTTCCCTCAGGTGGGCTATACATGGACTGTATATCTGCCTGTACCATATCAAAGTTTGGAGGAGGGTAGATTACTTGAGCCACTTCAGGTTGCTCCCCTCCTAGATAGGCAGGATTAATTCCAGATTCTGCTACATTATCATCATCACATAAAGGAGGATAACCAAGAGTTGCTTTGATGGAATTAGAAATCCACTTGGCATGATCAGAGCTGGCTTTGACTAACACCCTCTCCCCCTTTATGACTTCTCTTTCCATGTGATCTCTTAGATCATCCTTTTGAAATCTGATTTGGTTATCCAAATAGTTTACTCCATCTTTAAAGAAAGGTTTCAACCTTTGGAGCTTTTCAGTTATCAACTTTTGAGAATCTTGAATAGCAGATGTAACATTAGTTAAACTCTTTTGCAAGGCTTTATCAAACTCTGCCTTAGCAGTAGCATTAAAAGTAGTCAGTCCAGTAGCTATGTTCTTCATCTCTGTGACAATGGCATTGTGTGAAGCTGTTAAGTTGTCATTCATTCTGATTTGGTTCTCAAGAATATACCCTTGCTTCAGTACAATGTCATCCACTTGAGCTTTGATTTTCTCTTGATGTGTAGCCAAGTAAACCGCTGCATTCCCTCCCTTGTGGAAGCAGTCAGTCATCTCCTTCTTATTGAGATTCATCTCAAATCTTATGGACTTTATGTCTTGGGCCAGATCAAACTATAAAGACTTATGCCCCTCATCCACATATGTTTCAAGAGCTTTCCTTTGCTCATCAAGCTTCATTTGCATAGCAACCATGAGAGAATTATAATCTACAGATGGTGCTGGCTGTGATATAGGCTGTGGTGCAATAGTTTGCAAGGCCTTTTTGTAATTCTGGCTCCTTCTCTTAAATACTTGGAACTTCCTTTTCTTAGCTCTTGCAGCTTCCTCATCTTTAGATGCTGATGTACTTGCAATTTATACCCTCTCCCTTGGTAGCTCCTCAACTTCCTTGGGCTTCTCAGGTTCTTGCCTTGCAGGTTCTTCATTAAGTATGACCTGCTCCCCCTCAACTTGGGACTTCTCCCCCTTAGCAGCAGCACTTTCCTTGTCAAAGTCTGTTTGATCCAGATTGAGGAAAAGATCTTCCATTGTATATTCTTGTGGAGAATGGGCTGGAGAAACTCTTGGCTCATCTACTACTGGATCAGATGCTACTTGAACTGTAACAGATGTGTCCTTCATGACAACATCTAGGGGTTGACTATCAATCTGAGATTGCTGATTAACATCAGATAAGTTGTCAATTATAACTCCACTCTTAATAAAGAAATCTAATTGATTGATTTCTGAGATTACCTCAAGGATAGTGTGTGTTGCTTGCTCACTCTCAAGAGGAGTTGGCTCTTCCATCACTAGAGGCTCCCCCTGGATTTGATCCTGGTGTATGGGGCTAGCCTGAGGTTGCTCCCCCCGCCTCTCTGCAACTTCTTGTTGAGCTGGAGACTTCCCAGCATCTCCAGGTTCTTGGTCATCATCTGGTGTAAAGACAACTTGCTCCTCAGAGCTGATAGATGACTCTTGAGCCACAGGGGCTATCTTCTTCTTTTTCTTTTGAGGAGTTATTTTCTCAGGAGTAGGCATCTCCTTAGTTAAAACTATGTCCCACCTAGAGAATAGTCTCATGTCCATCTTTCTCATATGGTTGATCTTAGTGCCAGCAGCTTGACTCATTACTTCTGGTATACTACCAGCCAAGTAAAGACTTAATATCCTACCCAAATTGGGTTTCTTCAGACTTTCTTTAATCTTATCAAAGACAATAACAGACCAATCTATTTTCAATGTGAAGATTATCCTTGTCATAAGATTGAACATATGGACTGATACCCTGTCATGCCCTCCTGGCTTACTCAAAATCACTTTTCCAGCAATTTCAGAGAGGAATTTTCCTTGGCTGTTCATGCCTTTCCTATTGAATACAGATCCAATTTTCAGCTTGGAATCTAGACCACACCAAGTTAAAGCTTCTCTGATCTTAGAAGCAGTAACTTCTTCCTCTTCCTTAGTCCTTGGTAACTGAAGTACTTTTCTCAAACTTTTTGGTGAGACCTTCACCTTTTCACCATGAACCCTAGACTTGATCTTGAATCCAGTGTCGTCTAGGGTTGCTCCATTTAGAAATTCTAATACTTCTTTCTTCCAGATCTTTGTGGGCTCTGAAACAAGAAATTCTAACCCTGAGTTTTCTACTAGGGTTACCACATTCTTGATTTCGGATTCTGCGTCATCAAACGCGTCCCGCACTAGTTCATAGTCTTCATTAACGTTCTCCTCGAGCTTTGGCGCCATTAGGGTTTGAAGAATTTGACTGGAGAGAAGAGAGGTGTCGACACACAAGTTTGGTCTCGAAACTTTGGTGAGCGTGTCGATAGACAATGGAGAAATCCTATTTATACCTTTTTAGGTTTGAAGATGAAAGGGCGGGTCAGCTAACTGAGATTGTGTCGACACTATTGAAAAGTGTCGACACAGACTTATAATGTCTCAACACACTGTGTCGACACAAGTTTAGTCGACAGATAATATGTGTCGACACTTGTTTATGTGTCAACACCACTAAACTCGACACTTAGTCGAGACTTTACTTAGATAATTCTAAGTAAATACTAAGTGTCGACACCACCTTGGTTGTGTCGACACTGACCCTGTATGTGTCGACACTAATTTTCTGAAGTGTCGACACCAACTTCCTAGATGTGTCGACACCTTTTTACTTAGTCATATTTGTAAACTTATTCTAAGTTTATCATACCTAATTCAATTTTGAACCTATTGAACTTGGTTTCTTCTAGGGGCTTAGTATACATGTCAGCTAGTTGATTATCAGTATTTACATACTCAAGTGATATATCTTCTTTTTCTACATGTTCCCTTAGAAAATGATATTTTATCTCAATATGTTTAGTTCTACTATGGGAAACAGGATTGTTAGCAATTGATATAGCACTAGTAGAATCACAAAACAGTGGTGTTCTACTTACTTGAATACCATAATCCTCAAGCTGATGTTGTATTCATAGAAGTTGAGCACATCAACTTCCTGCAGCCACATATTTTGATTTTGCTGTGGAGATAGCCACACTTGTTTGCTTCTTGCTACTCCAAGATATCAGTCTTCCACCTAGGAATTGACAGGTTCCAGTTGTACTTTTTCTGTCTTCTTTGCAGCCTGCAAAGTCTGCATCTGAATAACCTGTTAGTTCAAAATCTCCATTCCTAGGGTACCAGAGGCCTAGATAAGGAGTTCCCTTTAGATATCTCAGTATCCTTTTGACTGCTGTCAAATGAGACTCTTTAGGGCATGCTTGGTACCTAGCACAGACACATGTAGCATACATGATATCTGGTCTACTTGCAGTCAAATAGAGTAGGGAGCCAACTATCCCTCTATACAAAGTCTCATCTACAAGTTTCCCTGCATCATCTTTGCTAAGAGACATACTTGACCCCATAGGAGTCTTCATGGTACTGGATGAATCCATACCATATTTCCTGATTAGTTCTAGGGTGAACTTAGACTAGCATATGGATAATCAATTCACAGTCTGTCTAACTTGGAGACCCAAGAAGAACTTAAGTTCCCCCATACTACTCATCTCAAATTGTCCTTGCATTAGTTTTGCAAACTTTTTGCAAAGACTACTTTCAGTAGACCCAAATATGATGTCATCTACATATATTTGGACTAGTATTATCTTGCCTCTGGATTCCCTAAGGAATATAGTCTTGTCTATTTTCCCCCTTGTGAACTTATTCTCAATGAGGAAACTAGACAGGGTTTCATACCAAGCCCTAGGGGCTTGTTTTAACCCATATAAAGCTTTCCTAAGTCTATAGACATAATGAGGTTGAGTTGAATCAACAAAACCTCATGGATGTTCCACATAGACTTCCTCTTTCAGATTGCCATTCAAAAAGGCTGACTTAACATCCATTTGGTAGACTTTAAATCCTTGAAAAGTTGCATAGGCCAAGAACATTCTTATGGCTTCCAGTCTGGCTACTGGAGCAAAGGTTTGATCAAAGTCAATACCTTCTTCCTGCCTATATCCCTTAGCAACCAGTCTAGCTTTGTTTTTGACAATCACTCCATGTTCATCCATCTTGTTCCTAAAGATCCACTTGGTCCCAATTATGTTGTGGCCTTTTGGTTTAGGAACAAGCTCCCAGACTTTGCATCTCTTGAACTGATTCAGCTCTTCTTGCATTGCCTCAATCCAATGAGGGTCTAGGATGGCTTCTTCAAACTTCTTTGGCTCTACTTGGGATAGAAAACTGGAGTAGAGTACTGCATTCAGATTTCTGCTCCTTGTTTGTACCCCTTGTCTTAGATCACCAATGATTTGATCTGCTGGATGATCTCTAAGATGCCTAATAGCTGGAGGCATCCTGGCTTCAGGTTGAACTTCTTCAGTTTCTTCATCTTGCTGCACTCCTTGGACTTCTTCTACATTAGGTACATGTAGTACTCCCCCTGGACAACATCCACTATCTTCTACTTGTTGTCTTGCAGTAGATCCTTCTTCTATAGTGAGCTTGTCCATCTTCTTAGTCACACCTATGGAGCTGCAAATACTACTAGACAACTCATTGTTAATAAGTCTAGTTTCATCAAATACTACATATACTAACTCTTCTACAACTTGAGTAGACAAGTTGTAGACCCTATAAGCCTTACTATTGTTGCTGTACCCAACAAAGATCCCCTCTTGGGACTTGGCAGCAAACTTAGTCAAGTAAGACTTTCCATTGTTAAGTATAAAACACTTACAACCAAAGATCCTGAAATAGGATAGGTTTGGTTTTCTGCCTTTCACAATCTCATATGGGGTCTTGTTGTGGCTTTTAGTAATGGTAGCCCTATTAATTACATGGCATGCAGTATTAATGGCCTCAGCCCAGAATTATTCTGGTAGATATGTATCACTTAGTAGGGTCCTACCAGCCTCAATCAAGGTTCTATTTTTCCTCTCAGCAATGCCAATTTGCTGAGGTATTCATGGTGAAGAAAACTCTTGAAATATCCCAAATTCTTCACATAGTTTTGTCATACTATCAGACTGAAATTTAGTACCATGGTCACTTCTTATCTTGACCACTGTACTGTCTAGTTCATTCTGAATTTGTTTGACAAAGCTATAAAAGATACTAGGTGTTTCAGATTTCTGTGTAAGGAAGAACACCCAGGAAAACCTTGAGTAGTCATCTACAACTACAAAGGTATAGACCTTCCTACCTAGGCTGTGATCTGTCATAGGACCAAATAGATCCATATGCAAAAGGTATAAACACCTCACAACATCTTTATTGTTAATGCTACTAAAGGTGGATCTAGTCTGCTTGCCCTTTTGACAAACTGAGCATATTCCATCTTTAATACACTTAACTTGAGGACCATTCCTCACTAACTCTTTGCTAAAGAGTTGGCCAATTGTCTTGTAGTTGAGATGGGCTAGTCTCTTGTGCTATTTGACACAATGAGAGACTTTCTCATCAGCTACAAGACACACTGGAGAACCATTGTTCTCACACATAATGTCTAGACAGTAGACATTTCTTTTTCTATAACCTGTCAAAATGATCTCTTGATCATTTGACCTCCTGATATGACAACCATCTTTGACAAATGAGATATCATATCCTAGATCACTCAATTGACTTATACTAATAAGGTTATGTTTCAAACCTTCAACATAAGCCACTTGAGTAATAGTAATATGGGAGCTAGAAATGTTACCAAAACCCTTGATGATTCCTTTTTCAGAACCACCAAAGGTGACTTTTGGACCATCCTTGATAGGTGTGTAGTCCTTTAGCAATCCCTTAGTTCCAATCGTGTGTCTGGAACATCCACTATCCAAGTACCATATTGGGGAATGGCCACTTGGACTCACCTGCAAAACAGTTTAGTGAACCTTAGAACCCAAAGAATTCTTGGGTCCTTGGTGCTGGTTAGTTTGCTTCCTAATAAAGCTACCTGCAGGTTTTCCAACAGGCAGTTTGCTACTCACTTTGGCACTTGCATTGTGCCAACAGTCCATGGCAAAGTGGCCTACCTTGCCACAGCACCAACACTCAAACCTATTGTACCTTTGCTTAGGTACATCCCTAGCTGTTTTATCTACAGCTGGCTTGTTGAGAGTTGGGGCTTTGCCCTTGGACTTGGACTTAACAGTCCTAGCAGGTTTAGAAAACCCCAGTCCAGCTTTACCTTTTTGATGAACAAATTCATCAATTAAGGGTAGAAAAGACTTTGGTTTAGAAAACCTATCAACTAAATCTTTCTCCTTCTGAAGACTAATCTCCAGACTTTTGATTTGATCATTCTTAAATGATATAGTCCCCATCTGAATCACAGTTATGTGCTTCAGTCTGGCTATTTCATTTAGTTTTTGATCAATCATCTTCTCAAAATCAGTTGCAGGAACTTTGAGATTAGCAATTTCCTTTGCCTGACTCTTGGCTAGGGACTTGCTCTTCTTAAAAGCTTGCAACAGAACTTTATATTCATCTATCAATTGATGAATATCCCCTTCAGACTCAGATGCACTCTCATCACTTGATGATGATGAATCTGATTCTGAACTAGCACAAGAAATTGAACTTAAAGAACAATTTTGTACCTTACTAGGTCTAGGCTGCTCCTGGATTTTGTCATCTTCTGTTAAGGCCATCAGTCCTTTGCACTGAGTGTCCTCTTGCTCATATATGGAGTTCATTATCTGGATGAACTCCTCTTCCTCTTCCTCAGCAAACAGTCCTATGTATGCTTCAGGATCTGACTCAGTTTCTGATGAAGACATGTCAGACAGGCCCTTGTCCTTTTTGGCAACAAAAGACCTTTCCTTCTTGCCCTTAAATTGTGTCTTTTTCTTATCAGTAGATTCTTTTCTCTTCTCAGGACAGTAAGCAACAATATGTCATTGTTTGTTACAACAGTAACAAACTATCTTTGAAGATGAAGTTCTATTTGACTTGGGCTTTCTTCTGTCATTCTTTGATGACCTCTGTGCTGTGGATGGCTTTGTCCTCCACTGTTTCTTCTTTAGGAACTTTTGAAAGTGTCTTGTGAAGGCTGCAAAGTCCTCATCACTTTCACTGCTTTCAGACTTTCTGCTTTCTGAATCATCTGACTCAGTCTCAGCTACTTTAGGAGGTGGAGTTGGTGACTTACTTCTGTATTTTCTGGGGGCTTCTGTTTTAAATGCCACTGTTCTTTCTTTATTCTCAATTCTGGTAGACTTCTCCTATTCTTTCCTCACCATCAACTGCATCTCATAGGAAAGCAGTTTTCCAAACAGTGTTGGTGGAGGGATATCTGCTAACTTTGCCATTTCCCTTATGACACAGATCTTGGTGTCCCAATCCTTTATTAGGGACCTCAGAAACTTATCATTTAGCTCATAATTACTGAACTCTCTGCCATAGGATATTAGCTCATTCACAATCCTATAGAACTTCTTATAGCATTCAGTTATGCTATCAGATCTACCTTGCCTGAAGCTTTCATATTCTTGGTTTAATAAGGACTTTCTGTCCTGCCTCACTTCTTCAGAACCCTCCATGTACACAATAAGAGTATCCCACATCTCCTTAGATGTCTTACAGTGTATCAAATTCTGAAAGGTTGTATCATCTATAGCACTCACAATGATATTATAAGCCCTCTTGTCCATTGTGGCTAGAATTATCTCATCTTTTATCATTTCAGAGAAGTCTTTAGGTGTTCTCTGATTTGCATCTAAGACTGAAACCTTCATGGGCACATATGGCCCTTCTTTAACTGTGATGTATATTCTAGGGTCTGAGGCTTCCATAAACAGTCTCACCCTTTCCTTCCAGATGTCAAAGATCTCTTTTCTACATATGGGTAACTTCATAGATCCAAGTTCCTTATGAGTCTCCGTTGAACCCATGATTCTTGATTTTCTTGATTCTGCACTTTACTTAGACTGAATCTGCAAACAGGATCTACTCAGACAGTTAAGTCCTTTTTGAGCAACCTGGCTCTGATACCACTTGAAAGATATTGTACCTAATCACCTAGAGGGGGGGGGGGTGTGAATATGTGACTTAAGTCTTTTTAACTTTTTAGGCAGAATTCAGATTTTATCACAGAGTTATATCTACTTTTTCACAGCAATCAATCTGCAATCACAGAATCACACATGCACAAAGTAGACACACAGATTTATAGTGGTTCCCCAAGGTTTGGGTACATCCACTTTCCCCCTTCGCCTATCTAGTAGTGTACTAGATTCGGCCAAACTCCTCCACTATCTCAGATCCTCAGATCTTACACTCAGAACCCCAAAACAGGTTCCTACAGCTCAGGCCCAAGGCCCTACAACTCAGTCTTCTCCAAAGACCTACACTCAGCTTTTTCACAAAGCCTACACTCAGCCACAGCAGGCCTACACTCAGCCACAACAGGCCTACACTCAGAGATACAAATCTTCTACACTCAGGCACACAGACCCTACACTCAGCCTTTATAATTGCAGGCTTACAACTCAGATCCCTAAAGATCCTACAAGAAAATATAAAATACAAAGAGTATATACCTACAACTCAGAATAGAGAGATGAGTTGATAGGTTCTTGATGAGTTCTTAGATGAACTCTGCTGAGATCAATCTGACTTGGCTTTCTTTAAAGCTTCTTGAATGTAGAACACAATAGGATTGATCTCCTCTGCAGTTGATCCTTGATCTCTGCTACTTAAGATTCAGAACAAAATCTGAACCCTTCTTCTCAGCCTGGTTCCAACGGCTGTCTTCTTGGATGGAGCTCTCTCTCTCCAACTACTTAGATCTACACTGGATTCTTCAATGAATAGCTAGATCTTCTTTGTATTACTTGATGTGTTGATCTCTCTTTCTGTTAACAGTTTAAGCCTATTTATAGGCCTTCTTCATGATAACCGGCTGGTCCGGTTCCTAACTGATTTCTGACAACTCTGACAGGTGCAATAGACCGACTGGAATGGCAGCTGTCAAGTCATCCAGTCAGTTCTTGAAAAATCTGTAACCGTCTGAAAGTGTCGAGACTGTCTGTCTTTAAGTGTCGACACTTATAGACTAAGTGTTGACACAAGTTGACTAAGTGTCGACACTAGCCTTCAAGGTGTCGACACAACTCCTTGTGTTGTAGAATTTACTTCTAGACACAGCTTCTTCATCATGTGTCGACACTGATAATGTGTGTCGACACAAGTCCTTGTACTTCAGTATTTTGTTGAATTCTTGTAAGTGTCGACACAACTCCTTTGTGTTGACACATCTTCATGTGTTGAACTTGTTCAGTGTCGACACTTCTTCTTGGTGTCGACACATGCCTTCAGTGTTGATACTTGCTGAGTGTCGACACAGCTCCTTAGTGTCGACACATCTTCTTGTGTTGAGACTTTAGCTGAGTGTCGACACTTCTCCTTTGTGTCGACACTTGTACTTAGAATATTGTTGAACTTTGCTAAGTGTCGACACAGCTCCTTGTGTCGACACTTTCTTCAAGTGTTGAGTCTTCTGCTGAGTGTCGACACATTCTTTCTTGTGTCGACACTTTCTTCAAGTGTTGAGTCTTCTGCTGAGTGTCGACACATTCTTTCTTGTGTCGACACTTTCTTCAAGTGTTGACTCTTCTGCTGAGTGTCGACACATTCTTTATTATGTAGACACTTGTACTTAGACTTTGCTGACTTTTGCTGAGTGTCGACACAGCCTCCAAGTGTCGACACTTTCTGATGTAGACACAGTTCCTCTGGGTGTCGACACAACTGCTAAGTGTCGACACTGCTTCACTGCACTTTTCTTCATTGAGTGTCGACACAGCTCCTTGTGTCGACACTTTCTATCTGGTGTCAACTCCACATCCCTGGTGTCGACACAAGTACTCCAAGTGTCGACACTGCTTGTCTGGGTGTCGACACAAGTCTTCTTAAGTGTCGACACTTTCCTTCTGGGTGTCGACACATGGACTTAGAAACTTTTCTGCTTTCCCTGCAAATACTTAACCTGCACAACACAACTCAAAACACATCAAATACATTTTTGATGTATATCATTGAGTAGGGTGAGGCTTCTTCAAATCAGGTACATTTAAACCAATGTACCCAACATTTTCATCTAAGGGTTTTGTGAAAATATCTGCTCTTTGTAAACTAGTAGAGATAAAGACAAGAGTAATTTTATTTTTGTCCACATTGTCTCCAATGAAATGATGTCGTATCTCTATATGCTTTGTCCTACTATGATGCACTGGATTTTGTGCAATAGAAATTGTACTAGTATTATAATAAAAGATAGTTGAATTATTTAAGTTGAAACCATAATCCATGAGCTAATTTTGAATCCACAAAATTTGTGAACAATAACTACCTGCTACAATGTATTCAACTTCAGCAGTTGATGTGGACACAGAAGTTTGCTTTTTGCAAAACCAAGACACAAGCCTATCACCAAGGAACTGACAAGTTCCTGATGTGCTTTTCCTGTCAACTCTACATCCAGCAAATTCAGCATCTGATAATCCAGATAATTCAAATTCTGACTCATTAAGATACCATAGTCCTAAATTTGGACAACCTTTTATATATCTTAAAATCCTTTTTAGTAAAATACGGTGTGATTCTTTAGGACTGACTTGAAATCTAACACAAATACAAGTAGCAAACATAATATCATTCCTACTAGTTGTAAGATACAATAAGTACCCAACAATAGTCTTATATTCTTTCTGATCAACCGGGTTGCCCTGTTCATCAGAATCAACTACAGCATTGGAGGGCATGGGTGTTTTCTTGGTTGAGGCATCTATCATCCCTAATCTTTTAAGTAGGTCTTTAGCATATTTAGACTGGGATATAAAGATACCATCAGAGGTTTGCTTCACTTGAAGACCAAGTAAGTGGGATAGTTCACCCATGCTACTCATTTCTAACTTTGAATACATCAGGTCAAAAAACTTTTTGCACGGTTTGGAGTCAGTATAGTCAAATATTATATCATATACATATATTTGGACTAGCAAAATTTTTGATTTATGTTGTTTAATAAAAAAAGTCTTATCTATAATGCCTCTAATGAACTTATGTTCTAAAAGAAAGCTAGCTAAGGTCTCATATCATGCTCTTGGAGCTTGCTTTAGACCATAAAGAGCTTTATGAAGCTTTAAAACATAAGAGGGATGAGTTGAAGACATAAAACCTAGTGGTTATTCAACATATACTTCCTCTTTTAGTTCTCCATGTATAAATGCACTTTTGACATCCATTTGATATACCTTGAACTTATTGAATCTGCATATACAAGAAATATCTGGATAGCCTCTAATCTTGTAATAGGGGCAAAAGTCTGGTCATAATCTATGCCTTCTTCCTATGAGTAACCTTGGGCAACCAGCCTAGCTTTGTTCCTTACTATTAATTCTTGTGCATCCAGCTTGTTCTTGAAGACCCATTTAGTTCCAATGACTTGGTAGTCTTTGGGTCTTTGAACTAAATCCCAAACTCTACACCTCTCAAATTGATTGAGTTCCTCTTGCATTTCAATAATCCAGTGGGGATCTTGCTCTGCATCGTTTATGGATTGAGGCTTAATTTGAGAAATGAAGCAAGCATGCATCAGATCTTGGTTGAGTTGATGTCTTGTTTGCACACCAACGGATATGTCTCCAATCACTTAAGATATGGGATGATCTCTAAGTGTGACAAAATTAGCAGGTGGAGTTGGTTCATCAATAGCTTGTGGAATTAATTCCTCTTGTGGAATTATATTTATTGTTGTTGGTTCAGCTGCTTCAACAATTTCTTCTTCACTGTCTTCATCAATCTATGGAGAAGGATGCAATGTAACCTCTTAGGTAAGGTTTAAATCATCCAACTTCTCACACAGATAGGGTACCTGCAAAGTGTCTATGTTAGAAGAATTCTTCTCCTTGTAAAACATGTTAGCTTCATCAAAAGATGCGTGAACAGATTCTTCCGTTTTTAATGTTGATTTGTTAAATACCCTATAAGCCTTGCTGACTTGAGAATATCCTAACAAAATTCTCTCTGCAGCTTTGGCTTCAAATTTTTTTAAGTGTTTCTTGTTATTATTATGAATATAACACTTGCATCCAAATACTTTAAAATAATCTACTTTAGATTTCTTCCCTTTAAGTAATTCATAGGGGGTCTTTCCCTTTAGCTTATGAATTAGACTTATATTCAGAACATAATTTATTATGCTTACTGCCTCTGCCCAAAAGGATATGGGCAAGTGAGCATCTGCAAGCAATGTTCCTGCAGATTCAATTAGGGTTCTATTTTTGTTTCAGCTACCTCATTTTGTTGAGGAGTTGTAGGAGAAGAAAAATAGTGCCGGATACCTTCCTTCTCACAGAATTCTTGCATGAGAAGAGATTCAAACTCGGTGTCTTGATCACTTCTGATCAATTCAACTAGAGTAGAGTACTCAATTTTTATGCTCTTAAGAAAATCTGTAAGAACTTTAAAGTTATCTGAGTTGTTTCTCAGAAAGAACACTCAAGTGTATCTAGAGAAGTCATCAACAATAACTAGAGTGTATGACTTTCCTCCCAAACTTTGTATAACTATAGGGCCAAAAATGTCCATATGTAGCAAGTACAAAATTCTTGGTGAATCACTTTTATTAATGAATTTGAAACTATTTTTAGTTTGTTTGCTCAATTTGCAAGCCCTGCAATGTCCTTCATTCTTATAAGAACCAGAAGGCAGTCCTCTGGCAAGATTGTCCCTAGATAATTTAGCAATATTCCTAAGTTTTAAATGACCTAGTCTCTTATGCCATAAATCATTAGTGTTACTGATTTGGTTAAATAAATAAATTTTTGAATTAGCAGATTTGAAATTAACTACATATATGTTTTCTTATCTAATTCCAGTTAAAATAGTTTTGTTTTTATCAGAAGTAATAGTACAAGAAGAGTGATTGAATGATACCTGATAACTTTCATCACATAATTGACTTATAGATATTAGGTTATGCTTGAGACCACTTACATAGGCTACCTTCCTGAAGACAACTACTCCAACTTTGACATTTCCATATCCTTCTGTCTGTCCACAGTTGGAGTCTCCAAATATCACTTTTGGTCCAAGCTTTTCCTTGAAATCACTTAGGTTAGCTTTTGATCCTGTCATATGTTTTAAGCAACCACTATCTAAGTACCACTGTTCCTCTATGGTAGGATAGTTCTTTACCTGAGAAAAAAAGATTAGTTGTTCTTGACCCAGCTATCCTTGGGTCCTTGATTTCTTTCAAATTTATAACTATAAATATAAAAAAATTTAGGTTGGTCCTTATAACCTAGTGGATGATATCTCCTAGGAGGAATAATCCACTGAGTAAAAGGATTAATAAAGATTTTAGTTTGATTAAAGTTTTTAAAAGAATTAAAGTTTCTGTTATAAGAAACTAGATTTGACGAATTGTAATAAGTTCGTCGATCTGCGTTCAACGAATAGGGATGAGTTCGTCGAACTCCATTCACAGAATGAAAGTATTCATTCTCTGTGCCCCACGTTCGTCGATCGCAGTTTGACGAATCATATTGAGTTCGTCGAGTATAGTTAGATGAATAATTATACTAAAAGTCTGCATTCATAGTTCGTCGATCTGAGTTCGATGAACCATATTCATTTCGTCGAGCTTGGTTCGACGAAATAAGTTGAACATAATTTTTATTAAAAATTTTCTTTTTCTTTTGTTTAGTCCTATATATAACCTTTGTTTCTTTATTAGTGTCTTCTGCATTTTCTTTTCCTTTTTCATAAACAAATTTTATAGGAGTAGATAATATGTTTTTCTGTAAAGGAGACTGACTAGATGAAGCTCTCAAGACCAGTTTGCCATTAAGCCTGACATTGACTGTACTTGTAATGTTCATCAATTTGATACTTCTCTCATTAAGGGATTCTTCAAATTTCTTAGCCTCAGATAATTTAGTTTTCAGAGATATTATCTGTTTTGAAGCATTATCTAGATCATCTTTGAGTTTAATATTTTCAGAAAATAGGTTATCAAATTCAATTAACTTTTCTCTGAGGAGTTTGATTTCCTTCTCAGATTTAATCAAATCATTGCATAATAATTTAAATTCAGCTTTAAATTGATCTAAAGTAAAATCAGAAGAAGAGATTACCTGATCTTCTTCTGATATAGATTCATCTTCTAAGTTGTCAGCTTTTGAATTAGCAGCTTCAGAGTTACTGCAAGATGTATTGATTGCCATCAAGTAGATCTCTCTAGCATTGGGCTCTTCTTTATCCTCATTGGAGCTCGATGAAGATTCTGACTCAGATTCACTCCAAGTATCAGCAACAAATCATCTTTCCTTCTTGTATTTGGTGGAAGAGGGCTTGTGTGAATGCTTCTTGGAGCTCTCCTCTTTCATCGTATCTTTCTTTTGCTTTTCAGGACATTCTGGAAGGATATGTCCTGGTTTCCTGAACCCATAATAGACTATTTCTTTAGTAGGGGTTTTGTCATACCTTGACTTATCTTCTTTTCTGGAAGATCTTCTCCTGAAATCCTTCCTAGCCATCTTGTAGAATCTCTTAGCCAAGAGACTCATTAGATCTTCATTGTCTGGAATGGCTGCTGCTTTTTCAGTTACTTTAAATGTAATGCTTTGCTCTTTCCTTCCTGATGATGAAGTCCTTTGCTCAGCTTCTCTAGTCTTGATGAGCTGCTCGTAAGACTTGAGCTTGCCCAACAAGGTCTCTGTAGAGATTTCATTGAGGCTTTTGGCTTGCTTGATTGGCCAGATCCTAGAGTCCCATAAGCTAGGGAAGCATATAAGGATCTTGTCATTTATCTCTATCAATGAGATGTTCTTGTCCAGAGTTTTCAGCTCATTTATTATGAGACTGATTCTGACTCTTCCTTCTTGAAATCCTTATACTGAGAGATCAAGTTTGATCTCATATCTTTCCTTTCATCAGCAGATCCTGCTACCATAGCATTTAGGGAGTCCCAAATGGGATTTACTGAAGTACATTCAACAACCTTTTGGAATATATCATCTGACATAGTTTGGGCCAGAATGTTCATTGCTTTAGCATCAACAATCTTGGCCTTCTTCTGTGCTTCAGTCCACTTAAGTGGTGGAACAACACTTGTGGTTATTGTTGTTGTCACTGGTAGGGGGGGACCTGTTAAAATGGAATTATATATATCTTCATCAATGGAATTCATGTAGAGCCTAATCCTTGTCTTCCAAAGTGCAAACTTATTAAGATTGCACACTGAAGGTCTGGTACTTGAATACTCCTTATTTTGTGCAATGATATAAAAGACAAGCTAGAGTAGATAAGATATATCAAAGATCTTTTAGTTCAGGTGTCAACTTGTGAAACTAAAGAACCAGCCCTCTGATACCAATTGAAAGTGAATGATAGATCTAACTAACTCTAGAGAGGGGTGAATAGAGTATTAAAAACTTTTAGATAATTTTTATAGCGGATTACAATAGGTGATATATATATATAAAGAGAAATATCACATCACAGAAAATAAACAAGTAAAGGCACAACCAGACGACACAAGAAATTTATAGTGGTTCCCCAATAAACCTGGGTACATGCACTCTTCTACCACCCTGGTAGGAATCCACTACAGGTTTTTGCTCAGGTGCCCTGCCACCATAGGTTTTTGATCAGGTGCCCTGTCACCACAGGTTTTTGATCAGGCGCCCTATCATCAAAAGATCTATTTTTCTAAGGGAGATCTAGCAACCCTTTGAGCTTTTGATCAGGTGCCCAAAAACCAATCCCAAGTCTTTTGATCAGGTGACTTGTGAACCAAAAGATTTAACTTTTGAAGGAAGTTATAACCTTGTACACAGTAAAAGAAAGAATAAAAATGATGTTGTCTTCTCTATCTCAAATCTCTAAGAAAACTAGTGGATTTGTTGATGTTGTCAAAACTCCCCCTGAGTTGTATGGATCTGATCAGGAGTGGAAGCTTTGCCTCAGGGTGTAGACCTTCTTTAAAAACTTCTTCCTCCAGTAAATATTTCTGAGAGGTGAACTTTTGGTCTCAGATTGAAGATCTATTGCTGGAAGAAAAGCTTTAAACAGATGATGAAGAACAAGATGTATATGTCTCTATCTCTTGTACTCTGACTACTGATTTTCTCTTTCTTCTAATTACTGGCAATATTCTAAAAATCACTTTATAAATTGATTGTAGATTCAAAAAACATTTGAATTTTAAATTCTTTCCTTGAAATCCTCTGCATAATTTCTGGGAGTTGGAACAACTAATTTTGTCATGAATGTAATTCCATAACTGTCCCAGTAATTTTGGTAGAGTAATAACTCTGTGAAATCCATAATTAATGCTGTCAGGTAACGGCTATATTCTTGAGAATATTGAGCATTAATTATCAGAGTATTACTGTCTTAATATAATATAATTTGAAATCAAAATGCTATAGTCAAACTGACAAACTGCAGAGAAGATTAGTCTAACAAAACTTGGAAGGAGTTAGTCAAACTCAACAAGGACTTCGTCGACCTGAGCTCCAAGTTCGTCGACCTGAGATCCAAGTTCGTCGACCTGAGATCCAAGTTCGTCAACCTGATATAGTCCTTCGTCGAGCTGAACTTCTGATATGAGATCACAGTTTGTCGATCTTAGCAAGACTTTCATCGAGCTGAACTTCTGATATGAGATCACAGTTCGTCGATCTCGGCTAGACTTTCGTTGAGCTCAACTCAGAGAAGGAACTCTGAGTTCGTCGATCTGAGATAGACGATCGTCAAGCTGAGTTCAGCTATCGTCGAAGTCCTTTTTCTGCATTCTTTAAACTCTCTTGTATCTAAAGTCCTCTGTCTCTGAAGTCTTCTGAAGGTGGGTTCCAATAATCTAACATCATGTGACTGACCTTGACCCTGGAAATAACTTATGACCCTAGACAACACATGTTGGGTCATCTAAATAATCCTAATAGTAAACCTAACACAAATCACAAGTAGGGTTCCAACACTGATTATGGGGGAGATTCAGATGACCGGAAGTCGACATCCGGTTACGTCTTCACATGTGGATCAGCGGCAATCTCGTAGTACAGCAAGAAGCAGGATTATGTGTCCATCTCTACTATGGAAGCGGAGTACAAGGCTTCAGCCTTGACAGCTCAGGAAGTCAACTGGCTTAGGAGGCTAGTAGAGGGCATCCATAAAGAAGTGCATGGTCCTACTCTGCTATGCGGTGACAATGAGAGTGCCCTAAAACTGATTAATAATCCAGTTTGTCATGTGCGGACCAAGCATATTGAGATTGAGCACCATTTCATTCGAGAGGTGTTGGAGGGGTCTCTTGTAGTTGGACATATGCAGAGTGAGGATAATATTTCTGACATCTTCACAAAGTCGCTGTCGAAGGGGCCATTTACTCGGTTATGGGGTTTGCTAGGGCTAGTTCGACTTCCCACCTCAAGGGGGGGGGGGGGGGTGTTGAATTTTTTGAGTGGAAGTGAGTGGCCTAGGCGGTCTGTCCGGGTGGCCAGTGCGGACAGAGGGCGGCGACCTGTCAGGTCGGCTTGAAGTGGTGGCATTTTGTTCCCTGGGGTAGCCGGTCACATAGGATGATTATCTGCTCAGATTATCGGTTTGTACAGACTAGTTCTAGAGTCCGTCGACTTCGTGCGGACTGGTCTTTGTATCCGTTGGTGCTGTGTTCGCACCGGTGATGGCTGGTGGTGTGGACTTGGTCTATTTTTGTACCAAGTCCATGTGTGCTTAGTCTGGGAGGTCGCGCGGTCTGTACAGTTTGATTTCTCTGTCCGCCGAGTTTGGTAGCTAGCTTTTATGCCTTGGCGCGGTCTGTGCATACTGAGAGATCAATTGTGATCTCCTATCTTTCCTTTCATTAGCAGATCCTCCTACCATAGCACTTAGGGAGTCTCAAATGGCCTTTGCTGAAGTACAATCAGCAACCTTCTGGAATATTTCATCTGACATAGTTTGGGCTAGAATGTTCATTGCTCTAGCATCAACAATCTTGGCCTTCTTCTGCGCTTCAGTCCACTTAGGTAGTGAAACAACACTTATGCGTGTTGTTGTTTCCACTGGTAGTAGGGGACCTGTCAAAATGGAATTATATATATCTTCATCAACAGAATTCATGTAGAGCCTAATCCTTGCCTTCCAAAGTGCAAACTTATTAAGATTGCACACTAGAGATCTGGTGCTTGAATACTCCTTATTTTGTGCCATGATATAAAAGACAAACTAGAGTAGACAAGATCTATCAAAGATTTTTTGGTTCAGGTGTCAGTCTGTGAAACCAAAAAACCATCCCTCTGATATTAATTGAAAGTGAGGGATAGATCTAACTAACTCTAGAGAGGGGTGAATAGAGTGCTAAAAACTTTTAGATAATTTTTATAGCAGATTAAAATAGGTGATATATATATAAAGAGAAATATCACAGCACAGAAAATAAACAAGTAAAGGCACAACTAGACGACACAAGAAATTTATAGTGGTTCCCCAATAAACCTGGGTACACACACTCTTTTGCCACCCTGGTAGGAATCCACTACAGGTTTTTGCTCAGGTGCCCTGCCACCACAGTTTTTTGATCAGGTGCCCTGTCACCACAGGTTTTTGATCAAGTGCCTTGTCACCGGAAGATCTATTTTTCTAAGGGATATCTAACAACCCTTTGAGCTTTTGATCAGGTGCCCAAAAACCAATCCCAAGTCTTTTGATCAAGTCACTTGTGAACGAAAAGGTTTAACTTTTCAAGGGAGTTATAACCATGTACACATTGAAAGAAAAAATAAAAATGATGTTGTCTTCTCTGTCTCAAATATCTGAGAAGACTACTGGATTTGTTGATGTTGTCAAAACTCCCCCTGAGTTGTATGGATCTGATCAGGAGTGGACTTCTTCCTCCAGTAAATGTTTCTGGGAGATGTGAACTTTTGGTCTCAGATTGAAGATCTATTGCTGGAAGAAAATCTTTGAATAGATGATGAAGAACAAGATGTATATGTCTCTATCTCTTGTTCTTTGATTACTGATTTTCTCTTTCTTCTGATTACTGACAATCTTCTGAAAATCACTTTATATATTGATTGCACATTCAAAAAACATTTGAATTTTAAATTCTTTCCTTGAAATCCTCTGCATAATTTCTGGGAGTTGGAACAGCTAATTTTGTCTTGAATGTATTTCCCTAACTGTCCCAGTAATTTTGGTAGAGTAATAACTCTATGAAATCCATAATTAATGCTGCCAGGTAACGATTATATTCTTGAGAATATTGAGCATTAATTATCAGAGTATTACTGTCTTAATATAATATAATTTGAAATCATACTGCTATAGTCGAACTGAGAAACTGCAGAGAAGATTAGTCGAACAAAACCTGAAAGGAGTTAGTCGAACTCAGCAAGGATTTCATCGACCTGAGCTCCAAGTTCGTCGACCTGAGCTCCAAGTTCGTCAAACTGAGACAGTCCTTCGTCGAGCTGAACTTCTGATATGAGATCACAGTTCGTCGATCTCAGCTAGACTTTCGTCGAGCTGAACTTCTGATATGATATCACAGTTCGTCGATCTCAGCTAGACATTTCGTCGAGCTCAACTCAGAGAAGGAACTCTTAGTTCATCGATCTGAGATCGACGATCGTCGAGCTAAGTTCAGTTATCGTCGATTGCCTTTTTCTGCATTCTTTAAACTATCTTGTCTCTAAAGTCTTCTGTCTCTGAAGTCTTCTGAAGGTGGGTTCCAACAATCTAACATCATGTGACTGACCTTGACCCTGGAAATAACTTATTACTCTAGATTATACATATTGGGTCATCTAAATAATCCTAATAGTGAACCTAGCTCAAATCACAAGTACGGTTCCAACACTGATTATGGGGGAGATTCAGATGACCGGAAGTCGACATCCGGTTATGTAATCACATATGGATCAGCGGCAATCTCGCAGTACAACAAGAAATAGGATTATGTGTCCATCTCTACTACGGAAGAGAAGTACAAGGCTTCGGCCTTGGCAGGTCGGGAAGTCATCTAGCTTAGGAGGCTAGTAGAGGGCATCCATGAAGAAGTGCATGGTCCTACTCTGCTACGCGATGATAATGAGAGTGCCCTGAAACTGGTTAATAATCCAGTTTGTCATGCGCGGACCAAGCACATTGAGATTGAGCATCATTTCATTCGAGAGAAGGTGTTGGAGGGGTCTCTTGTGGTTGGACATGTGTGGAGTGAGGATAATATTTCGGACATCTTCACGAAGCTATCGAAGGGGCCATTTACTTGTCCACGGGGTTTGCTAGGGCTAGTTTCGACTTCTCACTTCAAGGGGGAGTGTTGAATTTTTTGAAGTGGAAGTAAGTGGCCTGGGCAGTCTGTCCGCGTGGCCTGTGCGGATAGAGGGCGGCGACCTGTCAGGTCGGCTTGAAGTGGCTGGCATTTTGTTTCCTGGGGTAGCCGGGCGGATAGGATGATTATCCGCTCAGATTATCGGTTTGTACAGACGGTTCTGGAGTCCGTCGGCTTCTTGCGGGCTGGTCTTTGTATCCGTTGGTGCTGTGTTCGCACCAGTGATGGCTGGTGGTGTGAACTTGGTCTGTTTTTGTACCAAGTCTAGGTGTGCTTAGTCCGGGAGGTCGCGCGGTCTGTGCAGGCTGATTTCTCTATCCGACGAGTTTGGCAGATAGCCTTGTGTGCCTTGGCTATGGGTTCGTGGTATGCGGACTGGAGTTGTGTCAGCAGACGTGTGTGGACTGGAGCTGTCCGCTGGAGTGCAGATTGATGTGGTTTTTGTAGTGTCCGACTTTGGTGGTGTGACCATGGCGGACTGGCTGTCTAGCCTAGTTGCAGCGGTCTGGTCTGTATCTGCGGCTATACAGATACACTTGGTGCTCGTCGTGAGATTGGGCGGTTATCCTATCAACTAGGGCGGTGATCATACTCCTCTTCACGTCTATAAATTGGACCCCCCTGTCACATCAATGATACACCGAGTGAACAGTAAGTGGACTTGGGTAGTTGCTGCGGACAGAGTTTTCTATCCGCGCGGGTTGAAGTTCTTGACCAGTTTGTGGTGTGCAGGTTGTGCGAACAGCACTGAGAAGCCAAGAACTTGGTTCTGACTTCGGTCAGGGACAGTGCGGACTCTGGGGTTTGCAAGCAACGGTTAGCAGCAGGTCGCGACGACCAGACGGTCTTCTCTTCTACAACTTGTTTTTCAGTTCAATAAGTTGTTCGGCCTGGCGGCTTTTTCAGTTCAGCAACAGCAGTTCGCGTGATCTGGCGTCTAGGCGACCTCGGGGTCAGGCGGCTTGCAGTTCAGCGGACAGAGTTCCTTTCAACATTGGAATCACGGGTTGTCCTCGCGGCTTGGTTGCGGTCTTGCGACTCGGCAGCTTCAGCTGACTCCTTAGACAGCTCGGCTTGTTCTTCACCTTCTATTTTTTTCTGCATTCATTGTATACATCGGCGAATCATGTTTCATCATATATGTCTTTCCCTGTAAAGATTTTATGATAGCATAAGGTTCTTGCTTTTCTATTTGCATTTGGTTTTCTCGGGCTCGGATAGGTTGAGTGTTCATGCGCCTGATTTCCCGTTTTCCGCGAATCACAAATTTTTTCAACCCGCAACAATACTTTATCCAAATCAACTTGGAATTTGATTCCGTTCATAACTGTAGTAACAAGGGAATGGTTGAAGGCCAATATTTCTAATTGCATGGTTCTATAATCAGTTTGAATAACATCAATCTTGCTCACAAGTGTTTGCAATATTTCCTCAGTGTTGAACCTTTAAAAAACAATTAATTGAATAAAGTTCAAACATTAACATTCAGTGTCTCTTTAGAAGATTTGTATGTAGGATTACAACGTTGATTATAACTTTTATAAATATGATTAAGGTTGCATTTGGAGCAGCTTATCTCAGCTTATTTGCTCCGATGAGATTGGACAAAAACGTCATTGTGATAAAATGTATGTTTATGTCACAAATATTACAAAAAAGAAAGTAATTTGAGGCATAATATTTTGGTATGACAATGACATTTTTGTCTAACCACGCCGGAGCAGATAAGTCGGGATAAGCCGCGCCAAACGTAGCCTAAATTTCAAACCTGGGCAATATCATTCTTGTAAGCAAGGGCGGACCTACATAGGGCCAAGGGTAGGCGGCTGCCCACACTTAATTTTAAAAATATAATCTTTAATTAGTAGAAAAATAGGTTTATTATGGCAGATGTGTTTTTAAACTAATATATTATACTAAAAATAATTTTTTTAAGAAATGTTTCTTGGCATAGTTGGTAGAGTAGTTTGATATGTTAATATTTAAATATTTTTCTTACAAACAAGCTATTTATTATGTTGTAATTAAAAAAAATTAAACAAATTTGTTATTATATTATTGTTAATGAATATATTAGTTGTTTGAAATATTTTTATATAAACAAGTTCGTTATTATGTTAATATATGAAATGTTAAAACTATTTAAAAGGATGATGATATTTAAATAATTCATAAAAAACAATGAATTGGGCTACACGATATTATTTTCCCCAATTAATTAATTATTTTAAATAATTATGTGATATTAATGTTATATAAACATACTTTTATTATATTAATTGATTTATTTAATTAAATAATTTTATATTTTGTCCGCACCGAATATAATTCCTGCGTCCGTTACTGCTTATAAATGTGTAAATCACTCAAATTCAAGTGTGTAACGTGTCCTACTGTTTAAAATCCAGTTGGAACTACTCTACATTCAGGAAGTAATGTCTCCAAAACCTGGAGGCAAATGTGGATTAATGGCATTAAAAACTTGAATGTTGGTGTGTGTGAACTTCTTCAAAGAATCAATGTGTGCTTGATTAGATACCATGGAACTTTGGGCATGTTGTGGGAATATTAGAATCTAGTGAGGGTAAAAAAAACATTATACTAGTAAAACAAACCTCATTCATATTCCAATACTTCAGACACTGGAAGCTTGCCTGGCGCTTCACCTCCTTTTAGAACTGCCTAAACAGGGGAAAGAATCAGAACAAGTACACCATCAAACTGTGATTTAATGAGATGTTAGCTAGAATGACATGAGGAACAATTCCAAATTTAGGAATAACCTTTGAAGAATGTCTCACCTTGCATAATAAAAGAGCAGGATCTTGGATGCGAGCGAGCAACGGGATGTCAGTGATTGTGACGTGACAAGACGTGAGACACGATCGGAATGTCAGAGATTGTGATTGGATGCGAGAACGACGAGAAGGACGAGAATGAGAACGCTGCTAAGAAAGAGGAATCTTCTCTTGGATCTTGAATTTCTAGGAAGGGTATGGATACCCTCTGGTCACTAAGAAAGAGGAATCTTCTCTTGGATCTTGAATTTCTAGGAAGGGTATGGATATCCTCCGGTCACTAAGAAAGAGGAATCTTCTCCTTTTTCTGATTATGTCCGTGCCTCAAACGGATTCGGTGAACCACACCTTTCCCAATTCACCGAGAGGGAGGATCCTTATAGTTATTCACAGGCCTTCGAGTTTGCAACTTCCATAAGGACCATAAGCAATGGGATATGGGGCATGATGCTTGCCACCATCTTCTATGGCAAAACAATGGGATATGGTGCGAGTTACTTGCCTCCACCTTTGATGGCAAAGCAATGGAACGATTTTACAAGTTTCTGAGTTCCTTCAAAGATCTCCAGAGCGAAGTTCTTTTGAGGCAATGAGTTTTAGATCGATGAACGCCAATTATTAGAGGATTTGGATTCCTCTGGCCGGCAACGACTAAAACGGCTTTGGAACTTGCGGGCATTCTCGATCGGTACTGCGCTTTCTCGGGCGAGGCGGTCAATTCACAAAAATCATGTATTTTCTTCGGCCCCAAGGTCCCATCCTCCCCGAAGCACGCCATACTTCAGCTTCTTGGCATGGATCCTCTAATTCAATCAAGTTCCTTGGGATCACACTGGGTCCTGGCATGATCAAGATTACATATTTTGTTGTAAAATTTGGTACACACATAAGCATAATTATAAAATATTGTAGGTAAACAAGAACATACGAATAGCCACAGAATTTATAGATTGAAAATAAAAATCCAAATACAAGGGAAAAAAACAGGAGAAAAATGGCCGTCCTGCGAGTACGCCGTGGATGCACCAGACACATACGATCCGCGGCGAGAATCTGAGATCTGGACTGCAATTCACCTTGCGGACGCACAAGGTTCACCGAGCATTCAACGTCGAAGTCTGACGTTCAGCCACACAACCACCGGAGAACAACGCCGCCGTCGGAGAACAACGCCACCACCAGATAGAAAACCACCGTAGAGGCTAACTGCACCCACGCATACCGTCGACACCACGCCTCTCCACTCCAAAGAACGTTCACTGCAACGCCGGCGACAAACTCTAACAAGCCCGGCGACATCTCCCTCTCTCAACGCCGGCGGCTACCTCCTCCAAGATTGGCGATAACACCCAAGATCAACGGCCTCTCTGAGTGCATGAGCGAGAATGTGTGTGTGTGTGTGTGAGAGAGAGAGAGAGAGAGAGAGGCGAGAGAGAGCGTCGTGGTCTTCTATCACAGGCGGCTACCTCCTACAATGCTCCAGGCGGCTGTTCACCAAGGTATACGGTTCATACTTCTCTCTCAAAAGAGAAAATAATATATATCTCATCCCCCCTGTTCACGGGAGATTCAGGAAGCAAAAATATTTTTTTTTATCCTTTTCCTGATATAGGAGACTACACATGGCAAAAAACTAAATTCCAAAATAAACCATTTGGATCCGAACCAAATTTCAAACAATCACCATATTGGTTTGGGATCCGGAGCCACCACCTACAAAAGCACTCTCTGCACAAAGCACCATCTGCACTAGTCATCAACTGCGCAAAACAACACTGCACGTACCACGATCTGCATGAAGCACCAGTCTGCACGAAGCATCACCTCAAGAACCTGAGACATCAGCCGACCTGCTCCCGTCGACTCATTCATGTTCGGGCTCAACCTCTGAATGTCGACGCAACTGGATCGCTGAATATGACTCGCCTAGTCAGACTACCAGAAGGGAGATCACCTGCACCACCTCGACCATAAACTCTGTCAGGCGCAAAAATCAAGGACACATCACCTCGCATCGTGGTCCCCATCAGCTGTTACAGACTACCGTATTGCATAGCTCACATGAGCACGGTGCGCCCTCGTGTCACCGTCAGAACTCCACCTCTCACCGCAAAACTACATCCTCTGGAGTCTAGTCTACCCAGCGATATTAAATTCCTGCTCAGCTTAGGTGTTGAGATGATATTAGCCAGCAGGACACGTGTGTGTGGGACCGCATGTTTGAGCTTTCCCCATCGCGTTCCAGGTCTGGGTGTTGACCCCGGTGGGCCCCCTTGTGTGGCGGAATATCCCCGCGGTCTTGTGGTTGGGGTTAGTCCCACATCGCCTGCAGTAGGCGATCCTTTGTGTTCATGTACCCCCGTCCCCCCTTACCATCACCTCGGGGTTTTGGGAAGATGTGTGGTGACGGGTGATTTCAACATGGTATCAGAGGGAGGTTGTCCTGTTGCGGGGCTGTGTTGAGATGATATTAGCCAGCAGGACACGTGTGTGTGGGACCGCATGTTTGGGCTTTCCCCATCGCGTTCCAGATCTGGGTGTTGACCCCGATGGGCCCCCTTGTGTGGCAGAATATCCCCGCGGTCTTGTGGTGGGGGTTAGTCCCACATCGCCTGCAGTAGGCGATCCTTTGTGTTCATGTACCCCCGTCCCCCCTTACCATCACCTCGGGGTTTTGGGAAGATGTGTGGTGACGGGTGATTTCAACATTAGGTACCGGGTGTAACCGCTCAATCCTATGCACTGCTCTGTCATGCATCCTGATGTTCAACGTCCCTGTCCCCGTGACCTCACATGTTGAGCCGTCACCTAGAAAGACCGACCCAGTAGTCATCTCTAGTGAACTGAACATCCCTGCATCTGAGCAAATGTGCTGCGAAGCACCAGAATCTAATATCCAGCTATCTGAGTCACATGGACTCTCAGTGATGAGGAGAGACACATCACAATCATTTGTCGTAGTTACCGTCGCCTTACCCACACCCTGGACGTCCCTAGAAATTTGTGCGCACTGCGAACAATGTCTCATAATATGGTCACTCTGCTTGCAATGGTAGCACGTCACTGCCTTCCTCGATGCGGATCTGGCCCGTGTACTTCCAGATCCCTTCTCGAACTGCCTTCCTCGTCGTCCTCCTACTGTCAAAGTTGCTCACCCTCAGGAGCGGGGTCTGACAACATCTGACTGGACAGTAACGCAGACGTGATTTGCTTCACATCTATTGTATCCTTTCCATACAGCAGGGTAGTCTGCATGTGCTTATACGATGCCGAGAGCGAGTTAAGAAGTAATAAGGCATTGTCTTCTTCCTCCACCTTCACACCGACAACATGCAGTTGGCTCAGAAGTCCATTGAACAAGTTGAAGTGTTCCTATAGGTTACCACCTTCCCGCATCTTCAGGTCGTACAATCTCTGCTTTAGTAACAGGCTCGTGTTCAACGACTTGCTCATGTAAAGTCCCTCCAGCTTCTCCCATAGCGTGCTGACGGACTCTTCAATACCGATGTTGAACAACACCTTTTCGTCGACGCACATCCTGATAGCGTTAGTGGCGCACTCATCCATCTCTGTCCACTCAGAATCCTTCAATGGAGCGGGCAAAGTATCACGTCCCCACATCACTTGGATCAACCCCTGCTCAACCAGCATATCCTTGACCCGAATCTGCCATAGGCAAAAGTTCCCGCTACTGTCAAACTTAGGCATGTTCAGGAAAACCGAAAACCGCAGCAAACCGCAAAACCGCACCGCTCCACATTTCAAACCGAACCGACAATGTGAGGTGCGGTGCGGCGTGGTTTTGTGGGTGTGAAAACCGCGCCTTGCACGGTGCGGTGCGGTTTTGGCCTCCTCAAAATCGGGCAAACCGCACCGAACCGTAGTGAGTAATATATTGAATATAATACATTAATATTATTATTTAGAGCTAATATAATTTATGACCCCTTTGTGGTTAATACAATAATAGTATAATACATTATTATTTATTATAAGATGTCAACCTGAACTGTTGAACTGCATCTCTGCCCCTTGGTGGTTCACCCGTTCTGTTGTTCATGATCATTGCTTCTTATTTTTTAATCATTTATACACTAAATGTAAAATATCTAAATGAGTAATTAAGTATGAGTGTTTAACTAAAAGTCTAAAACTTAAGCGAGGCGAGGTGCGACAACAAAAACCGACATGCGATAGCTCGGCTTCGGCTTCCGCAGTTCGCAAGTTCAGGTGTTCTACTTTCAGCTTGTGAATCGTGATCGGCTACCATCCCTCTCCTTATTTTCTTCTCCCATGAGGTTTTTCAGCATTCCCGCCTGCGATATCCATCAGGCTCTAAAAATCACTCAGGCGAAAGCACTACTCCTATTAGACGATCACTTCGGCGTGGCTAAGGCTTCGTTTGCCCAGATTCAGGTATTTTTACACCCATCATCCTCTTCTTCTCTACCAACAGATTTTATTTTTTGTTAAAAATGGGTTTGCAGTACCGTTAAACTTCATTTGTGAAATATTCAAAAATTTATTAAAATCTTGTGAACCTGATGTCTTCCTAATTTTATTCTTCTATCAATCTTATGTGTAGTGTGCTCACCGACTTTATCTGATTTTGCTTACCCTAATTTTGTATGCTGCTTTGTTTATCATCCTCCATTATAGTTGAGTATAGAACTCATGTATCTTTGTATATATTTAAATAGTTAGTGCTAACAATCATGTGTTTTGTTTGTACAAAAATAAATCACAAATCAAAAGACCCCAAAAAGCAGCCAAAAGCCGAAACTGCACTGCCAAAAGCGACACCAAACCGCATCGAAACCAAACCGCACCGCACGGTTTCGGTGCGGTGCGGTTTTGGCCTGTCAAAAACCGCACGCTTGCGGCGCGGTTTCGGTTTTGCCCCAAACCGCACTGCATCTCCACTGAATATCTGACCGACCCGGTGTTCTTTCCTGTCAAAGCTGTCTGCAGTATCTCTAGATGATCTGATTAATTCACGGATCAGATCTGGGAAGATAGGGAGCAGACCGATGTCGTCACCTACTGTTGACCCAAACCCAAAACCGGAACGTCCAATCAGTCACCTACTCGTAACCTCCTTTTGATATCACTTGTTATAAAATCTGGTACACACACACAAGCAAAACTATAAAATATTGTAGATAAATAAGAACAAAAGAATAACCACAGAATTTATAGATTGAAAATATAAATCCAAATACATGGAAAAACAGGAGAAAAATCACCGTCTGGCAAGTACGTCGTAAATGCACTGGACATGTACGATCCACGATGAGAATATGAGATCTGCACTGCAATCCGCTTTGCGAACGCACAAGGTTCACTGAACCTTCAACGTCGCAGTCCGACATTCAACCGCACCACCACCGGAGAACAACACCGCCACCGGTGAACAACACCACCCCGGATAGAAAACCACCGTCGATGCAAACTCCAACAAGCCAGGCGGCAACTCCCTATCTCAACGCCAGCGGCTACCTCCTCCAAGACCGGCGACAACACCCAAGACCAACGACCTCTCCGAGTGCACAAGGGAGAGAGAGAGGCGAGAAAGAGCGTCGTGGTCTTTGCTCACAGGTGGCTACCTCCTACAATGCTCCATGCGGCTATTCACCAAGGTATACGGTTCATACTTTTCTCTCTAAAGAGAGAATAATATAGGCAAATTTTACGTGCAAACAAGTTTTGGATAGGTACAACCCAAAATTTTAAATAAAATCTATTAAAACTGCCTAAAACTAAAACCCTAAAAGCCGATCAGTGCAACCTAGCCCCGTCGTCGCTGTTCTCGTGAAAGAAAATTTGCTAGGAACTTTATCCGCCTTCCGCCTGTGTGAAATAAGTCGGACATCATCTGACGGCAGTGTTGAAGCCAAATATGACCCCAACTGAAGTTCGAAGAAAAAAGGGGAGCAGTCAAAACCTACTTCTCTCAAGTCTCACCCCTTGACTGGATTCTAAGGACCTAAGACTGACCCAAAAGCCTCAGCAGGGAGGTCCCACCTCACACCCGGAAGATCTCTGAGAGCTTCTCCTCCAAAGCCAAAGCTGGGCTAGGAGCTCCTCAGAAAGCGCTGGAATTCGGGAGACAATGATAGCTTGCTTTCTAAGGAGCCCTTATGGGTCTATTTATAGCATTTGGTTGTCCTAGAATTACTGAAAAGCCCCTGGTTGGTCTGCCAATAGCCAAATCCCGCTGTCTCTCTGAGGGTACTGAAGTAATTTCTCCTGAGGGCAATTAGGACATTCTTCCAAAGACCCTGGGCCCCACTCAGCGAGAGCCGGTGCCGAGACCTTTCGGCCCAGGGCGTGGCGCGAACGTTCTCGCCCAGCGCAAGCGAGAACTCTCCGGGACTGAGGCTTGGTTTGGGCGAGAGCGCTTCCGCGCAGTCCGCGCTTGGCGCTCTCGGCCTACGGTTTCTCTTTTATAGCATCCGGCGAGAGCGTTTCCGCCTTCTGTGGGCGAGATCCTCCTTAGGGCGGGACCACTTCGGCTAACCCTCCTGTGACCATTGTGCCTCCTTGTCTGGCTCAGCGAATATGGGGTTGTACACAATCCCCGCTCTTTTTGAGCTAGCGCCGCGCTTGAAAAGACATGTTCAACCCAAAATATTCGCTGAGCATGTGTCAACGTCAGGGAATCTTTCGGTGGGCCATACGGCGCCTATAAATATGAGTGCCGATAGACGGTCATAACACTTCCCTCGAGCCGTCATTCTCCCCCTGAGCTCTCGCCCTCTCTCGCTATGCCTTCCAAGCGTGCCGATAAACCGCTTCCGCAGGATCTGCAGGACAGCATTAACGCGGCGCAGGCGCGAGCTAGGGCTAACAGTGCCCTGGTCGCCCCATGGCTAGCGAGACAGTCGTCAGTTGCTGAGCCTTCTCTGCCTAAGAAGAAGAAGAAGAAGGCGAAGGTGGTTCAGCAGGACCTATCCCGCGAGAACAGGAGCCCGCCCACCCCGACCCCTAGTTGCGCGGACGGCACCTCACCGCGGAAGGTAAGCTTGATATACCAATTAACAACCAGTTGCTCAATTGTTTAACTTGATACCTCTCGCAGGAGACGGTTCCTGACGCTGCCGCGTCCCCGCGAGAACGTTTGGATCCACCCTCTAGCCATCACGATGATCAACCACAGGTTCCCGAGGCGCCTCCTCCGCCAGACCCGAACACCGCTGGTAAAGGTTCCCTTCTTGGCTTCGCCTGGTATTTTTAAATGCTGACCTGATTCCTCGCAGCGTCAGTTTCCGCACCTCCAGATCACGCCACCCGGGATGGTGGGGCGAGAACTGCGAATCAGTCTGCCCATGCGGTTGATTCCTCCCTACCGGCGAGAGGAAAAAATGCCGAGATCCCTGCGCCACCGCTAGACGCTAGCCCTCCAGCGGCTGAGGAGACCCGCTCCCCCGCTCTCGATCAGGCCGGGATCACCATCCGCAAAGTTTACCCCCCCCCCCCCCCCGGCAAAGGAAAGCCAATCCACCTCCTCTTTGGAGCTGAGGGGGGGGGGGGCTGGGCCTTCTCTCCTGGCGTCGACCGGGGGGCCTCGTCACTCTGAAGGTATACGGCAATTTTATCGCTGCTATCCTTCAGCTTCCGCTAAAATGGGGATTCTTTCGACAGGGGACATGGACTCGCGGCCTGGCGCTGAGGTAGAGGAAGAAGAAGAAGAATAAGAAGAAGAAAGAGAGGGAGAAGATGGCGAGAGCTCTCCCTTCCCTTCATCTGACGAGATGGAGGAGATCCTGACCGGTGCCGGGAGCGCGAAAAGACGAGGGAAGAAGGTTGCCGCCATTCTGTCGAAACTCATCCGGCGAGAACGGGTCCGCGACCTTGCGGCCAGAGAGTTTCGCCAGTCAGTGGAGAAGAGGCTGGAATCCCTGGAGCGAGATTTCCTTCTAGGCAAGATGGACCGGCCCGGGGGAGCTACCGCCGGGTCCTCACCTGAGAGATGCATCGAGAGAATCCGGGATCTGTCTCGCCGGGTTGACCTGGGATGCAGCGTTCTGTCATCCTACTTCAACCCGCAGGCGCCCCCCCGGACCAAGCTGCGGGACCGAGGCAAATGGCGTTGGGAGCAAGGGAAATGGCGTTGGGAGCCGTACTGAAGCGCGAGACCTCCCCTCCTCTTCCCCTGGCCTTCCCTTCTCTAATGTACCCTTATTTTTTCGCTTGGAGTTGAAACTAATGTTCCCGCACTTTATTCGCTTATTATTTTATCGCGTTCCCGCTCAGCGAGAGCAATAGCTCTGTCTTTAATATCTTTGTATGCGTATGAGTTATCTTCCCAGGTCTTTGGGGTGACGAGAGCCACTTTGCTTCCGCCTGCCTTACCGGCCGTATGACACTTCGCAACGTTTGCGCCAGCTGCTTAGTTAATCAGTCGCTGTCAGATTCGGGCGGGAAAAACGAAGCGCCGCTGACCTAGGACGCGCCGGCTGTACCCCCGCCGCCTTTTTGAAAACAGCCATCATTACCACGATTTTCTATAAATAGGAGGCTCACCTACCACATTCATTTCTCTGATTCCAGTCTCTCTCCCCTTTGTTGTTGTTCTCGCGGTCTTCGCAAAGCTCTCGCCCGTCTCACCCTTCCACTTCCGTTCTCGCCCCGTTCTCGCTCTCGCCTTCTCCTCGTAGATCTCGCCCTCAAACCTTATTGCGATGCCAGGCGGTGGTGAAGGACGATCCAACTGCGCGGAAGCCTTCCAAAAGCATCTCTTCCCTTCCTGCACTCTCACTCTAGACGAGTTCAATCTGATCAAGACCCAGCACGTTCCCGCCGGCTTCGTCGCGCGGCCCCGGGCAGTCATGACAAAGTCAACACTGCAGGAGAGGGGGAGCTCGCCATCCCTATCGAACACTTCGAGGTGGGCTTCTGCCTTCCGCTGTGGCCTGAGATGCGGCAGGCTCTCCGGTACTACGGGGTGGTTCCCGCGCAGCTGAACCCTAACTCCGTGGCGATCCTCATGGCCTTCATATGCTATATGCGGTCGGAGAGGATTGAGTTTAGCTTGCCGATTTTCCGCAAGTTATTTACTTTCCGCGCGAAGGGAGGCGTGGTGTTCTTCTCTGGGCAACTGCTGAAAACGATCGGTCTCGCCAACAAGCACCATCACTGGGGCGAGAGGTTCATCTACGTTTCCGGCGACTTCGGGAACGTACCCCTCGCCCCCATCCAATACGAGGATGCCGCCTACAAGCCTCCATCCTTGGGCTCCCGCGAGAGCGCCCTCCTTGAGTTCTTCGGAACCGAGGATTTCGACGTCCTCTACCTCCGGCGAGACGTCGATTCTCTTCATCCTGTACTTCCGGGAGAAGGTAAGATCTCGCCTGTATTTGCCTTCTTACTTTTTCCAAGGTTGGAATTTATCGCTATTGTTTTCGCAGGAGAGCGCGAGATCCCTCTCCGCCAGCCTTTCGACGAGGCTCGCGCCAGAGAGAGCCAACCTCCTAAGGACCCGCTGGCTCTCGCGAAAGCCGCCGCGCAGGCCTGCCGAAAAGAGCCGGGCCTCCCCCCCTCCAGCGGTGTTGTGAAGCGAAAGTCGGGTACTTCCGTACCTCAGCCAATCAAGAGGCCCAAGACCACGGATACCGAGAAGGGCAAGGCTGTTGTTGTACCGCCCGTCCAACCTCTCCCCGCCGGCCGCTCCTTCGAGGAGGTCCTGGAGGAAGTAAGCAGGATTGCGGCCACCAGGGGCGGCCACGGGACTCCTGCCGAGAACCCTCGGACCCCTGGCGCCGCCGAGAGCGAGGGTGCCGCCGCCGGGACCTCCGGCCAACCCCTGTCTGACGAGGTGCCGCGGGGTCATCGTAACTTCGGTCTCGGCGTGAGGTGTCTGGACGCGGAGAACAAGCCACTGCTGCAATGGGACCCTGACGCCAACAAGGTCACGATCTCGTCCCTTTTGCCGAGCTGGGCGGAGCGAGACGAGGTCACCGGCGAAGCTTTCGCCTTAGGCTACGGCCTCTACAGCCAGGAGGACGCTAGCGTCTACGACAGGATGTCGACCCGGCTGTTGGCATACGACTCCACTCGCGCTTTAATGCGTGGGCTGGAGCTTGCGCACATGTGCGCCCGGCGGAGTATTACGATAGACCGCAACTTTCAAGACATGTTCAAGGCGAGGGACGATGCGGTGGCCCAGGCGGCCTCTCTGGCCAAGGAGCTGGCCGAGACCCAGCAACTGTCATCCTCGCGCCAAGCGGAAGGGGTAAGCGAGACCTTCCACAATCACTTGTTCTCGCCTTCCTAACCCTTCTCTTTTGCTAACCTTCCGCTGTTCAGGATTCCGCTCAAGCCGCACTTCGCGAGGAGCTGTCTCAGGCCCGATATGACAATGTTCTCCTGCGGGAGCAGATCGCACGCCTCGAGGCGAGTGCAGCCCCTCCGCTGGACGAGAGATTGAAGAGCCAGTATTACTCGGCTTATGACATCGACAAGCTGCTCCAGGGGAACGCGCAAGCCACCGTAAAGTTGACGCTGGAGACGCTGTGCGACATCAACTGCTGGGACGGGAGGGGCAAAGACATCACCGCTCAACAACTTGTCCCATGGCTCTTCGAGCCTATTCCAAAGCCCCTGGGTGCCCCCAATACCCCTCCCTCGGATGTCTCAAAGTCCCCTGCAGCGGGTGGCGAGACCTCCGAGGGGAGCTCCGGCGGAAGCTCCAGCGGGAGCTCCAGCGAGACTTCCGAGGGGTACAGTCTGTCCCCTTGAGGGTCCCCTTCTCGCTTCTGATCTTCACCTCTGTGTAAAGCGCGAGACGCTATCATTTTGTACCCGTATATAGTGTTAAAATTCAACAAACCGCAGACGCCCCCTTGGATACCCTGCTGAAAATTCAACAAACCGAAGGAGAATACGCCCACTTATATGTTGAAAGTTTTCCCGGATCGTGGAGTTAACAGTGGTTATCTCAACAAAGCAGTAACAACCAGCAACACATGCAGCACAAGCTTCTTTATTGATCAAGAGCAAACTTCTTTACAAGGCGAGACATACATGGCGAGACATGCTTCACCAAAACCCAACACCGGGAGAGCAGAGACAGTTACAAAGACAAGAACAAAAAACAAGCCGCGCGGACTCAAACAATCAAGCCGCCGACCTACTGCTGTGGAGTCCGCTCAGTCCGCCAGGTCGCCAGACCGCAACCCAAGCCGCGCGGACTCACCCTTACTCCAATGCTTAGCTCTTCACCGCCGGTCTGCACGCCGCCAGACCGCACAAGCTGCGCCACCGAATGGAACAGTCCGCCTGATGCAGGCGACCTCTTGAACCCCGAACCAAGTCGCCAAAGAGAAGACCGCCTGGCCGCTATCCGCGACCTGCTGTTTACCGCCTGTTGCTTAACCGCAGAGTCCGCACTGTCCCTGACCGCAATCAGAGCCAAGTCCTGGCTTTCCAGCGCTATCCGCACAACCTGCACAGCACAACCGGGTCAACTCTCTATCCGCGCGGACACAAAGTCCAGGCCGCAGCAACTTACGCGAGCTCAGATACTGTTCACTTACTTCGGTCTAGGTTCCTCTGGTTGGTTTTTTTATTCCTGATGTGACATGGGTCCTATTTATAGGCACGACGATGAGTATGGTCACCGCCTAGTCGATAGGATCACCGCCACATCCCGCAGCAAGAACTTATGTGTCCGCCAGCCCGCGGACACACATGCCAGTTCGCCGCCCTGTGCAGATAGCCAGTCCGCCCCAGCTTCTCCAAGGCCGGACTCCAATATCCAGTCCGCCTTGCCGCCAGAGACCAAGCCAGGACAACAGCCGGACTCCACAACAGCCGTGTCCGCCATTCTGCGGACAAGGCATCAGCCCGCAAAACCCGAGCCCGCATCCGCGCCATCAAGGCACCTGCCGGACTCAGCGGATACCCGGCTATCGTCCGCATATCCCAAGTCCATTACCTCAACTCCAAGGCACCTCCGGACTTAGCGGACACGCCAATCCAGTCCGCTAACAGCAGACCCCAGTCCGCGTATACAGCGAACTCCAGTCCGCTTCCCTGAGTCCATAACCTCATCACAAGGCTCACCGGACTCAGCGGACTCCGGCTCCAGTCCGCACGCTCCTGCACAAGCAATTCTCCAGTCCGCATTTCCCCAAGCTAGCAAACAAGGCAACTGCACTTCTACTACGCTTGGCGGACTGAGAAACCAGCCCGCGCTCCACTGCGCGATCTCCCCCGGACTGAGCCTCCTGGACTTGGTTCAATTCCCACCAAGTCCAGCCCACTGGCCGCAAGGGCCAGTCCGCACTTACAGGCGGACACTGGATCTAGCCCGCCATACCGGGCGACCTCCAGTTCCTGTCCGCGCTGACCGGCGGTCTCCACGGCTTCCACTTGCCGCTTCACTAGAGCAAGACCAAGGCATCTGCCAAACCGGTCTGCCGAGCTCCAGTTCTTCAGTCCGCTTCATGCCGGACTCTTACACCCACCGGATAACATTCCTATCCGCCCGGTTACTTCCTGGGAGTAGACCGCCTGCTGAGCATACACTGGCCTGTCAGACCGCCGCTGTCGTCCGCGCAGATCCGCGCGAACAGACCGCCCAGGCCGCCACAGAGCAAACCGCCTGCAACATCCCGACCTAGCAGTCCGCCAATCCAGTCCCGCTTAGTCCGCGGCGGATAGGTTTCCCAAGCCTTCCATTCACCCACTTTCACTTCACAGAATTCAACACTCCCCTTGAAGTGAGAAGTGGTGAATAACTCCAGCAGCTCCCGTAACCTTGCACCTGGTCCTTCCGATAGCATCTACGAAGAGATGTCCAAGACATAGTCCTCGCCCCGCATATCATGGACCATGAGGGAGCCCTCCAGCATCTCCCAAAAGATCCATGCTTCCCTCTGCCTTCTTCAGCTTCAACCTCCACTCATGCATCACAGGAGTATCACCAACTTCCTTGGACCCAGAAGCCCAAGCCTCGTTGCCTCTGAGAGAAGTCACCTCATCAGACTTGGTGTCAACCACCTCCTTGATTCTAGTGGGGTCATCACAGCCAGAAGTCCCTTGCTCGACCTGAGGGCTAACAAGGAAACACGGGACCAAGTCCGCCGTGTTCCCTTCACTATATCGAGCTGGTGGCTTACTGATCCTCTTCGATCTCCGAAGAACCTGATCATGGCTAACCACCTCCGCTGCTTTTGAACCAGCTCCGTTCCCGGGCAAACCCGGAACAATGCTCCCTTTGTTCCCTGAACAAGACGCCTCCTTACTGGAACCAAGAGCACCTGGAGCAACGCTCCCCCTGCTACCTGAACCAGAAGACTCCCTCTTGAACATGAACTGCCTGGAACATCGCTCCCCTTGCTTCCTGAACAGAAGCCTCCGCCTTTGAGCCAGAAGGTTCTGGAGCATCGCTCCCCCTTCTTCCCGACTCTGACGCCTTTGCCCCGGAGCTAGAAACAACCTGGAGCACCTGGTGACTCAGGAAATCCACTTCCTTAGCAGCAGCCTCCTTCAGCCCATCATCTGACCTGCTTATTTCTAGCTCCACATAAGAGCTACCCCAATACGGCGTCAACTCATCAAAGACAATGTCTCTCGACACTATGAGTTTCTTCGTCGCAGGATCCATACACCTCCATCTTCTTTTCTGCTCATCATACCCTACAAAGACTAGCTTTGTTTTGAGAGCACCCGGAGAGTGTATATAGCAGGTAGATCCAAACACCCGAAGGTGCTTCACTGAGGGCTTCACTCCAAACATTAGCTCATAAGGAGTCTTCATTATGATCGGACTAAGAGGCATCCGGTGATGACATGAGTAGCACAGGCTATTCCCTCCGCCCAAAGAGCCTTCGGAACGCCTTTACTCCGAAGCCAACACTTGCAGGTCTCCGTTAACCAACGGATCATCCGAGCTGCAAGCTGCAACACTACCCTGTGTGAAGTATGTCCACAAAGAAAGCTCCATCCGGATCCCTTGCTTCCTGCAAAAGCGTGAGAACTCGGTTGAGTCAAACTCACCACCGAAACCTGTCCTCAACACCTTGATCCTCCGGCCAAGCTGGCCTTCGACAAGCTTCTTGAACTCCACAAACAAGCGTACCATGCTGGACTTCGTCTTCATAAAGTATACCCAAGTATACCCAGAATAGTCATCAACCAATATCAGCATGAACCTGCTGCCTCCAAGACTGGCCGTGACGGTCGGTCCCACCAGAGCACAATGGACAACCGCCAATGGTGCATTACTCCTGGCTTGTGCTTTGTCGACCATGAAGCGATAGGCTCCACTTTCCTGACATCCCGCACACCCCGACCATCGCCATAGGATGACAATCTAGGCAAGCCTCTTACGAGTCTTCTTTCCGCCATTGCTTTCAGCTTGTCCATCCCTACATGCCCCAGTCTTTCATGCCAGATAGCTGCACTATCACTGGCATCCAGCCGATCAGATCCAGAAACTAGTTGAAGTCCCAACTACGTTCTTCTCCTTCCTCCCTACCTGAGCAACGTTCGCCGAGAGAGCAAGGTAACCTTGCACTCCTTCCGAAGATGACCTTGCTGCTTGCATTTATAGCACCGTGGTCCTTCCTTCCTCTTCCTATCACGCCTAGGAGAAACACTCCTTTCTTCCTGATATGAAGTAGAGGGACCATCATCCGCAGAAACCTCCTTCACCTTCTTCCTGAACAACCCATCAAGGGAAGTCCAGACCTCCGCAGCTGACCGACATCCACTGATGTGGTCCAAGAGCTCCGATGAGATCACCTGCCTGAGAATAGACTCCGCTTTCGCATTTGCCTCCTTCCAAGCTCTCATCGACGCAGCATTGCCAGCAGTATCCTCTTGTCTTCCTGCTCGCATACAACCTCCCAAAGGTCCTCGCCAAGAAGAAAGCTCTTCATATAGGACTTCCACCGTTCACAGTTTCGCCTCTGTAAGAAGATCAATACCAAGACAACTTGCATCCTCCACTGTCATGGTTCTACCACTGGTTTCTCTTCAGAAGAGCAACTATTCCATTGAGCACTGCTTGACCACTCCAACAACCTCGCTTTGATACCATGTTAAAATTCAACAAACCGCAGACGCCCCCTTGGATACCTGCTGAAAAATTCAACAAACCGAAGGAGAATACGCCCACTTATATGTTGAAAGTTTTCCCGGATCGTGGAGTTAACAGGGTTATCTCAACAAAGCAGAACAACCAGCAACACATGCAGCACAAGCTTCTTTATTGATCAAGAGCAAACTTCTTTACAAGGCGAGACATACATGGCGAGACATGCTTCACCAAAACCCAAACACCGGGAGAGCAGAGACAGTTACAAATACAAGAACAAAAAACAAGCCGCGCGGACTCAAACAATCAAGCCGCCGACCTACTGCTGTGGAGTCCGCTCAGTCCGCCAGGTCGCCAGACCGCACCCAAGCCGCGCGGACTCACCCTTACTCCAATGCTTAGCTCTTCACGCCGGTCTGCACGCCGCCAGACCGCACAAGCTGCGCCACCGAATGGAACAGTCCGCCTGATGCAGGCGACCTCCTGAACCCCGAACCAAGTCGCCAAAGAGAAGACCGCCTGGCCGCTATCCGCGACCTGCTGTTTACCGCTGTTGCTTAACCGCAGAGTCCGCACTGTCCCTGACCGCAATCAGAGCCAAGTCCTGGCTTTCCAGCGCTATCCGCACAACCTGCACAGCACAAACGGGTCAACTCTCTATCCGCGCGGACACAAAGTCCAGGCCGCAGCACTTACGCGAGCTCAGATACTGTTCACTTACTTCGGTCTAGGTTCCTCTGGTTGGTTTTTTTATTCCTGATGTGACATGGGTCCTATTTATAGGCACGACGATGAGTATGGTCACCGCCCTAGTCGATAGGATCACCGCCATATCCCGCAGCAAGAACTTATGTGTCCGCCAGCCCGCGGACACACATCCAGTTCGCCGCCCTTGTTTGCAGATAGCCAGTCCGCCCCAGCTTCTCCAAGGCCGGACTCCAATATCCAGTCCGCCTTGCCGCCAGAGACCAAGCCAGGACAACAGCCGGACTCCACAACAGCCGTGTCGCCATTCTGCGGACAAGGCATCAGCCCGCAAAACCCGAGCCCGCATCCGCGCCATCAAGGCACCTGCCGGACTCAGTGGATACCGGCTATCGTCCGCATATCCCAAGTCCATTACCTCAACTCCAAGGCACCTCCGGACTTAGCGGACACGCCAATCCAGTCCGCTAACAGAGACCCCAGTCCGCGTATTACAGCGAACTCCAGTCCGCTTCCCTGAGTCCATAACCTCATCACAAGGCTCAACCGGACTCAGCGGACTCCGGCTCCAGTCCGCACGCTCCTGCACAAGCAATTCTCCAGTCCGCATTTCCCCAAGCTAGCAAACAAGGCAACTGCACTTCTACTACGCTTGGCGGACTGAGAAACCAGCCCGCGCTCCACTGCGCGATCTCCCCCGGACTGAGCCTCCTGGACTTGGTTCAATTCCCACCAAGTCCG
>JBBWWR010000108.1:0-105538 GCA_039583875.1 Platanthera guangdongensis
TATTCATGTGTGATCGGCCTGCGTGCCGAAGTTTGTAAAACATGTAATTTGAGTAAACAATTGTAAGGCCTTAAGGCCAGTGTACTTGTGTATTGTACCTTCATTCCTATTATTTAGAGTAG
Source organism: Platanthera guangdongensis (assembly GCA_039583875.1). NCBI lineage: Eukaryota > Viridiplantae > Streptophyta > Magnoliopsida > Asparagales > Orchidaceae > Platanthera > Platanthera guangdongensis. The sequence continues at coordinate 123 of JBBWWR010000108.1, forward strand.
TGGACATTTATGCTTTATGGTTGGGTTCTTATTTTGCAAACCTTTAAATTGTTTCAGCTATAATGACTCTGTGTAGGACGTTAGTTATTGCTTGGATGGTTTCCATTGAGTAACCGCCCGATCTGTCTGTGGCATATGGCGTCGGGCCCCGGTCGAACCTACTGCTATATGCTATGCGACGGATAGGGGGTGTTACATGAATGCTGTGAGAGCCATGCATTCGCCGATTAGTAGCATTCTCCTGCTACACGCACAATTAGGCGCGAGTCTTGGGCAAGTGCATGATGAAGATTGCACTCGCATGAAGGCCTGACTACTCTCCTGGGCTTGGGCGAATGCCCCTTGAGGGCTTGGGTGAGTGCAGGTAAGACTACCCCACTCACCACTTCTAAAACTCTCGGTTCTGAGTGTCCTATAATGCCCCATAACCACCTCGAGCCTGCCAGAAGGACTTACTCAGCAAATACGGGGTTATTCACACGTGAACACTCGTGGGGTTCTTCGAGTATTCTCGAGAAGTCCAGTGACTCATAACATAAAATTTTCTTCTGGTTCCTTTTTTGGCAAAGTAAAATTTGTCGAATGCATTCGTGAAATTCGTCGAGTATTCTGGTCATGTCACGAGTAATCTCAATGAATGGACTTAGCAAATTTTCTGGTTTGGTTTTTTGACGGGTTCTGTTTCAAAATGTCGACCATGTACAGCACACGTGGAAGCACATTTTGAAAGAAGATTTCAAGCCGTTGTAGAAGAATCCTATATATATACCAAGGATTACATTTCAGATTTAAGAATCACAAATAATCGCTCTTAACCTAATTTGAAATCGTGAATGGGCGAAATTTCTATCCCAATCTACTGTTCTCGTAAACGATCAACCCGACGACCTAGAAGTTGATGATCGGTGACTCCTAACAAGAAGAGATTCGACAAGATGACTGCTTTTAGATTCTACAGTGGTTCTTCATGATCTACTCGGATCCTAAGGTTTTGTTTGGCGTAGTGTTTTGAGAGCGGGGGACAGTGGATTTTTCAAAAGCGGCGCCGAACAATTTCCGCGAGGCATCACGGTGGCATCAGCCACCGTGAATAACAGTGGTTCCCCGCGGTTTATGAGTCGTGGAAATATTCCAAGACTCAAAACAGCGCTAGCTGTTGGGTACACTGTTAATATGTACCAGATTTGGAGAAGCCTCATCTTAATCAAAGATATACATCAAGTTGTATTTGATGTATGTTTGATTTTCATTGTGCAGGTTTAAGAATTGGAAGAAAATTTTCTAAGTACAAGTGTCGATACTTGTGAAGAATTATGTCGACACTTGTGAAGAATTATGTCGACACTTGTGACGAGCTGTGTCGACACCCAGACTTGTGTCGAGACTTCTTGAAGAATTGTGTGGAAACCTAAAGAAGAAGATGAGTCGACACTCAGACTTAAGTCGTCACCTGAGCCAGGAGTTATATCGACACTGAAAGCAGAAGCTGTGTCGACACTCAGGAGATATGTCGACACTTAAAGCAGAAGCTGTGTTGACACACAGATTTTGTGTCGACATACAGAGAAGCTGTCGACACATTCCAGAATTCTGTCGACATCGACTGTGTCGACACACAGAACTTGTGTCGACACATACCAGAATTCCGTCGACGACAACTTTGTCAAGACAAGAAGTGATTGTGTCGACACACAGAACTTGTGTCGACACATTCCACAGAAGCCGTGTCAATAAGTGAAAATGAAGCTATGTCGACATCATCAAGACTTATGTTGACACATGGACTATGTGTGTCGACACATGTGAAGTATTCACTCGACATTCTCTGCTGCATAGTCAAAGTCCAGTGAAGGTTGAAATATCAAATATGATGACTGGAGACTTGACAGCTGTCATGATCAACACAGCTGATGTACCTGTCAGAACTGTCAGAAGGTTGTTATAAACCGGAACAGCTGGTAACCTCAGATGAAGCCTATATAAAGGGAAGTTCTATCAACAATTACATAGAGAAGTGATTGAAATAAAGAGAAAGAGAGAACACACAACACTAAGAAGTGAATCCTTCAGAGAGAGTGTTCTACAACAAGAAAAGGGGAAATCCTTACGAAGGTAGATCCAGATCAGTCTGCAAGGAAGATTGAGATCTCATTCTGAATTCAAGGTGGAGGCTATCTAGTTTTCTACAATAAGAAAAGGGGAAACCCTTATGAAGGCAGATTCAGATAAGTCTGCAAGGAAGATTTAGATCTCATTCTAAATTCAAGGTAGAAGCTATCTGAAGATCAACTTCTACATCAAGTGAAGATCAACCTTATTTTGTTCTATCAAGAAGCTTTGAAACGGCTAAGTCAGGTTGGATCTGAAGATCAGTTTATTCAAGAACTGATCAAGAAGCTCACACCAGTGAAGATCTATCTGGTGAAATTTCTGTATCACTTAATCTAATAATTTCATGTAGGACTTGTGAAAGTCTGAGTTGTAAGCCTGTAATTATAAAGGCTGAGGTAGGGCTGAGGCCTGAGGTAGGATTCTTGGGAAGAATCTGAGGTAGGAGATTCAATTCTCTGAGTAGTAGGCCTGTGAACGGGCTAAGGTGGGGCTTTTGCCTGAGTTGTAGGAGTGGGGTGTCACTCTGAGTTGTAGGCCTGTGAAAGAGGCTGAGGTAGGGCTTGTGCCCGAGTTGTAGGAGTGTGGATTCACTCTAAGTTGTAGGAACCATTTGTGGGTTTTGAGTTGTAAGATCTGCGGATCTGAGAAGAAAGAAGGAAGTTAGGCCGAATCTAGTACACTGCTAGATAGGCGAAGGGGGAAAGTGGATGTACCCATCATTTGGGGAACCACTATAAATCAAGTGTGCAATCTGTGGAATGCTGTGTGAAGGTGTATGTTGTGCTGTGATCTGTGATTTACATTCTTGTTTGTGTTGAGATAGATTTTGTTATTTGCCTAAAATTTTGAAGAAAAAAATTAGAACCTATTATCCCCCCCCCTCTAGGTGTCTAGGCTCTTGAAATCAAGTCTTTCAAGTGGTATCAGAGGGAGGTTACTCAAAGATTGACTTAACAGTCTGAGTGGATCTCCAAGGCAAATAAAAAATTCCAACAATGGGTTCAATAGAGAATCAGAAGGAATTTGAATCTATGAAACTGCCTATCTGCAGGAAAAAAATGCTTTGGCATATGGAAGGAAAGGGTCAGGTTGTTTATGGAAGCGTCTGATCCAAGAATCTACATCACAGTACAAGAGGGACCCTTCATACCAATGAAGGTATCAGCTCTGGATGCAAATATTAAGACCCCTAAGAGCTATTCTGAAATGATTAAGGATGAGATCATCCTAGCAATATTAGACAAAAGAGCACAAAACATTATAGTAAGTGATATAGATGATGCCACATTTCAGAATCTGGTGCACTGTAAAACCTCTAAGGAAATATGGTACACCCTGATTGTCTACATGGAGGGAACAGAAGAAGTCATAGAGGACAGGAAATCTATGCTGAATCAAGAATATGAGAGCTTTAGACAAGCCAAGACTGACAACATAACTGAATGTTACAAGAAGTTCTTCAGGATTGTCAATGAGCTCATGACCTATGGAAGAGTCTTCAGCACATATGAACTGAATGACAAGTTTCTCAGGTCACTAACAAAGGACTGGGACACAAAGATATGTGTCATCATAGAAGTGGCCAAGCTTGTTGATACACCTCCACTCACACTTTTTGGAAAGTTGTTATCATATGAAATGCAGCTCACTGCTAGAAAAGAGGAGGAGAAAAGCAGTAGGCCTGAATACAAAGAAAGATTTGTAGCCTTCAAGGATGAAGGCACAAGAAAGGGTTGGAGACAGTCTTCTTCTCCACCCAGAAGGAGTGCTAAGGCTGAAGAAGAAAATCTTCACAACAACATATCAGAGAGCCACACCTCTGATGAGGATTTTGCTGCCTTTACAAGGCAATTCTGAAGGTTCATGAAAAAGAAGAAATGGAGAACCAAGCCATCAACATCCTTTTACAAGGATGAGTATTAAAAGAAAAAGAAGACTCCCAAGGAGGATAGGTATGCCTCAAAACCTAGTAAACAAACTAATTCTAAGATTGTTTATTATTATTGCAGCAGGCCTGGACATGTCATAGCAGACTGTCCAGACAAGAGGATTGAACCTAAAGATAAGAAGAAGCATCAAGTGAAAGGCAAGAAGGAGAAATCCCTTGTTGCTCAGAAGCAGAAGAGTTGGACAGACTCTTCATCTTCAGGATCAGGAGATGAAGATAATGTTGAAGCATATGTTGGGCTAATCTCAACAGAAGAGGATTCTAGGGAACAAGAATTCCTAGAAATGCTGGACTCCAAAAATGGAGTAGAAGATTATTGCTGTAGAGGGCTGATGGCCCTATCAGAAAATGATCAGTGCTAGGATCAGCCTGGTCCTAGTAAGGTATACAGTTCTCCCTCAGCTTCAGATTTCTGCACTGCATCAGAATCAGAAACTTCTGCATCAAGAGATGTGGATGGTTCTGAATCTGAAGGGGATGTACATCAACTTATTAATAATTATGGTGGGTTGTTTCAAGCACTGAAGAGGAGCAAGTTTCTTGTCAAGGAGCAGGCCAAGGAGATTGAGTCTCTGAAGCAGGCTGCATCAGATTCAGCCGTGTTGCTAGACTCAAAACTGAAGGAGATTGCCAAACTGAAAAATATTACTGTTATTCAGATGGGCACAATCTCTTTCAAGGAAAATCACATCAAGAAACTGGAGGCAAAACTTCAATAAGAAAGAGAGTTAGTGGCTAAATTCTCTAAGCCAAAATCAGTCTTTCCCTTAATAGATAATTTCATTTCTCATAAAGGAAAGACTGGTCTAGGTTTCAAGGGCAAAATTAGGGACACCAATTTTCATAGAAAAGGTAAGGCCCCAGCACAGCCACTAGCTACAAATCCCCCTATTTTCTTTAGGAAAGTAATGCAACCAACAAACAGGTATGATCATGATAGTACTCATGGTCACTGTGAGTATGAAAATCACATGGGCAAGGGTGCAAATGCCAATAGATCACACTATAGGTAAGCCCATCAGGATCAAGAGGAAGTCTTGGGGTTTACTGCTCCAGCACTTACACTCAACAAAACTGCTGGCAACAAAGCAGTAAAGTCTGTACCTAAGAGAAGGTATAATAGGTTTGAGTGTTGGTATTGTGGCAAGGTGGGACATTTTTCGAGGGATTGTTGGTACAACACAAGTGTTAAAACCAAGAGTAGTTTACCTGTCAGAACAGCTGCAGGATTTCGATCTAATAATGACCTAGGACACAATAACAATTTGGGTTCTAAAGGTAAGTAATTATGTATTTGATGCAGGTGAATCCAAGTGACCATACCCCTATATGGTACTTGGATAGTGGATGTTCCAGACACATGACTAGAACAAGAAGAATGTTAAGGGACTATGTAGACAATGGACCCAAAGTAATCTTTGGTGGATCAGAAAAAGGAATCATGAAAGGATTTGGTAATATCTTTAGTGATTCAATTACTATCACTAAAGTGGATTATGTGAAGGGTCTAAAATATAACCTGATCAGCATAAGTCAACTTAGTGATCTAGGTTATGACATCTCCTTCCTCAAAGGGGAGTGCCAAATAAGAAGGTCAAGTGATCATGAGATCATTTTGACTGGCACTAGGAAATGGAATGTATATTGTCTTAAACTAGATTGTGAGTTTGACAACTCACCCATTTGTCTAGTTGCAGGAGAAAAAGCTTCACTATGTGTCAAATGGCACAAGAGGCTTTCCCATCTGAACTATCAGTCAATAGGACAGCTGTTTAGCATGGGGTTAGTTAGGAATGGTCCTCAGGTCAAGTGCATTAAAGAGGGTGTGTGTTCAGCTTGCAAAAAGGGCAAACAGACTAAGTCCTCTTTCCATGCACTTGATATCAAAGATTCAATGAGATGTTTATATATCTTGCATATGGATTTGTTTGGTCCTATGCCAGTTCATAGTCTTGGTAGGAAGGTATACACACTAGTTATTGTGGATGACTATTCTAGATACACATGGGTTTTCTTCTTGAGGCAGAAATCTGAAACCCCAACTATTTTCCAGACTTTTGTTAGACAAATTCATAATGAATATAACAGTTCAGTGGTCAAAATCAGAAGTGACCATGGAACTGAATTTCAGTCTGAATGTATGATAAAGTTCTGTGATGAACTTGGGATTCATCAGGAATTCTCCTCACCTAGAACTACTTAGCAAAATGGAGTTGTTGAAAGAAAGAATAGGACTCTAATTGAGGCAAGTAGAACACTACTTAGTGACACTACTCTCCCTGAGTACTTCTGGGCTGAGGCAGTAAATACTGCATGTCATGTTCTCAATAGAGCATCCATCAATAAGAAACATAAGATGACTCCCTATCAGATTCTGAAAGGCAAAAAACCAAACATTTCCTACTTTAGAATCTTTGGTAGCAAGTGTTATGTACTAGTTAATGGTAAGCACTACCAAACAAAGTTTGCTGCCAAATCCCTAGGGGGGATATTTGTTGGGTACAACAATAATAGTAGGGCATACAGAATCTACAACTTAACTACCCAAGTTGTAGAGGAATTTGTCCATGTTGTATTTGATGAGTCTAAGTTGATTAACAGTGAATTGTCTAGTTCTTCAATTAGTTCTACAGGTCTAACAGACAGGCTGGACAAGCTGACCATCAATGAAGAGGTACCTGCAAGGCTGGATGAGGAAAAAGATGCTTGCTGTCCAGGGGGAGAACAAGACTCACTGGATGAAGAAGACAATGAGGTGCATCAGGTTGAGGAAAATGAAGAAGGCCATGAGGTTGACAGATTTCCTCCAGCAGGAAGACACTTGAAGGATCATCCTACACACCAAATTATTGGTGATGCAAGTCAAGGTGTTCTAATAAGAATCAAAAGCATGAACACAGTCCTTTGTTCTAGCTTCTTGTCATAAATAGAACCCAGAAAGTTTGAGGAAGCCATGCTAGACACAAACTGGATTGATGCTATACAAGAAGAGCTGACTCAATTCAAAAGATGTAATATATGGGAACTGGTTCCTAAACCAAAGGATCACAACATCATAGGATTCAAGTGGATCTATAGAAACAAACTTAATAAGAATGGCACTATAATCAAGAATAAGGCCAGATTGGTAGCAAAAGGCTACCGGCAAGAGGAAGGGATTGACTTTGATCAAACCTTTGCCCCAGTGGCAAGGTTGGATGCTATAAGATTGTTCTTGTCCTATGCTGCCTTTCAAGGGTTTAAGGTATATCAGATGGATGTAAAGTCAGCATTCCTGAATGGTGACTTAAAAGGGGAAGTCTATGTTGAACAACCCTCAGGTTTTGTAGACTCTCATCATCCTGATTATGTATATAGGCTTAGGAAAGCTCTATATGGATTAAAACAAGCCCCAAGGACTTGGTATGAAACCTTGTCTTCTTTTCTTATTGAGAATAAGTTCTCTAGAGGAAAGATAGACAAAACTCTATTCTTTAGGGAATCTAAAGGCAAGATAATCCTAGTCCAGATATATGTTGATGACATTATATTTGGTTCAACTAAAAACAACCTTTGTAGGAAGTTTGCCAAACTTATGCAAGGGAAGTTTGAGATGAGCAGCATGTGTGAGCTGAAGTTCTTTTTGGGACTTCAAGTTAGACAGACTGATGATGGATTGTCCATTTCTCAGTCTATGTTCACCAAGGAGTTGATTAAGAAATATGGAATGGACTCAGCCTCCACCATGAAAACTCCAATACATCATGTATGCAACATGTGTCTGTGCTAGGTACCAAGCTTGCCCAAAGGAATCTCATTATATTGTAGTTAAAAGAATTTTTGATATATCTTAAGGGCACACCTAATCTAGGCCTTTGGTACCCAAAGAATAGAGATTTCTTACTAACAGGTTTCTCAGATGCAGACTTTGCAGGATGCAAAGAAGACAGGAAGAGTACAACAGGAACCTGTCAATTCCTAGGAGGAAGGCTAGTGTCATGGTGCAACAAGAAGCAAACACGTGTTGCTATATCAACAGCTGAGTCTGAGTATGTAGCTGCAGGAAGTTGTTGTGCACAGTTGATGTGGATAAAGCACCAACAAGAAGATTATGACATCAAGATAAGTAGAATTCCACTGTTTTGTGATTCTACCAGTGCTATTTCTATTGCTAAGAATCCTGTATCACACAGTATAACCAAGCATATAGAAATTAAGTTTCATTTCATCAGAGAACGTGTAGAGAAGGAAAATATTAGTCTAGAGTTTGTGAACACAAATAATCAAATAGCTGATATATTTACAAAACCTCTGGATGAAATTAAATTCAATTATTTTAAAATTGAATTAGGTATGTTGAACCTAGAATAGGTTGGGACAAGCTTCCCTAAAAAAATATGTAAGTACAAAATTTCTCAGGAAATTTGTCTAAGTATAAAGTTTGTGTCGACATAAGCATATTTGTGTCGACACACTCACTATGTTGTGTCAACAAAGAATAAGGATGTGTCGACACAGAAACAATATCTGTGTCGACAGAAGAGTAGGTGTCGACACAACCTTGTCGAGACCTTATATCTAGAGGATTTTTCGTGTCAGCACACAAAAGTTGGTGTTGACACAACTACCAGCACGTGTCGACTCTGACACAAGTATGTCGACATCTAGATATGTCGACTAAAACTATGTTTTGTCGAGACCTAGGTCATTTCAGTTGACACATGTAAAATTTTGTCGACTATGGCTCGTCTTTTGACCCGCCCTTTGACGCTAACACTATAAATAGGTCAAGCCAAAATCTGGTCGACTACGTTTACCGAAATCTAGGATCTACACCTTGTGTCGACAAAGACCTTCTTTTCTTTTCTCTTCCATCTCTCACGATAATGGTGCCTTAGCAGGATGATGAGGTGAATGAAGGATATGAGCTGGTTCGTGGAGGATTCACGACAGCTTCACAAGAAATCCAGGGTGTCATTACCCTAAATTCTAATAATGGTTTAGAATTCTTGATCTCAGAACCAACAAAAATTTGGCACAAGGAAGTCATGGAATTTTATTCATCTACTACTGTGAACCCAGAAGGGAAGAAGATCAAAGCCACAGTTCAGGATTCACGAGTTAGACTAATGCTAAAGACTATCAGGAAATCACTCCAACTTCCCATGGTTAAGGATGATGAATCAATTGTTCCATCCAGGACTAAAGAAGCACTAAGTTGGTGCGGGATAAACCCTAATATCAAATTTGGCCCATCTATTGCCCGGAAAGGGATGAATTCCCAAGGAAAATTTCTGTCTGACGTAGTTGGCAAGGTAATTCTTTGTAAGACTGGTGGACATAACAGAATTTCAGTCCACATGTTCAATCTGATGACAAGGATTATTTTCACTATCAAAACAGACTGGGCATCAATAGTTTTTACTAAGCTTCAAGTAGGAATAAAGAAACCAAATCTGGGAAGGATTGTAAGTTTATGTCTATCTGCTGTTATACCAGATGTTTTGAACCAACTTCCAGGAACCAAAATCAACTACATGAGGAGGATGGATGTGATAATTCAATCTAGATGGGATAGATTTTTGACAAAGGAAGTATCTACTCGATAGAAAGGTGTAAAGAACAATAAACGGCAGAAAAAGGTTATTCAACAAGCAGAATCCTCTGGTGATTCTAAAGAAGAGGTGGTATTCAGTTCAGATGAAGACATGCAACAAAAAGAAGTAAAGGATCAAGTGGAGAGCAGTACGCTTTTAGAGCACCAGGTAGTCTCCACTCCAGGGGGAGAAAATCCTGAACCAGCAGTACAAGACACTGTACAAGTTGAGCTGTCAGCCCAAGGGGGAGGTATTTTTGAAGCTGATCTAGAAAGTGAGCATGTTGCTGATACTATTATGGAAATAGTGTCAGAAATCAACAATGCAGAACTACTAAATGTTGAGAAAAAAGCACAAAATGAGCAGATACAAGATACTGCTCAAAATATTCAAGTAAGTATCTCCTTTATAGAGAATGACCTGGACAAAGATTTGGATGTCCAGGGAGAACCATCAATTTTCCAAACAACTTGTGTTCCTCCTGTTCAGCTGCAGCAAGAGGTAACTATGGAGGAGCTATTCCCTGAACACCCTACAGCAGGACTAAGGGGGAGCAGGAATTCATAGAAAAAGAACTTCCAAGAATTGAGGGGGAGATGTCTCAGCATGCCCCAACTGATAAGGAACCAGTGAATATACAAAGTTCCTCAGAATCTTCTGATGATGAAGAAGCCTCTATGGCTAAGAAAAGGAAGCTAGCTACCTTAAGAAAACGGAGCTCAGGCTATAAAAAGGCCTTACAAATAGTCACACCACCACCTGCTCCAAGCATGGATTTCAGTTCCCTACTAGTCCAATTGCAAGTGAAGTTAGGTGAGCAAAGACACTATTTGGAAAAATATGTGGATGAAAGCCACAAAGCAATTCAGTTTGATTTGGCTCAAGATATTAAATCAATCCGATTTGAAGTCAATCAGAATAAGAAGGAAATGACAGATTGCTTCCACAAGGGAGGCAATGTTGTAGTTTTTCTAGCAAAGCAGCAACAAGAAGTAAGAACACAAATTAATGATATTATGGTCAAGCATGGCTATGTTCTAGAAAATCAGATCAGAATGAATGAGAATCTGACTGAATCACATAATGTGATAGTCACTGAGTTGAAGAATACTACTACTGCCTACACTGAGGCAATGGCTAAAGACAAATCAGAATTTAATAAGAAACTTCAGGAAGGTCTAGCCACATTCCAGACTGCTCTTCAAGCCTCAGAGATAATAATCACTGATCAGCTACAGAAGTTTAAAAGCTTCTATAAAGAAGGCACCAACTATTTGGCTGATCAGGTAAGATTCCAGAAGGATGATCTAAGAGATCATATTGAAAGAGAAGTCATAAAGGGGGAGAGGGTGCTAGTCAAAGCCAGCTAAGATCATGCTAAATGGATATCAAATAGCATTAGAGCAACTCTTGTTTATCCCCACTTGTGTGATGATGACAATGTTGCTGAGTCTGGAGTGCAACCTGCCTATATTAAAGGAGATCAACCGGAGATCAACCTGAAGTTGCTCAGGTCATTTACCCTCCAGCTGATTTTGACATGATTCACCAAGAGGTTCAGTCAATGTACAACCCTCCACAGGAGGCTAAAAATATTATTATTGAAAACGTGGAAATGTTAGAGGCTGCCAAGGAAGCTCAGAAGGAAGCACAACTGTCCAAGAAAAGGTTTAGAGAACATGCTGAGTTGAAGCCTGATTTTGAGCAATGGAGCCTTACTTTCAGGAACATTATATTGACTTCCTGGAAAGCTGTGAAGGAGAAGACCCATGAAATGGGTAAATGGTATACTGAGCAAGAGTGGAACAAGCATCAAGCCAGACAGGAAGCCATTCTTCAATACAGAAGGAAAACAAAAGAAGGGAAGTTATCTGCTAATGCTCTGGAGCCTAGCAAGTACTTCCAAAAGCTTTTTCATTATTTTGAATGGCAAAGGATAAGGGCTGAAGAACAGAAAAGAAGGATCTGAAAGGAAAGAAACCTGCTGATGATGCTGAACCTACTGTGCAGGCTCAGATTAGATCAGGAAAAGGCATTGTGATTAAGGAGCCTAATCAATTATAGGATAGTTAGGCTTATATATAGAACAATGTAACTGTACAACCCCATATTCGCTGAGCCAGACCAGGAGGCACAATGGTCACAGTTGGGTTAGCCGAAGTGTTCCCGCCCTAAGGAAGATCTCGCCCTAAGGAAGATCTCGCCCTAAGGAAGATCTCGCCCTAAGGAAGATCTCGCCCTAAGGAAGATCTCGCCCAAAGAAGGCGGGAACGATTGAGCCTGATCGTTGAACGAGGAACCGTAAGCCAAGACCGTCGAGCGCGGCATGCGCGGAAGCGCTTGCGCCCGAGCCAAGCTCCTATCTCAAAGAGTTATCACCTACGCCAGGCGAGAACGTTCGCGCCATGCCCTGGGCAGAAGGGTCTCGGTACAGCTCTCGCCGAGTGGGGCCCAGGGCCTTAGAAAGAATGTCCTAATTGCCCTCAGGAGAAATTACTTCAGTACCCTCAGAAAAACAGCGGGATTCGGCTATTTGCAGACCAACTAGGGGCATTTCAGTAATCTCAAGGCAGCAAATGCTATAAATAGACCCATAAGGGCTCCTTAGAAAGCAAGCGATCATTGTCTCCCAAATTCCAGTGCTTTCTGAGGAGCTCCTAGCCCAGTTTTGGCTTTGGAGGGGAAGCTCTCAGAGATCTTCCGGGTGTGAGGTGGGACCTCCCTGCTGAGGCTATTGGGTCAGCCTTAGGTCCTTTGAATCCAGCCAAGGGGTGAGACTTGAGAGAAGTAGGTTTTGGCTGCACCCCTTTTTCTTCGAACTTCAGTTGGGGTCAAATTTGGCTTCAACAGTTCTGGTGCGGTGAGCGTGGAAGGCAGCTGATACACGAAAGCCTTAAGTTTGGTCCCATGGCTGGAGGTGAAGGTGAAGGGTCAGGTACTGGAGGATCCCCCACCCGGGGAGAGGAAGCAACAAAGAGGATGCTGGATGAGTTCAGGCGAGAGGTCTTGCAAACAATCAGTTTAGCCTTCTCGGCGAGAGGCGAGTGGGCCACCCCTCAGGTCCCCATAGAAGAGGTCCCGCTCTTGGGCAAGAATGCCCCAGGGCAGTGCCCAGGAAAGGAGGTCCCGGGCAAGGCTGGCGAGAGAGATGTGGCGGCGCGGGAACTCTTCACAGGCCAGAGCCAGCGCCCGGGCAAGGAGGCACTGACGGATCTGGGCGAGAAGGAAGCAGCGGTGCGGGAGCATTTCCCAGGGCACGGTCTCGCGGATCGGGCCAGCCAGCCGAGGCCGCGGGACATGCCCTCTCGCCAGGCAGGAGGCGAGAGCCCCTTTAGCGAGCTCATCATCTCGGCTCCGGTACCAGAGGGGTTCCGGGAGCCCGACATGTCCTACTACTCGGGAAAGGATGACCCGGTGCAACACGTACAGTGGTTTGAAGACGTCGTGTCATTAAGGCAGATGACAGATGCCTTCAAGTGCCGGCTATTCGCCATCACGTTGAAAGAGAAGGCTCGGGACTGGTTCCACCAGTTGCCAGCAAGGTCAATCTATTGTTTTGAAGATCTGCGGAGAAGTTTCCTGTTGAGGTTCTCAACCTCAAAGAAGCGGAAGAAGGAAGCGGAGTGTCTGTTTGCAGTGAGGCAGAGTCCAGATGAGACGCTGGGTCACTATGTTGACCGGTTCCAGGAGGAGATCCTTTTGGTCCAGGAGGTTCCAGGGTACGCGCTGATGCTGGCCTTCACCCTGGGGCTGAGACCAGGATTTTTTAGCATGGAGTTAAAGAGGGTGCCACCCCTCTCCTTCGAGGAGCTCATGGAAAGGGCGGCGAAGGAGATTGACTTCGAGAGAGCAAACCCAGCATTCGCCCGGAAGTTGGCCAAGTTGGCAGAGGATGACGTGAAGGAACCAGCAGCGGAAAGGCAGAAGGAGCCGAGGGAACAGAGGGGGCAAAGGGAAGAAAGGAGAAGGGAGGAGCCCCGAAGGTTTGGGCAGCAGCAGGTTTGGGGGGCCCGGGAGCCAAACAACCGGTTGGGTCTGAGGCCCCAGGAGGGTCGCCCCCAGGGCCCAGGAGAAGGCTATCAGGGGAGGGATAACCTGCGGGAGCCCCGGAGGTTCGATCGACCGGCATGGAGGCAGGAGCCGATGGGTCGTCCCCCACCACCGCAGGAGGCCATGGAAGTAGGGAGAGGAAGAGGAGCAGCCAGAGGAGCCCGAGGAGGAGGTAGAAGAGGAAGGGGAGATGGAAGAAGGGGCGGGGAGGCGTTGCTTTTTTGTGACTTCCACCAGGAGGAAGGTCACGCAACGGCCACCTGCCCGGAGTTCTTGGAGTTGAGGGAAGCAAGAGGAGCAGGAAGGCAGGATCCACCGATGATTATAGTGGAGGTGCAGCAGGGCGAAGTGGAAGACAGATGCGAGGACCGGGTGGACGTAGGGACTCGGGGAGGAATCGGGGTGATTCACGGAGGAGTGGGGATTGAGGCAACCCGCAAGGGGAGCCTGCAAACCATGTACCGGAGGGGGGTGGCCTCCACCTCCCAGGTTCCCCCACCAGAGAAAAGATTACTTTCTCGTCAGCGGACATGCCGGACTATGAAGATCCATTCTGCGATGCCCTGGTGATCCAGACGGCGGTGGAAAACTATACGGTCTCAAGGATACTGGTAGATAACGGGAGCTCGGTAAATGTCATCTTCAAGAAGGCTTTTGATGAGATGAGGGTTGAAGGGAAGAGGGTCTTGGCATCGGATGGACCTCTGTTCGGGTTCTCTGGGGAGAGAAAGGAGGTAGAAGGAGTAGGGTTGCATGTGAGGTTGGGGGGCGTGTCGCGGAACTGCAGGTTCGTGATCGTGGACGCCCCGAGCAGCTATAATGCCATCTTTGGGCGCCCCCTCATCAGCGCCTTTCGCTGCATCCCCTCCTCGTTCCATCAGTGCCTTAAGTTCAACAATGGGGGGGTGCAGGTCAGGGTAAGAGGGGACCCGAAGGTGGCAAGGCAATGTTACGTTACAGCAGTCAACACCATTGCGTGGATGGCGGAGGCAGAAGAGTTGGAGATAGAGATGGCGGCCCTAGAGGAGGTTGTTGAGGATGAGGAGATGGTCTTAGAGGGGGCAAGAGGGATAGCTGGGGAGGAAGACGGAGAAGAGGAGATCGAGAAGCTGCAAGGAGAGGTGCAGGCAGTCCCGGGGGACGGGGAGCAGGAGAGCCCGGAAGGGGCGTTAGAAGTAGAAGGGAAAGCGGCGGGAGAAGTCGAGAGAGAGGCCCCGAGGGGCGTAGAAGTCGAGCAGCAGCAGCAGGAGGGGGTAGAAGCGATGGAGATTGAGGAGTAGAGAGGAAGAGGAGAGCTGGAGCTGGAGGAAGAGGCAAGGACCGGTTGGGAGCAGTCGCGGCTGGAGCCGGCCGAAGAAGTGGTGGAGATGGAGGTCTTCACCGATGCAGGAAAAGTGCAAAGGGTGCGGGTCAGCGGGGGCTTGAGTATCGAGGCCCGGGTGCAGGTGCGGGCTTGCATTCAAAGCAACGTTGATGTCTTCGCTTGGAGCGCGGCGGACATGCCAGGCATCGACGCCGACGTAGCCTGCCACCGCCTGAACTTGGACCCCCGCACCCGCCCCATCCGTCAAAAGATGAGAGCCGTCGCCACCAAGCTGGAGGAGCCCATTCGCGAGGAGGTCAAGAAGCTCCTGGAGGCGGGTTTCATATCAGAGATCCAGTATCCAGGCTGGATCTCCAATGTGGTAATGGTGAAGAAAGGATGTGGTAAATGGAGGATGTGTGTTGACTTTTCTTTGTTGAATAAATCATGCCCTAAGGATTGCTACCCCCTGCCTCGGATCGACGCGGTGGTTGATTCAGCCGTCGGTTTTTCTGTCATGAGTTTTTTAGATGTTTTTTCAGGTTATCACCAGATCCGAATGCACCCTCCTGACACCAAGGATGTTTCCTTCATCATGAGGGAGGGATGCTTCAGTTACAAGATGATGCCCTTTGGGTTAAAGAACGCAGGGGCTACCTATCAGCGCATGATGGATCGGGTCTTCCGGGATCAGAGGGGGAGGAACTTGGAGGTCTACGTCGACGACCTAATGATCAAAAGCAAGTGCATAGTTTCGCACCTGCAAGACCTCGAGGAAACATTCGCCACCCTGAGAAGGTTTAAAATGAGGCTGAACCCCTTGAAGTGTGTCTTCGGGGCCAGCCGCGGGAAGTTCCTCGGGCATCTTCTGACTCCGACAGGGGTGGAGCCCAACCCGGACAAGGTCAAGGCCATCCTGGATTTGGAGTCGCCACGCGACACCAAGGAGGTCCAGCGCTTGACAGGCAAGCTGGCTGGGCTAAGCAGGTTCCTCTCCAGGGCAGGAGACAAGTGTTCTTCATTCTTTAAGGTGCTGCGGGGAATCAAAGGTTCGAATGGACGGCCGAGTGCGAAGAGGCCTTCCAAGGGCTGAAAAGACAACTCTCTCAGGCTCCCCTCCTTCAGAGCCCAAAGGATGGGGAGGACCTGACCTTGTACCTCGGGGTAGGAGCGGAGGCGGTGAGCTCCGTCCTAGTGAGGGAAGAAGGAAAGAAGCAGTTGCCCATCTACTACGTCAGCCGGATATTGAGAAAAGCGGAGCTTCGCTACCCCATCCTGGAAAAGATCGCTTATGCCTTGGTCATCTCGGCCAGAAAGCTCCGACCGTACTTTCAAGCGCATTCGATTAGGGTGGTGACCGACCACCCTCTTCGCAAGATCTTCGAAGGAGTAGAGCACTCGGGAAGACTGGCTAAGTGGTCCATTGAGCTAAGCGAGTTCGACATCTCCTTTGTCCCAAGGCTCTCCATCAAGGCACAGGCAGTGGCGGACTTCCTAGCAGACTACATTGTTGAGGTCGAGGGGGAAGAGCAGCAACCGCGAGAAGCATGGAGGTTGATGGTTGATGGGGCCTCAGGAAGGCATTCCCTAGGGGCAGGGGTGGTGTTGACAAGTCCTCAGGGGGTAACCATAGAGCAAGCAATCATTTTACATTTCCCCATGACCAACAATCAAGCGGAGTATGAGGCCGTTATTGCCGGCCTTCGCCTGGCAAAGGAGCTGGAAATTCGGGATGTGGAAGTTTTCACTGATTCAAAGGTAGTGGCATCGCAGATCCGGGGAGAGTTTGAAGCTCGGGAGCCAACCCTCATCAGATACCTCTCCAAGGTAAGGGCGATCATCGGAGGATTCCGGTCTTTCTCAATTCAACATGTTCCAATGGAAGAAAGTGTGGCCGCCGATCGACTAGCCAAGTTCGGACCTCGGGGAGGAGGGACCTTGACGGAGCTGTTCCGACCGGCTATCGAGGAAGGAGAGTTGATGCTGGTGGATCGGCAACCCTCGTGGGTAGATCCATTTGTGGCCTTCCTAACCACCGGTGAACTGCCTGAGGGGACCAAGGTCGGGAGAATCTTCAAGCGCAAAGCGGCTCACTACTTGATGATGGAGGGGGGTCTGCACCGTAAGATGTTGTCAGGGCTCCTAGCGAGATGTGTGACCGAAGAAGAAATCCCGAAGATTTTAAGGGAAGTGCACTCGGGCGAGTGCGGCAGTCACTCTGGAGGAAGGACACTGGAGGCAAGGGTGGTCAGACAGGGGTACTTCTGGCCCACCCTAAGGAAGGATGCCATGGAGTTTGCGAGGAGGTGTCAAAAATGTCAGCTCTACGCCCCCCTTCAACTCTTGGCAGCTCAGAGACTCCGGAGTATCACGGCACCATGGCCATTTGCCATCTGGGGAATGGACTTAGTTGGGCCCTTTCCTCCGGCTAGTGGGCAGAGGAGGTTCCTCTTGGTCATGGTCGATTATTTCTCAAAGTGGCTAGAGGTTAAAGCCTTAGCCAAGGTCACCTCGCAGGTCATAAGGAATTTCATCTGGGGGGAAATCATTTGTAGACATGGGTTGCCCCAAGCAATAGTGACCGATAACGGCCCCCAGTTTGCCAGCGAAGAGTTCATCAGCTTCTGCGCTCAACTAGGGATAGATCTCCGGTTTGCCTCCGTCCACCACCCTCGGAGTAACGGCCAGGTGGAAGCAGCAAACAAAATCATTGTGAATCTACTAAAGAAGAAGGTGGAGAACTTGAAGGGAAATTGGGTGGAATAGCTCCGATCGGTCCTGTGGGCACTACGAACGACTCCGAACACGGCCACCGGTGAGACCCCCTTCAAGCTCTCTCATGGGTGTGAAGCTGTCCTACCAGTAGAGTTCGAGGTCCGGTCCCCGCGAGTCACAGCCGCGGGCGAAGGAGACGAGGCCTGGAGGATGGAGAATGAAGAGGGGCAGCGCCTCTCGTTAGATATGGTGGAGGAACTACGAGACGTGGCGGCTATCAGGCAAGAGGAGATCAAGCGACGGATGGCCAAACATTTTGATAAGCATGTCATGGTCAAGCAGTTTGCTGAAGGAGATCTGGTGCTGAGAAAGGTTGATGCAGCAGGAAGGTCGGCTCCCATGGGTAAGCTCCACCCGAACTGGGAAGGTCCATACATTGTGAAAGAAGTCCTCGGAACGGGGGGATACTACCTCCAGGACGTGGAGGGAAGAGCCCTAAGCCACACTTGGAGTGGTGATGATCTAAAACGCTTCTACCCCTGAGGGGGGAAGGATGTAACCATGTATTTCAAAAACAAATTTATTATACTATATCGAATGGCTTTTTCTTAACTGTTGCCAAGTTTTTCATAATATGACGTGATCATTCGTTTTGTAGCACCCCGAGCTCGGCTCGGCCCCAGGTAGACCCGATGCGCAGGCTCTCATCTAGCTGGCAGGTCCGAAGGCTCGCCTGTGGGGGATAGGTTTTAGTTTGAGATCTTCATCGGCACCCCGAGCTCGGCTCGGCCCCAGGTAGACCCGCTGCGCAGGCTCCCATCTAGCTGGCAGGTCCGAAGGCTCGCCTGTGGGGGATAGGTTTTAGTTTGAGATCTTCATCGGCACCCCGAGCTCAGCTCGGCCCCAGGTAGACCCGCTGCGCAGGCTCCCATTTAGCTGGCAGGTCCGAAGGCTCGCCTGTGGGGGATAGGTTTGGTTGGTTTGAGATCTTCATCGGCACCCCGAGCTCGGCTCGGCCCCAGGTAGACCCGCTGCGCAGGCTCCCATCTAGCTGGCAGGTCCGAAGGCTCGCCTGTGGGGGATAGGTTTGGTTGGTTTGAGATCTTCATCGGCACCCCGAGCTCGGCTCGGCCCCAGGTAGACCCGCTGCGCAGGCTCTCATCTAGCTGGCAGGTCCGTAGGCTCGCCTGTGGGGGATAGGTTTGGTTGGTTTGAGATCTTCATCGGCACCCCGAGCTCGGCTCGGCCCCAGGTAGACCCGCTGCGCAGGCTCTCATCTAGCTGGCAGGTCCGTAGGCTCGCCTGTGGGGGATAGGTTTGGTTTGGTTGGCTTGGTTTGGGAAAGGCAGGAGGCGCATTGGGAATACCAAATGAAAAATGAAAAAGATGAGATAGATCTCGGCAAGGATAGATCTCGGCAGGGATAAATCTCGGCAGGGAAGTCCCCATCAAAGGGATCTCGAGGATGGGAGGCTTTCACCAAAAAGGCTCCTCTCAATGATCTCGAACAAACCGGCGAGATCGTTATGCGACGGGTCAGCGGGGACTCGCGCAGGCTAAAGGGGACGGTCCCGTCCTAAGGGTTCGAGAGTCACGCTTCCGGCTGGTCGGTTGCCGCGGGTTCTTGCTGATCCATCGCTAAGGATTTCCTAGGAGGGCCAAGGGCCATGGCCGAAGCACACAGCGAAAACTTTCAACCACGACAGTTACATCAAACGCATTCGCAAATAACGGAGCGAGATATTTACAAATAAAAACATTTGCATTAAATATTTTGAAAGAACAAACTAGTAACGTCTCGCGTTTACATTAAGGCGGAAGCAAAAAGCAGAGGCAGAAAAGAAAAGAAGAGGCCCCTCACGGAGACAAGCTCTACCCCTCCGAACTCTCGCTTGAGCTCCCGCTGGAGCTTCCGCCGGAGCTCCCCCCGGAGGTCTCGCCACCCGCTGCGGAGGACTTTGAGACATCCGAGGGAGGGGTATCAGGGGCGCCCAGGGGATTTGGAATGGGCTCGAAGAGCCATGGAACAAGCTGTTGAGCGGTGATGTCTTTGCCCCTCCCGTCCCAGCAGTCGATGTCGCGCAGCGTCTTCAGCGTCAACTTTACGGTAGCTTACGCGTTCCCCTGGAGCAGCTTGTCGATGTCATAAGTCAAGTAATGCTGGCTCTTCAACCTCTCGTCCAACGGAGGGGCTGCACTCGCCTCAAGGCGCGCGATCTGCTCCAGCAGGAGAACGTTGTCGTATCGGGCCTGAGACAGCTCCTCGCGAAGTGCGGCCTGGGCGGAATCCTGAATGACGGAAGGTTAGCATAAGAGAAGAGTTAGGGAGGCGAGAACAAGTGATTGTGAAAGGTCTTGCTTACCCCTTCCGCTTGGCGCGAGGATAACGTTTGCTGGGCCTCGGCCAGCTCCTTGGCCAGAGAGGCCGCCTGAGCCACCGCATCGTCCCTGGCCTTGAACATATCCTGAAAGTTGCGGTCTATCGTGATGCTCCGCCGGGCACACATGTGCGCAAGCTCCAACCCACGTATCAAAGCGCGAGTGGAGTCGTAGGCCAGCAGCCGGGTTGACATCCTATCGTAGACGCTAGCGTCCTCCCGGCTGTAGAGGCAATACCCTAGGGCGAAAGCTTCGCCGGTTACCTCGTCTCGCTCTGCCCAGCTGGGCAAGAGGGACGAGATCGAGACCTTGTTGGCGTCAGGGTCCCACTGCAACAGTGGCTTGTTTTCCGCGTCCAAGCACCTCATGCCGAGACAAAAGTTGTGATGGCCCCGCGGCACCTTGTCAGACAGGGGTTGGCCGGAGGTCCCGGCGGCGGCACCCTCGCTCTCTGCGGCACCAGGGGTCCGAGGGTTCTCGGCAGGAGTCTCGGGGCCGCCCCTGGTGGCCGCAATCTTACTTACTACCTGCAGGACCTCCTCAAAGGAGCGGCCGGCAGGGAGAGGTTGGACGGGAGGTACCACAACAGCCTTGCCCTTCTCGGTATCCGTGGTCTTGGGCCTCTTGATTGGCTGAGGCGCGGAGGCACCAGGCTTTCGCTTCACGACACTGCTTGAGGGGGGAAGGCCCGCCTCTTTTCGGCAGGCTTTAACAGCGACTTTCGCAAGAGCCAGCGGGTCCCTAGGAGGTTGACTCCCTCCGGCGCGAGCCTCGTCGAAAGGCTGGCGAAGGGGGATCTCGCGCTCTCCTGCGAAAACAATAGCGATAAGTTCCAACCTTGGAAAAGGCAAGAAAAAGACAAATAAGGGCGAGACTCTACCTTCTCCCGGAAGTACAGGGGAAAGAGAATCGACGTCTCGCCGGATGTAGAGGACGTCGAAGTCCTTGGTTCCGAAGAACTCCAGGAGGGCGCTCTCGCGGGAGCCCAAGGACGGAGGCTTATATGCGGCATCCTCGTATTGGATGGGGGCAAGGGGTACGTTCCCGAAGTCGCCAGAAACATAGATGAATCTCTCGCTCCAGTGATGGTGCTTGTTAGCGAGACCGATCGTCTTCAGCAGTTTCCCGGAAAAGAACACCACGCCTCCTTTCGCGCGGAAAGTAAATAGCTTGCGGAAAATCGGCAAGCTAAACTCAATCCTCTCCGACCGCATATAACATATGAAGGCCATGAGAATCGCCACGGAGTTAGGGTTCAGCTGTGCGGGAACCACCCCGTAGTACCGGAGGGCCTGCCGCATCTCAGGCCACAGCGGGAGGCGGAAGCCCACCTCGAAGTGTTCAATAGGGATGGCGAGCTCCCCCTCCACTGCGGTGTTTACTTTGTCGTGATTGCCCGGGTTCCGCGCGATGAAGCCGGCGGGAACGTGCTGGGTCTTGATCAGGTTGAAATCGTCCAGGGTGAGAGTGCAGGAAGGGAAAAGATGCTTTTGGAAAGCTTCCGTGCAATTGGATCGTCCTTCACCTCCGCCCGGCATCGCGATAAAGTTTGAAGGCGAGATCTACGAGGAGAAGGCGAGAGCGAGAACAGTACGAGAACGGAAGTAGAAGGCGGAGACGGGCGAGAGATTTGGAAAAACCACGAGAGCAACAGGAGAGGAGAAAGATTGGAATCGGAGAAATGAATGTGGTAGGTGAGCCTCCTATTTATAGAAAATCGTGGTAATGATGGTTGTTTTCAGAAAGGCGGCGGGGGTACAGCCGGCGCGTCCTAGGTCAGCGACGCTTCGTTTTTCCCGCCCGAATCTGACAGTGACCGATTGACTAAGTGACTAGCGCAAACGTTGTGAGATGTCATACGGCCGGCAAGGAAGGCGGAAGCGAGGTGGCTCTCGCCACCCAAGGACCAGGGAAAATAACTCATACGCGTACAAAAATATTAAAGACCGAGCTATTGCTCTCGCTGAGCAAGAACGCGATAAAATAATAAGCGAATAAAGTGCAGAAACATTAGTTACAACTCTAAGCGAGTAAATAAGGGTACATTAGAGAAGGGAAGGCCTGGGGAAGAGGAGGGGAGGTCTCGCGCTTCAGTATGGCTCCCAGCGCCATTTCCCATGCTCCCACCGCCATTTGCCTCGATCCCGCAGCCTGGTCCGGGGTGGCGCCTGCGGGTTGAAGTAGGACGACAGAACGCTGCATCCCAGGTCAACCCGGCAGGATAGATCCCGGATGCGCTCGATACACCTCTCGGGTGAGGACCCAGCGGTAGCTCCGCCCGGCCGGTCCATCTCGCCGATAAGGTAATCTCGCTCCAGGGTCTCTAGCCTCTTCTCCACTGACTGGCGAAACTCTCTTGCCACAAGGTCGCGGACCCGTTCTCGCCGGATGAGCTTCGACAGAATGGCGGCGACCTTCTTCCCCCGTCTTTTCGCGCTCCCGGCACCAGTCAGGATCTCCTCCATCTCGTCGGACGAAGGAAAGGGAGAGCTCTCGCCATCTTCTCCCTCTCTTTCTTCTTCTTCTTCTTCTTCTTCTTCTTCCTCTACCTCAGCGCCAAGCCGCGAGCCCATATCCCCTGTCAAAGGAATCCCCATTTTAGCGGGAGCTAAAGGATAGCTGCGATAAAATTTTCGTATACCTTCAGAGTGACGAGGCCCCCCGGTCGACGGCAGGCGAGAAGGCCCAGCCCCTCCCTCAGCTCCAAAGAGGAGGTGGATTGGCTTTCCTTTGCCGGGGGGGTAAACTTTGCGGATGGTGATCCCGGCCTGGTCGGGAGCGGGGGAGCGGGTCTCCTCTCCTGCTGGAGGGCTAGCGTCTAACAATGGCACGGGGATCTCGGCATTATTTCCTCCCGCCAGTAGGGAGGAATCAACCGCATGGGCAGACTGCTTCGCAGTCTTCGCCCCACTCTCCCGGGTGGCGAGATCTGGAGGTGCGGAAGCCGACGCTGCGAAAAATCAGGTCAGCATTTAAAGATGCAAGTCAAAGGCGAGAGGGGAACCTTTACCAGCGGTGTTTGGGTCTGGTGGAGGGGCCGCCTCGGGAACCTGTGGTTGATCGTCGTGATGGCTAGAAGGTGGATCCAAAGGTTCTCGCGGGGACGCGGCAGCATCAGGAACCGTCTCCTGCGAGAGGTATCACGTTAAACAACTGAACAGCTGGTTTTTAGTAATTGGTATATCAAGCTTACCTTCCGCGACGAGGGGCCGTCCGCGCGACTAGGGGTCGGGGTGGGCGGGCTCCTGTTCTCGCGGGACAGGTCCCGCTGAACCACCTTCGCTTTCTTCTTCTTCTTAGGCAGAGAGGGCTCAGCAACCGACGATTGTCTCGCTAGCCATGGGGCAACCAGGGCGCTGTTAGCCCTAGCTCGCGCCTGTGCCGCGTTAATGCGGTCCTGCAGATCCTGCGGAAGTGGTTTGTCGGCACGCTTGGAAGGCATAGCGAGAGAAGGCGAGAGCTCAGGGGGAGAATGACGACTTGAGGGAAGTATTATGGCTGTCTATCGGCA
Organism: Platanthera guangdongensis; assembly: GCA_039583875.1. Classification (NCBI taxonomy): domain Eukaryota; kingdom Viridiplantae; phylum Streptophyta; class Magnoliopsida; order Asparagales; family Orchidaceae; genus Platanthera; species Platanthera guangdongensis. Next base: position 23,717 of record JBBWWR010000108.1, read on the forward strand.
CACATATTTATAGGCACCGTACGACCCACCGAAAGATTCCCTGATGTTGACACGTGCTCAGCGAATATTTTGGGTTGGACATATCTTTTCGAGCGCGGTGCTAGCTCAAAAAGAGCGGGGATTGTGTACAACCCCATATTCGCTGAGCCAGACCAGGAGGCACAATGGTCACAGTTGGGTTAGCCGAAGTGTTCCCGCCCTAAGGAAGATCTCGCCCTAAGGAAGATCTCGCCCTAAGGAAGATCTCGCCCTAAGGAAGATCTCGCCCTAAGGAAGATCTCGCCCTAAGGAAGATCTCGCCCAAAGAAGGCGGGAACGATTGAGCCTGATCGTTGAACGAGGAACCGTAAGCCAAGACCGTCGAGCGCGGCCTGTGCGGAAGCACTTGCGCCCGAGCCAAGCTCCTATCTCAAAGAGTTCTCGCCTACGCCGGGCAAGAACGTTCGCGCCATGCCCTGGGCAGAAGGGTCTCGGCACAGCTCTCGCCGAGTGGGGCCCAGGGCCTTAGAAAGAATATCCTAATTGCCCTCAGGAGAAATTACTTCAGTACCCTCAGAAAAATAGCGGGATTCGGCTATTTGCAGACCAACTAGGGGCATTTCAGCAATCTCAAGGCAGCAAATGCTATAAATAGACCCATAAGGGCTCCTTAGAAAGCAAGCGATCATTGTCTCCCAAATTCCAGTGCTTTCTGAGGAGCTCCTAGCCCAGTTTTGGCTTTGGAGGGGAAGCTCTCAGAGATCTTCCGGGTGTGAGGTGGGACCTCCCTGCTGAGGCTATTGGGTCAGCCTTAGGTCCTTAGAATCCAGCCAAGGGGTGAGACTTGAGAGAAGTAGGTTTTGGCTGCACCCCTTTTTCTTCGAACTTCAGTTGGGGTCAAATTTGGCTTCAACAGTAACCTTTTGGCTTTTGTTCTAAAGAAAACTGCGTAAACTTAAAATTTCTATCTGATTAAATGAAATCAGTTTCAGTATTCATTTCAGTTGTTTACAATGTTTATATGTTAACCTGCAGTGAAATATATGTACATCTATTTCTTTTTATGTGTTTTATTATGAGTGATGTATATCTTTGACTAAAGGTTATGACTTCTCCAAATAGGGGGAGATTGTTCGGTACACTGTTAATATGTACCTGATTTGGAGAAGCCTCATCTTAATCAATGATATACATCAACTTGTATTTGATATATGTTTGAGTTTCATTGTGCGGGTTTAAGAATTGGAAGAAAATTTTCTAAGTACAAGTGTCGACACTTGTGAAGAATTATGTCGACACTTGTGAAGAATTATGTCGACACTTGTGAAGAGCTGTGTCGACACCCAGACTTATGTCGACACTTGTGAAGAATTGTGTCGACACCTAAAGAAGAAGCTGAGTCGACACTCAGACTTAAGTCGACACCTGAGTCAGGAGTTATGTCGACACTGAAAGCATAAGCTGTGTCAACACTCAGGAGCTATGTCGACACTTAAAGCAGAAGCTGTGTTGACACCCAGATTTTGTGTCGACACACAGAGAAGCTATCGACACATTCCAGAATTCTGTCGACATCGACTGTGTCGACACACAGAACTTGTGTCGACACAAACCTGAATTCTGTCGACGATAACTTTGTCAAGACAAGAAGTGATTGTGTCGACACACAAGACTTGTGTCGACACATTCCACAGAAGCTGTGTCAAGACGTGAAAGTGAAGCTGTGTTGACATCATCAAGACTTGTGTCGACACATGGTCGATGTGTGTCGACACATGTGAAGTATTCACTCGACATTCTCTGCTGCAATGTCAAAGTCCAGTGAAGGTTGAAGTATCAAATATGATGATTGGAGACTTGACAGCTGTCATGATCAACACAGCTGATGTACCTGTCAGAACTGTCAGAAGGTTGTTATAAACCGGAACAGCCGGTAACCTTAAATGAAGCCTATATAAAGGGAAGTTCTGTCAACAATTACATAGAGAAGTGATTGAAAGAAAGAGAAAGAGAGAACAGACAACACTAAGAAGTGAATCCTTAAGAGAGAGTGTTCTACAATAAGAAAAGGGGAAACCCTTACGAAGGCAGATCCAGATTAGTCTGCAAGGAAGATTCAGATCTCATTCTGAATTTAAGGTGGAAGCTATCTAGTTTTCTACAACAAGAAAAGGGGAAACCCTTACGAAGGCCGATTCAGATCAGTCTGCAAGGAAGATTTAGATCTCATTCTGAATTCAAGGTCGAAGCTATCTAAAGATCAACTTCTACGTCAAGTGAAGATCAACCTTATTTTGTTCTATTAAGAAGCTTTGAAACAGCTAAGTCGGGTTGGATCTAAAGATCAGTTTATTCAAGAACTGATCAAGAAGCTCACACCAGTGAAGATCTATCTGGTGAAATTTCTGTATCACTTAATCTAACAATTTCGTGTAGGACTTGTGAAAGTCTGAGTTATAAACCTGTAATTATAAAGGCTGAGGTAGGGTTGAGGCCTGAGGTAGGATTCTTGGGAAGAATCTGAGGTAGGAGATTCAATTCTCTGAGTAGTAGGCCTGGGAACAGGCTGAGGTAGGGCTTTTGCCTGAGTTATAGGAGTGGGGTGTCACTCTGAGTTGTAGGCCTATGAAAGAGGCTGAGGTAGGGCTTGTGCCCGAGTTGTAGGAGTGTGGATTCACTCTGAGTTGTAGGAACCATTTGTGGGTTCTGAGCTGTAAGATCTGCGGATCTGAGAAGAAAGAAGGAAGTTAGGCCGAATCTAGTACACTGCTAGATAGGCGAAGGGGGAAAGTGGATGTACCCATCATTTGGGGAACCACTATAAATCAAGTGTGCAATCTGTGGAATGTTGTGTGAAGGTGTATGTTGTGTTGTGAACTGTGATTTACATTCTTGTTTGTACTGAGATAGATTTTTTTATTTGCCTAAAATTTTGAATAAAAAAATTAGAACCTATTCACCCCCCCCCCCCCATCCTCTAGGTGTCTAGGCTCTTGAAATCAAGTCTTTCACCAGCGCTATAGTCAATTGGCTGCAGTGCTGCTGCACTTTTTTTTTAAAACAATTATTATATATTTTAATATATAAACATTATAATATATATAATTATAATATTTAAAAATTATATAATTATAATATACTATAATCTATAATATGTAACTGTTATATTATATATAATTATAATATATAAATGTTATAATATAATATAATATAATATTATTATTATATATTACTTTTTAATACATAATATTTAAAAATATATATTAATATAAATTATATATAATATAAAAAATTATATTAATATAAGTTATATATAATATAAAAAATTATATTAATATAAGTTATATATAATATATTTTGAATAGAAAATTTTGAATGAGTTTCCGAAATTTTTGGTTCATATGATTGTGCCTCATAGGTTGAAACAGCACCGCAACACTGTTTTTCAAAACAGATTGACAGATTCTGCAACCACTCTGCAAAAAAACTATTTATTCCACCACTGCTTCTCGAGTCGCTGCACCCATGCCAAACAGAGCCTAAGTTTTCAAATCAAAGCTTTCAAGTCTTTCAAGTCTTCTCCTTCAACCGTTATTTCACGATCTACTCTCCAAGAAGGAAGAAGACTGAATCTACTCAGATCTAAATAAGATGGTTGTTTTCAGTCTATAAACTTGTACCAAACCATTTTTATTATTGTTGGAAGTTTCCACTCCCGAGTTTGTAGATCCTTGTTTATTGGATCGAGTTGTAGCAGAGGTTCTTCTCCGAGTTATAGGAGGGTTGTCTTCGAGTATGTAGGAGTTGAGGCTCTGAGGTGTAAGATTATTATAATCTGAGTTCTGGTGAAGTAGACGAGTCTAGCTCGAAGGTCTAGATAAGCGAGGCAGGATAGTGGACGTACCCATCCTGGGGAACCACTACAAATCCTTATGTCTGTGTTGTGTTTCTGTGTACTTGTTTGTTACTAATTTTTAATCTACTAAAAGACACAGAACTCACATATTCACCATGGTTTCAAAGCAAGGTAGACAACTAGATACATTCAATTGGTTTCAAAGCAAGGTTGTTCGTCAAAAGGTTAACACCTTGACCAAGATCTCAATCTAGTTAGCAAAAGGTCAAAGCGCGAGATTTTCTGATATATCCTCCATGAAGTTGCCCGTGTGTTCTAAGGAAAACTTCCACAAGTGGAAGGAGAAAATTAGGTTCTTCATGAAAATCGTTGATCCAAGAATTTTTCAGATTGTTGAAGAAGGTCCTCATGTTCCTATGATTGCTTCAACCATCAATCCAAGTCGGATGGTTCCTAAGAAGATGCTAGATCTAACCAAATATGAGATTGATCTTGTCTCTCTGGACAAGAAAGCGAAGAACACTATTGAAAGTGCAGTGGATGATTCCATATTGCATAACTTAATCCACTACAAGTATGTCAAAGAAATATGGACTTCTCTAATTGTCCTCATGGAAGGAACTGAGGAGGTTTGGGATGGCCGGAAATTCCTCCTCAACCAGGAGTACGAGGTATTTAAGCATGAAAAAAAAGACTCGTTAGCCGACTGCTATAATAGGTTCTTCAAATCATCAACGGCCTGAGGAACTATAGTCGTGTGTTTACAAACGGTGAAATTAACAACAAATTCTTGAGATCCCTAACGAAAGAATGGGATAACAAGGTTTGTGTGATAAGGGAGTTTGGTAAACTCATCGACATCGACCCTCATAATCTATATGGGAAGCTAATTTCATATGAGCTTCAGATAAACCTGAGAAAAGCTGAAGAAGAAGGAAGCAGGTCCTCTACCAGGGAGAAGTCCGTAGCACTAAAGGCTGAAGGGTCTAAGAGGGCAAGAGACTTGTCCCCCATAAGAATTCAAGTGGATGTGATCATGAAGACTCAGAGCCTATCACCTCAAGCTCTCTGAAATGTCTGATGGAGAGTTCTCTCTAATCTCCAAACAATTCAAGAGGATGCTGAACAAAAGAAGAAACATGAGAAATCAGACATCTTCGTTTAATTATCGGAGATCACGTCGTGATGATGATCACTACAATAAGAACAACAACAACGACAAAAGATATAAGCCTAAACAGAACAAACATATTTCATCTGACATTGTGTGCTACTATTGTAATAAGCTAGGGCACATGATTGTTGATTGCCAGCATAAAAAGAAGGAAGGAGCGTGAAGAGAAGAAAAGAAATTTTTTCGCGAAAAGAAGAAAGAAGAAAAGAGCTTCATTGCAAAGAAGCCAAAGGCTCTGAGCGACAGCGACTCGGATGAGTTAAGCTTAGATGAAGAAGCTTATTTTGGGCTAATGGCTCAGTCAGATGAGGATGAAGGCAACTCCAAGTACAATGGGAAGGTAAACTCTCATACACCACTCTCCGAGTCTAAAATTACCTCGGATGGTCATGAAAGCTACTCTTCTGTGGTGGGGTCAGATCTAATGGCTCAGTATAAGGTAATGTTGGCAAGGTTTTACAAGTGTCATAAGGTAGTCAAAACTCAGGCCAAGGAGATTAACTCTCTCAAGGAAGCGGAATCTAATTTGAGAGAAGAAATTGAAAAATTTACTCCTATCAGAGATGAAGTCCAATCCTTGGAAGAGAAACTTATAACCTCTGCTAAACTTGTAAGGTTGGAGGAGAAAGCCATCGATGAACTAGAAGAAACGTTGTTAGCTGGGAATAAGCTTATAGCAAGCTTCTCGAAGCCAAACACTGTCCCTCCTCTCATAGATGAATTTCTGTTCCAAATAATGGTAGTGGGATTGGACACAAATCTACTAAGGGGAAATGGAAGGAACCTCAAAGTCACACTTACTTCAAGAAAGTCATCTTCCCTACAAACAATTATGACAATGTGGCATCCTATAGTCACATTGCTAGACCAACATATGTTGACTCTAACAAAAACTACCGAGGATGGAGCCTCCATAGAGATTTTGGAATGAGTGCTCTAAAAGAACCTCACGAAGAAATCATCCTTAAGGATTATGGTCAATTCACTCATGGACCGAGTGCTAAGAGGACACCAAAGGTAAAGCTTGTTATTGTCAAGCCACTTGAGACGAAGTGGACTTTTATGTGCTATAATTATGAGGATTCTACCTCCAAGTCAGTTGCTCCTGCAAGACCACCCATTCAAAAGGTAAAGCAGGAGAACAAGAGAAGATACAACCGGTTTGACTATTAGTGTTATGGCAAGGTTGGTCACTTTGCCACCAATTATTAGTATCATCCTATGAATTATAGAACTCCACGAGTTAACACTGCTAGAACAATCACTCACAATGTTAACACTCCCGGAGGTGTCAAGCTAACCCGGAACCGAAGAACCAAATTTGTTTGGTTTCCTAAGGGAAATTAGTTTGTAAATGCAGGTATGTCCAAAGGCCAACAAAACGCCTATTTGGTAGTTGGACAGCGAATGCTCTTGGCACATAACCGGGACAAGAAGCCTGCTTCAAGAGTATACCCTAGTTAAGGATGGTCCAAAAGTAATTTTTGGTGGTTCAGATAGGAGAATCACAAAAGACTACAGTATGATTACTAATGGCATAGTCTCTCTCACAGATGTGGCTTATGTTAAAAATTACAGTATAATCTCATTAGCATAAGTCAATTATATGACAAAGTCTATATTGTAGAGTTCTACAAGAAAAAATGCCTGATATAGTCGTCTGATAGCTCAAAAACTATTTTAACAGGTACTCGGAGTAAAAATATTTTTTGTTTAAACTTTCTTTATTTAGACTCTTCTACACCAGTGTGTTTTTTAGCAAAAGATAGTGTATCTTTCTGTGAACAATGCCATAATAGATTAACACATATTAATTTCAAAACTATTAATATATTATTTTCTCACAACTTAGTGCATGATACCCCTGTGGTTAAGTGCATTAAAGAGAGACCGTGTAACTCCTGCCAAATGGGCAAGCAGACCATGGCTACATTAAAAGCATCATTTGCAAAGATTCTACCAGATGCTTATATCAGCTCCATATGGACTTATTTGGTCTCTTGCAAATTTGTTGTTTAGGAGGTAAAACTTACACGTTGGTTATCATTGATGATTACGCGTTGTTTGCAAGGGAGTCCTTTCTGAAACACAAGTCAGACACATATGTCTCCTTCACTAATTTTGTTAGGCAAATTTAGAACAAATTAAACTACTCTATGGTCAAAATTAGAAGTGACCATGGAATAAAATTTGAATATGATGTCATGACAAAATTCTGTGAAAATCTATGTATCTTTCATGAGCTTTCCTCTCCTCGCACTCCACAACAAAATGGAGTCACTGATTGAAAGAATAGAACTCTCATAGAGGAATGTAGAGACATGTTGAATGATTCTTCATTACCAAAGTATTTCTGGGACGAAGCCGTGAACACCGCTTGCCACATGCAAAATAGAGCACTCATAAACGGGAACCACTGTAAGATACCTTATGAGCTATTGAAGGGCAAGAAACCAACTATGTCTTACTTTAGAATTTTTAATAGCAAATGCTTTGTACTTAATAATGGTAAATATTGCAAAACTAAGTTTAGTGGCAAATGCTTTGAAGGTATTTTCGTAGTCTATAGTTGTCATAATAAAGCTTATAGAATTTTCAATAAGAAAACCCCGGTGGTAGAAAAAACTTATTATGTTATAATTGATGAGACGAGCATACTTCATAGCAGCTGCTCTATTGTATTTGCTGAAGATGCAGGAACAAAGTTAAAAGAGCTAAGTTTGGAAGAAAATGGAAAGGAAGATCCTCCAAGCACAATCAAAGTAAACACACCAAGCCTGGTGTAAGAAAAACTTCAAGATAAAGAGCTCCATCAAATTGAAGAAGATGCACCAGAAGTAGCAGAACCGCCTGGTGACATAGAGGATGCGAGGAATCTAATGATCAGACATTCAAGAGATCATCTAGCTGATCAGATCATTGGAGACCCTCGTGATGGAGTAATAACAAGAAGAGGTACAACTAATGAAATTCTGCACTTAAGCTTTCTCTCACAGATTGAGCCAAAGAAATTTGAAGAAGAAAATACAGATGCTTCATGAATTATTACAATGGAAGAAGAGCTCAATCAATTCAAGAGGTGCAAAGTTTGGGAACTAGTACCAAGACCCAAAGGACACACCATGAAGTTGAAGATTACAATAGCTTGAAGATTACAACATGAAGTTGAAGGAGATTCTAATATTTTGTGACTCATCCAGTGCCATAGTAATCTCTCACAATACAGTCTCTTACAGTCGGACAAAGCACATCAAAATAAGGTGTTTTTTCATCCGAGAACATGTAGAGAATAGGGATATCAATCTTAGTTATGTACCGACGGATAAGCCATTTGCATATATATTCATAAAGCTACTGGACGAGGCCAAGTTTTCTTTCTTAAAAATGGAACTTTGTATGCTCAACAAGGAGTCATGATAAAGTCCAGAAATTAGTCAAAGTACAGGAATTCAACAACTAAAAAATCAAGGAAAATCCGTCTTGTAAACTCTTGTGACTTTGACGAATTTGTCGAGACTTCTTGTGAAATCAGAATTTCTTCACGTGTTATTTCGACAAACTACTCTAGTATTCATGAGTCATTTCGACGAATTTATCAAGCTTTCTCGAGTCATTTTGACGAATTGCTGAAGGTCTGAATTTTTTTCTAAGTCCTACTTATTTTATACGAAGAGACTTTTCCAAAAAAAAGGTACGCGACTCTCTTCAAAACTTTAATAATAAATAAATAAGTCTAAGGGCATTCAGAATTCACACTTTGTAAAGAGTTCTCGAGACATTTTGCCGATTCAACTTCCATCAGAGCAAAGGAATTTGTCGCAGACTTCTTCTCCATCGACTTCTTCTCACTGATTTCTCCCCGTCACTTCTCATTCGTTCTCAATCATGGCACAAAGAGTAAATGACAACCTACAAGTCAGCAGTGAACTATTCGTACAGGCTTCGCGACAACTTCTGACGAGTTCACGAATTTTTTCTGATGCTCGAGAAAATAGGATTAACTTTTCTTCTTGAGCGTCCATGCCGAGTTCTGAATATGGATGTACAAGAATTCTTTCAAAATCCAAAGCTCAGGTGTGAAGGCACGATGATCAAGAGAAAGTCAGAAATTCCTCTGTCAAAGTGAAGGCCAGTCTTTTGAATCGATACTTACGGCTGTCGTCTATTGAGGAGGAAGATTTACTTGAAGAGACAAACCTGTGTAGAGCTCTTCTCTTCTTTAGTTTACCAAGGAGAACTTCCTTGATTAGACGGAAAGGCATGAATGAGGAAAGAAAGTGTTCACAGATATCAAGGGAAAGGCTCTTCTATGCAAAGTTGGGTCTCATTACTATGTTTCTGGTGAGATATTTAAACTGCTTATGAAAGAAATAGTGTCTAACCACCTAGAGGGGGGTGAATAGGTGAACTTTATCTTTTAAAATTAAAGGCAGAAACACTGAACAATTAATCCTGTATTTGCAATTTTCTATAGCAATTCAGCACAGCTAGCTCAGCAATCACAGAAATAAACAAACACAAAGTGCACACAGATTTTTATAGTGGTTCCCCAAGGTCTGGGTACATTCACTTTCCCCCTTCGCCTATCTAGTAGTGTACTAGATTTGGCCTAACTTCTGCACTACTCCTCAGATCCTCAGATCCTACAGCTCAGAACCCCAAACAGGTTCCTACAACTCAGAGTGCCCCACTCCTACAACTCAGGCACAAAGCCCCACCACTCAGTCTTCAACAAGACCTACACTCAGAGAATAAAGTCTCCTACAACTCAAGCACAAGACCCTACCTCAGTCTTCAACAAGACCTACACTCAGAGCACACAGTCTCCTACACTCAGCCTTTATAAAATAGGCTTACAGCTCAGATCTATACAAGATCCTATAGAAATTTGATTATACAAAGTAATTAACCACAACTCTGACAGAGAGAGATGAGTTGACTGGCTTCTTGATGAGTTCTTGGAAGAACTTGGCAGAGATCAACCTCCCTTGGCTTTCTTCAAAGCTTCTTAAATTAGAACTCAGTAGGGTCGAATCTCCTGTGAAGATGATCTTCAATCAACTTCTGTCTTGAGATTCAGATCTCAATCTGAATCTTACTTTGCAGCCTGGTTCAGCAGCTGTTCTTCTTAGAAGGAGCTCTCTCTCTCTCCAACTTCTTAGATCTTCTGTCGAAGGTCTTCTTCTTTTGTGTTGTTAGATCTCCTGATTAATTGTGTTTAATCTGTAAAATCTCTCCTTCTGTTGAAGGAGAAAGGTCTTTATATAGTCTTTCTCCAAGATAACCGGCTGATCCGGTTTCTAACGAACTTCTGACAACTCTGATAGTTGCAGTTGACCGGTTGAAATGACAGCTGTCAAGTCATCCAATCACTTCTTGAAATCACTGTCACTATCTGAAAGTGTCGAGACAGATAGTCATTATGTGTCGACACAAATAGACTAAGAGTCGAAACAAGTAGACTAAGTGTCGACACTAGCCTTGATGGTGTCGACACAACTCCTTGTGTTGTTGTAACAGCATCTTGACACTGCTTCTTCAGAATGTGTCGACACTAATTCTGTGTGTCGACACAAGACTTATGTTGAATGTGTCGACACTGGTTGAGTGTGTCGACACAAATACTTCTTCTTTAATACTTAGTTGAATTCTGTTGTGTGTCGACACAACTCCTTTGTGTCGACACATCTTCTTGTGTTGAAACTTGCTGAGTGTCGACACATCTCCTTTGTGTCGACACATGCCTTCTTGTGTTGAAACTTGCTGAGTGTCAACACATCTCCTTTGTGTCGACACATGCCTTCATGTGTTGAAACTTGCTGAGTGTTGACACATCTCCTTTGTGTCGACACATGCCTTCATGTGTTGAAACTTGCTGAGTGTCAACACATCTCCTTTGTGTCGACACAAGTACTTTAACTTTGTTGAAGCTTGCTGAGTGTCGACACAGCCTCCCGGTGTCGACACATTTGATGTCGACAAAGTTTCTCTGGGTGTCGACACTGCCTCTAAGTGTCGACACAGATTATGTTGACAATTCTTCATAGTGTGTCGACACTACATGTATGTGTCGACACTTTTCTTCTAGTGTCCACTCTGCCTTTCCTGGTGTCGATACAATTACTCCAAGTGTCGACACAGCTTCTCTAGGTGTCGACACAAGCCTTCATAAGTGTCGACACTTCACCTCTAGGTGTCGACACATGGACTTAGAAACTTTTCTGCATTTCCTGCAATTACTTAACCTGCACATATAAACTCAAAGCACATCAAATACACCTTGATGTATATCATTGAGTAGGGTGAGGCTTCTTCAAATCTGGTACACATTTTCTAATGTACCCAACAATCTCCCCCTATTTGGAGAAGTCATAAACCTTAGTCAATGATATACACCATTCATAACAAATACTCAATATGATGTATAACAGTATCATATGACAAGGTAAAAACTAAACATGTATAAACAAAACATGTATAAACAATTATCTCAGAATAACAATGTAATAGATTGATCATTAAACATTGTTTTATTACAACTTCCAAAAGTTTTATTAATCAAAAGTTTACATGAAGTTTTAATGCAAATGATTACAAAGTTGTAAACTTAAGAAAATTCTATCCTATGGCTGCTCTGGCTCCTTGATAACAATGCCCTTCCCAGATTGAATCTTGGCTTGAACTGGAGCATCATTGTCATCAGCAGGCTTCTTTCCATTAAGATCTTTCTTTTTCTGTTCTTCAGCCCTTATCTTCTGTCTCTCAAAATAATGATAAGGCTTAGGGAAATACTTGATAGGCTCCTGTGCATTAGGAGGTAGCTTCCCTAATTTAGCCTTTCTTCTGTACTGTACAATGGCTTCTTACCTAGCTTCATGTTTTCTCAATTCCTGCTCAGAATACCATTTGCCCCTTTCTAGGATATTATCCTTTGCAGCCTTCCAAGCAGTCAGAATAATATTTCTAGAAGTTGGGCCCCATTGCTCAAAATCTGGCCTTAAATCAGCCTGTTCTCTGAACCTCTTCTTCGATAATTGGGCTTCCTGCTCTTTTAATACTGCATCTTGCTCTTTTAGTACTGCCTCTGGCACAGGCTGTATTACTTTCTCAAGGATAATATTCTGATTACCCTCAGGAGGACTATACATAGATTGTACCTCCTGATGTATCATGTCAAACTCTGCAGGAGGGTAGATCACCTGAGCTACTTTAGCTTGTTCTCCTCCAAAATATGCAGTATGTATCCCAGATTCTGCAACATTATCATCATCACACAAAGGTGGATATCCAAGGGTAGCTCTGATGCTGTTTGAAATCCATTTAGCTTTAGCATGGTCAGAGCCTGCTTTGACTAATTCTCTCTCCCCCTTTATGACTTCTTTTTCTATATGATCCCTAAGATCACCCTTTTGAAATCTGATTTGAGCATTCAAATAGTTAACTTCATCTTTATAAAAAGGTTTGAACTTTTGTAGCTGTGCAGTAATAGCCTTTTAAGAATCTTCAATGGCAGTTTTAACAGCAGTTAGGCTCTCCTGTAATTGCTTATCAAAGGCTTCTTTGGCAGTAGCACTTACTGCAGTCTGGGCAGTAGCTATATTTTTCATTTCACTTACAATGGTATTATGAGAAGCAGTCAGATTATCATTCATCCTAATCTTATTTTCCAAGACATATCCTTGTTTCACTGCCATATCATCAACCTGTGTCTTGATCTTCTCTTGATGAGTAGCCAGATATACCACTGCATTGCCTCCTTTATGGAAACAATCAGTCATTTCCTTCTTGTTTTGATTCACTTCAAATCTCATAGATTTTATATCTTGAGCCAGATCAAATTGAAGTGATTTATATCCTTCATCCATATATTTTTCTAGAGCTTTCCTTTGCTCATCCATCTTGATTTGCAAAGCCACCAGCAAAGAACTATAATCAACAGTTGGGGCTTGTTGTGGAACAATGGTTTGCAGTGTTTTCTTATAGGTCTGGCTTCTCCTCTTGAAAACCTGTAGCTTTCTTTTCTTTGCTCTAGCAGCCTCTTCATCCTCTGAAGTAGAAGTACTGGCAATGTCTACCCTGTCCTTAGGACTAGGAGGTAAATCCTTCTCAGTCCTTGGTAGCTCCTCAGCATTCCTTTGCTCCTCAGTCTCATTTCTGGCAGTTTCCTCTACATGCTCCCCCTCAAGATTCACCTTCTCCCCCTCAAAAGCTGCTTTCTCTCCCTCAAAATCAGTCTGTAATAAATCAGGGAACAGCTCTTCTAGAGTAAACTCATGTTGAGTATGTACTGGAGAAACTCTTATCTCAGAATCATTTTCAACAACTGATGTGTCGTCCATGACCACATCCTGTGGTTGACTATGTATATGAGTTTGCTGATCAACATCAACTAATGAGTCTGTCAATACTTCATCCTCAATATGTAAAATAGATTGATTAATTTCATTGATTACCTCAAGAATTGTTTGGGTTACCCTCTCACTATCTAAGTGAGTTGGCTCATCCACATGTTGAGGCTCCCCCTGGAGTGGATCCAGGTGAATAGGGCTAGCTAATGGTAGCTCCCCCTGCCTCTGGGCATCTTCTTGTCTTGCTGGTGATTGTCCAGCATAGCCATCCTCTCCATCATCAGAACTAAAAATCACTCGCTCCTCTGAGCTACTTGAGGATTCTTGAGCCACAATGACTTTCTTCTTCTTCTTCTGTTGAGGAACTTCCTTTTTTGGTGTTGGCATTTCCTTTGTCAACACTCTATCCAACCTTGAGATAATCCTAACATCCATTCTCCTCATATGATTTATCTTAGAACCAGCAGCTTGGTTCATGACTTCAGGGATACTTTCAGCTAAGTATAAACTCAGAATCCTACCCAGATTGGGCTTCTTCAGACTTTCCTTTATCTTATCAAACATTACTAATGACCAATCAGTTTTAAGTTTGAAAATTATCCTTGTCATTAAATTAAACATATGAGCTGATATTCTACCATGCCCACCAGGCTTGCTCAGTATCACCTTCCCAACTATTTCAGATAAAAACTTGCCCTGCATGTTCATGCCTTTCCTGTTGAAAACTGATCCAATCTTCATGCTTGAGTCAAGTCCACACCATTCCAGTGCCTCCCTTGTCTTTGATGTAGGTACATCTTCCTCTTCTTTAGTTCTAGGGAGATGTAGAACTTTTCTAAGATTCTTCTGGGTGACCTTCACCATAACTCCATGGACTTTAGATTTAATCTTAAGACCAGTGTCATCTAGGGTAGCTGCACTAAAGAATTCAAGGACCTCCTTCTTCCAGATCTTGATTGGTTCTGAAACAAGATACTCTAACCCAGTCTCTGCAACTAGGGTTACAACACCTTGTATTTCTGGTTCTGCGTCATCAAAGGCGTGTCGCACGAGCTCATAACCTTCATTGATGTTCTCTTCTAGCTTAGGCGCCATTAGGGTTTGAAGAAATTTTGAATTTAGAGAAGAGAGATGTCGACACACAAGCTTGGTCTCGAAACTATGGTGAGTGTGTCGACAAACAATGGTGAAGACCTATTTATACCTTTCTAAAATCGAAGGTGAAAAGGCACGTCAAAATACTTGAAATGTGTCGACAGTGTTGAAAAGTGTCGACACTTACTTCTAATGTCTCGACAACTATGTGTCGACACAAATATAGTCGACAGAATATATGTGTCGACACTTATACATCTTAGCTCGACGATTAGTCGAAACTCTACTTGACGAATTCTGTGTAAATCCTAAGTGTCGACAACACACTAGATGTGTCGACACCTACTCTGCATGTGTCGACACTAATTCTCTGAAGTGTTGACACAGACTGTCTAGATGTGTCGACACCATTTCTCTGAAATATCGACACCACTTCTATGTGTCGACACAAATAACTCTGTGTGTCGACACTATTTTACTTAGCCAATTTTTTTATACTATTCTAAGTTTAACATTCCTAATTCAATTTTAAAATTATTGAATTTGGTTTCATCTAGGGGCTTAGTAAACATATCAGCTATCTGATTATCTGTCTTAACATACTCTAGGGAAATGTCTTCTTTTTCTACATGTTCTCTAAGAAAATGGTATTTAATTTCTATGTGCTTAGTCTTACTATGGGAGACAGGATTATTTGCAATAGAAATGACACTTCTAGAATCACAAAATAAAGGTGTTCTACTTACTTGAATACCATAATCTTCTAGCTGGTGTTGAATCCACAAAAGTTGTGCACAACAACTTCCTGCTGCCACATATTCTGACTCAGCTGTGGAGATAGCCACACTGGTCTGCTTCTTACTGCTCAATGACACTAGCCTTCCACCTAGAAATTGACAGGTTCCTATATTACTCTTCTTATCTTCCTTGCAGCCTGCAAAATCTGCATCTGAATAACCTGTCAGTACAAAATCTCCATTCCTAGGGTACCAAAGGCCTAGATAAGGTGTGCCCTTAAGATATCTCAAAATCCTTTTGACTGCAATCAGATGAGATTATTTAGGGCATGCTTGGTACCTAGCACAAACACATGTAGCATACATGATATCTGGTCTAGTAGCAGTCAAATACAGTAGGGAGCCAACTATCCCTCTATACAAAGTCTCACCTATAGGTTTCCCTGCATCATCTTTGCTTAGAGACATGCTTGACCCCATAGGAGTTTTCACGGTAGTGGATGATTCCATACCATACTTCTTTATTAACTCTAGGGTGAACTTAGACTGGCATATGGATAAGCCATCTTCAGTCTATCTAACTTGGAGACCCAAGAAGAACTTAAGTTCCCCCATACTGCTCATTTCAAATTGTCCTTGCATAAGTTTTGCAAACTTTCTACAAAGACTACTTTCTGTAGACCCAAATATTATGTCATCTACATATATTTGGACTAAGATAATCTTGCCTCTAGATTCCCTAAGGAATAGAGTCTTGTCTATTTTTCCCCTTGAGAATTTGTTCTCAATGAGGAAACTAGACATGGTTTCATACCAAGCCCTAGGGGCTTGTTTTAACCCATACAAAGCCTTCCTAAGTCTATATAAATAATCAGGTTTAAGAGAATCAACAAAACCTGATGGCTGCTCTACATAGACTTCTTCCTTCAGATTTCCATTCAGAAAAGCTGACTTAACATCCATTTGATATACCTTAAACCCTTGATATGTTGCATAGGCAAGGAACATCCTTATTGCTTCCAGTCTTGCTACTGGAGCAAAGGTTTGATCAAAATCAATACCTTCTTCCTGCCTATATCCCTTTGCAACAAGTCTAGCTTTATTCTTTATGATGATTCCATTCTCATCCAACTTGTTCCTAAAGATCCACTTAGTTCCAATAATGTTGTGGTCCTTGGGTTTAGGAACTAGCTCCCAGACCTTGCATCTTTTGAACTGGTTTAGCTCCTCTTGCATGGCCTCAATCCAATGAGAGTCTAGAATTGCTTCTTCAAATTTCTTTGGCTCTACTTGGGATAGGAAACTGGAGTAAAGAACTGTACTCATATTCCTGCACCTTGTTTGCACTCCTTGTCTGGGATCTCCAATTATTTGATTGGCTGGATGATCCTTTAAGTGTCTATTTGCTGGAGGCAGCCTGTCTTCAGGTTGTACACCCTCAGTCTCTTCATTTAGCTGCACCTCTTGGTCTTCTTCAGCATCAGGAGTATCTTGTACTCCCCCTGGACAGCAGCCACTATCTTCCACTTGCTTACTTGCAGTAGAACCTTCTGTTAAGGTAAGCTTGTCCATCCTCTCAGTTACACCTGTGGAGCTGCAAACACTTCTTGGCAATTCACAGTTAATGAGTCTTGCTTCATCAAAAACTACATGAACAGACTCCTCTACAACTTGAGTAATCAAGTTGTAGACCCTATAAGCCTTACTATTGTTGTTGTACCCAACAAAGATCCCCTCTTGGGATTTGACAGCAAACTTGGTTAGATAAGACTTACCATTGTTAAGTATATAGCACTTGCAACCAAAGATCCTGAAATAGGATAAATTTGGTTTTCTTCCCTTCACAATCTCATAGGGGGTCTTCTTGTGGCTCTTGGTGATAGTAGCCCTATTGATCACATGACAAACAGTATTTACTACCTCAGCCCAGAAATATTCTGGGAGAGAAGTGTCACTCAATAGGGTTCTACCAGCCTCTATCAAGGTTCTATTCTTCCTTTCAGCAATACCATTTTGCTGAGGTGTTCTTGGTGAGGAAAATTCCTGAAAAATTCCAAATTCTTCACATAATTTTGTCATACTTTCAGACTGAAATTCAGTACCATGGTCACTTCTGATTTTGACCATTGTACTGTCTAACTCATTCTGAATTTGTTTAACAAAACTATATAAGATACTTGAAGTTTCAGATTTTTGTCTTAGGAAAAACACCCAGGAATACCTTGAATAATCATCTACAACCACAAATGTGTAGACCTTCCTACCTAGGCTGTGAACTGGCATAGGACCAAAAAGATCCATATGCAAGAGGTATAGAAACCTCATAGAATCCTTGTTCTCAAGGCTATAAAAGGTGGATTTGGTCTGCTTTCCTTTTTGACAAGATGAGCATATCTCATCCTTTATACACTTAACTTGAGAACCATTCCTCACTAACTCTTTGCTAAAGAGTTGACCAATTGTCTTATAGTTAAGATGAGCCAGCCTCTTGTGGCATTTAACATAATGTGAGACTTTCTCATCAGCTACAAGACAAATAGGAGAAACATTGTTCTCACATACAAAGTCAAGACAATAGACATTTCTCTTCCTATATCTTGTTAGAATGATCTTTTGATCACTTGACCTTTTGATATGACAACCATTCTTGACAAATGAGATGTCATATCCTAAATCACTCAGCTGACTTATGCTAATGAGGTTATGTTTCAAACCCTTTACATAAATCACTTGAGTAATTGTAATTTGGTTACTAGAAATGTTACCAAAGCCTTTGATGATTCCTTTTTCTGAACCACCAAAGGTAACTTTAGGGCCATCCTTGATAGGTGTATAGTCCTTCAGCAACCCCCTAGTTCCAGTCATGTGCCTGGAACATCCACTGTCCAAGTACCATATAGGGGCATGGCCACTTGGACTCACCTGCAAAACAGATTACTTAACCTTAGAACCCAAATAACTCTTGGGTCCTTGGTGCAGGTTAGTCTGACTTTTAACAAAACTACCTGTAGCTCTTCTAGCAGGCAGTTTGCTACTCTCCTTGACACTTGAATTGTGCCAACAATCTATGGCAAAGTGGCCTATCTTGCCACAACACCAGCACTCAAAATTATTGTACCTTTGTTTAGGTACAACCCTAGCTGAAGTATCTACAGCAGGCTTTATGTTCTGTGCTGGGGCTTTGCCCTTAGATTTGGACCTAGCTGTCCAGACAGGTTTTGTAAATCCCAATCCAGTCTTACCCTTTTGTGGTACAAACTCATCTATCAAGGGTAAAATAGATTTAGGTTTAGAAAAACTTACTACAATCTCTCTCTCCTTCTGAAGTCTAGTCTCCAGATTTCTAATTTGATCATTCTTAAATGTAATAGTACCCATCTGAATAACAGTAATGTTCTTTAGCCTGGCTATTTCATTCAGTTTCTGATCAAACAACTTGTCTGAATTAGCAGCAGCCAATTTAAGACTAGCAATCTCCTTTGCCTGAGTTTTGGCTAAGGTCTTGCTTTTCTTCAAGGCATGCAACAAGTCCCTATATTCATCAATTAACTGATGAATATCTCCTTCAGATTCAGACCCACCCACATCACTTGATGCAAATGTATCTGATTCTGACTCAGTACTAAAAATTGAACTAGAAGAATAACTTTGTACCTTACTTGGTCCAGGCTGATCCTGGTTCTTGTCTCCTTCAGATAAAGCCATCAGCCCCTTGCACTAATTGTCCTCATGCTCATAAATTGAGTTCATTAGCTGCATGAACTCATCTTCTTCCTCTTCAGCAAATAATCCAATGTAGGCTTCAGCTTCTGATTCTGATTCTGAAGATGACTGATCTGTCAGACTTTTATCTTTCTTAGCAACAGAGGACTTTTCCTTTTTGCCCTTAAACTGAGTTTTCTTTTTGATAGCTGGCTTCTTCCACTTTTCAGGACAGTCAGCCACTATATATCCCTGTCTATTATAGCAATAGCACACAATTTTTGATGATGTAGCTTTGCTTGGCTTGGACCTGTTTCTGTCATTCCTTGATGACCTCCTTTTCTGATAGTAATCATATTTTGGCTGAGAAGTGGTAGGCTTAGACCTTCACTGCTTCTTCTTTAGAAACTTTTGAAAATGTTTAGTAAAAGCAGCAAAGTCTTCATCACTTTCACTTCTATCTGAATTCTTGCTTTCTGAATTATCTGTCACAGCCTCAACAACTATTTGAGGTGGAGATGGAGACTTGCTTCTATACTTCCTAGTGGCTTCAGTCTTGAAGGCCACAGCTCTTTCCTTGTCCTCCACTCTAGTAGTCTTCTCTTCCTCCTTTCTAGCCAATAACTGCATCTCATAAGATAACAGTTTTCCAAACAAAGTTGGAGAAGGTATGTCAGCTAGTTTGGCCACTTCCCTAATGGCACAAATCTTCGTGTCCCAGTCCTTAGTCAGGGATCTTAAGAACTTGTCATTCAGCTCATAGTTGCTGAATTCTCTTCCATAGGACATCAATTCATTGACTATCCTATAGAACTTCTTGTAACATCCTGTAATGCTATCAGACTTTCCTTGTCTGAAGCTTTCATATTCCTGATTTAACAAGGACTTCCTATCTTGTCTTACTTCCTCTGAGCCCTCCATATAGACTATTAATGTGTCCCACATTTCTTTTGAGGTTTTATAATGAATCAAGTTCTGAAATGTTGCATCATCAATGGCACTAACAATTATATTCTGGGCTCTCTTGTCCATAGTGGCCAGAATAATTTCATCTTTAGTCATTTCAGAGAAGTCCTTGGGAGTTTTCTGATTTGCATCCAGAATGGATATCTTCATTGGCACATATGGGCCTTCTTTGACTGTAATGTATATTCTTGGGTCAGAAGCTTCCATAAAAAGTCTAACCCTCTCTTTCCATATGCCAAATATCTCTTTTCTACATATTGGCAATTTCATGGACCCCAACTCTTTGTGATTCTCACTATAACCCATTTTCTTGATTCTTGTTTGTTCTGAATCTGCCTACAGGATCTTACTCAGACTATTATGTCCCTTTTTGAGTAATCTCCCTCTGATACCACTTGAAAGAAATAGTGCCTAACCACCTAGAGGGGGGGTGAATAGGTGAACTTTATCCTTTTAAATTTAAGACAGAAACACTGAACAATTAATCCTGTATTTGCAATTTTTTATAGCAATTCAGCACAGCTAGCTCAGCAATCACAGAAATAAACAAACACAGAGTGCACATAGATTTTTATAGTGGTTTCCCAAGGTCTGGGTACATCCACTTTCCCCCTTTGCCTATCTAGTAGTGTACTAGATTCGGCCTAACTTCTGCACTACTCCTCAGATCCTCAGATCCTACAGCTCAGAACCTCAAACAGGTTCCTACAACTCAAAGTGTCCCCACTCCTACAACTCAGGCACAAAGCCCCACCACTCAGTCTTCAACAAGACCTACACTCAGAGAACAAAGTCTCCTATAACTCAGGCACAAGGCCCTACCTCAGTCTTCAACAAGACCTACACTCAGAGCACACAGTCTCCTACACTCAGCCTTTATAAAATAGGCTTACAGCTCAGATCTATACAAGATCCTACAGAAATTTGATTATACAAAGTAATTAACCACAACTCTGACAGAGAGAGATGAGTTGACTGGCTTCTTGATGAGTTCTTGGAAGAACTTGGCAGAGATCAACCTCCCTTGGCTTTCTTCAAAGCTTCTTAAATAAGAACTCAGTAGGGTTGAATCTCCTGTGAAGATGATCTTCAATCAACTTCTGTCTTGAGATTCAGATCTCAATCTGAATCTTACTTTGCAGCCTGGTTCAGCAGCTGTTCTTCTTAGAAGGAGCTCTCTCTCTCCAACTTCTTAGATCTTTTGTCGAAGGTCTTCTTCTTTTGTGTTGTTATATCTCCTGATTAATTGTGTTTAATCTATAAAATCTCTCCTTCTGTTGAAGGAGAAAGGTCTTTATATAGTCTTTCTCCAAGGTAACCGGCTGATCCGGTTTCTAACGAACTTCTGACAACTCTGATAGTTGCAGTTGACCAGTTGAAATGGCAGCTGTCAAGTCATCTAATCACTTATTGAAATCACTGTCACTTTCTGAAAGTGTCGAGACACATAGTCATTATGTGTCGACACAAATAGACTAAGAGTCGACACAAGTAGACTAAGTGTCGACACTAGCCTTGATGGTGTCGACACAACTCCTTGTGTTGTTGTAACAGCTTCTCGACACTGCTTCTTCAGAATGTGTCGACACTGATTCTGTGTGTCGACACAAGCCTTCTGTTGAATGTGTCGACACTGGTTGAGTGTGTCGACACAAATACTTCTTCTTTAATACTTAGTTGAATTCTGCTGTGTGTCGACACAACTCCTTTGTGTCGACACATCTTCTTGTGTTGAAACTTGCTGAGTGTCGACACATCTCCTTTGTGTCGACACATGCCTTCTTGTGTTGAAACTTGCTGAGTGTCGACACATCTACTTTGTGTCGACACATGCCTTCATGTGTTAAAACTTGCTGAGTGTCGACACATCTCCTTTGTGTCGATACATGCCTTCATGTGTTGAAACTTGCTGAGTGTCGACACATCTCCTATGTGTCGACACAAGTACTTTAACTTTGTTGAAGCTTGCTGAGTGTCGACACAGCCTCTCGGTGTCGACACATTTGATGTCGACAAAGTTTCTCTAGGTGTCGACACTGCCTCTAAGTGTCGACACAGATTATGTTGACAATTCTTCACAGTGTGTCGACACTGCCTGTATGTGTCGACACTTTTCTTCTGGTGTCGACTCTGCCTTTCCTGGTGTCGACACAATTACTCCAAGTGTCGACACAGCTTATCTAGGTGTCGACACAAGCGTTCATAAGTGTCGACACTTCACCTCTAGGTGTCGACACATGGACTTAGAAACTTTTCCGCATTTCCTGCAATTACTTAACCTGCACATATAAACTCAAAGCACATTAAATACACCTTGATGTATATCATTGATTAGGGTGAGGCTTCTCCAAATCTGGTACACATTTTCCAATGTACCCAACAGCTTATAGCTGTGATTTGCAGAAAAAGAATCAACTGGGGAGTGGTTCTTTTTAAGAAAATTAAGGAGTATCTGATTGCTCATAACTTGGGAAGGATTCTCACACTTTACCTCAATCAAATGGATAGAAATCGTTTTGATATGTCACCTGAAATACCCATTCACCGCTTGAAGAAAATTGATTCCTCCATCTTCAACAGATGAGAGAGGAGAACTCCCAAGGAAGGTGAGATGAGTGATGTAGTTGAAGAAGAGGAATTCCATGATGAGGAGAGAATTCCAACTCTTATCCCCAATGAAGCACCTGAGAGCTCTGGTGTACTTGTTGAGGGGGAGACATGTCATTCTGTGAAGGTTTAGGTTCTTATCTCTTCTGAGCAAGTTCCACCAATTACAGAAACTACAGAGATAGTGGTTATAGAAATAGTTGTTCTTGTTGATGACAGTGCTGATGATGTTGATGACAATGCTGCCATTCAGATGATGTTGATGGCAATGAGGTTGGTGAAGATGCAAATGATAATGTTGTTGATGATAAAGTTATTATTGCTAATATGGTAGTCAGTTTCCAGAAAGATCATCCATCCTTTGCTGAGGGAGAGCTGAAGTAACCATCTTATCTTCTCCAAGACAAACTTGATAAGTTTATACATGACCTCGAAGAAAGGATTGTTAAGATTCCAGGTGACCCTCATGTCCAGACTCAGAAGGAGATGGAGGATATAGGAAGGCCTGGTGCTCCACTTAAGTGGGAGAACTTTCTTGAGATTTCTGATGAGGAAGGAGAAGCAAATGTGCTTCCTCCTATCCTAGAGGCTGTAGATGATATTCTTCTACCCAAGGCTCGTGTCTCTGCAGTAACACATCTCACTGGTGAATATGAGACTGTTAAGGAGCATCCTTCACCTCTAAGACATCTAGCGGAGGATATTCCCATTTCCAATTCTGATAATACTTTGTTGCAGTCTATTGACAAAATGCTTGCTAAGAAGAGAGCACAATTTGATCATTCCTTGAAGAAAGTACTTGATAAGGTAGAAGAAGTGGAAAAAGCTACGAACAATTAACTTGCTAAAGTTAATGTCAATATTGATAAGCTGGAATCCAATTTGGATAATTAGTTAATTCAAGGTGGCAAAGCAATTCTTCATACTACGAAATGAGTTAGTGTAAAATCCCTCCATCCGATAATTGGGCACGGTCGAGAAGAGATTTTATGCTCAATACTGTCGCCTTATAATGATGCCAACGAGTTAGTTGTCAGGGCAAGACGGCGACCATGCCGGTAGGTACGATCATACACATGGCCAACAAGAATAGAAGTAATAAACACTGGTCCATAAAATTACAGCATGGATATATAAATATCAAATGAAAGGAAAGGTCCATAATGCGATAACAATCAAGGAGAGTAATAGGGCTTATGCCCAGTACATAACCATAACACACAATTCTCTCTCTTTCAACTATATGCGGAAGCTAAACAAAATACTCATCAACCTGTCGTCGGGTAGTAGTAGTAGTAGTGCATTACAACTGCTCCTCTGATCCTGGTAACTCATTCTTTGGCTCCACCTAGTCGAACTGGTGCGACATCTCCATGCGTCCCTAAAATGATAAGGTCGACCGACCATTAATCAAAATACAAAGCCATTATCATCCTCGCCTCATCCCCACGACTTTTAGGCATCGTACGAGAGGAAAGAAGAGGAGGATAACAAAGCAGAATGGTAAAAGCAGCTGACATGGCACTATCTAACAATTTATATATAATTCTAGCAGTTCTATACTAGTATGAGCAACAACAAAAAACAATTGTAATGCACAGTAATAAAGTACAGAAAAAAAGCAGTAAGGAAGAGTTGTATAAATCTTAGAAAGAAAAAGCAGCTACTCTACCATCATAGAGGCGTACCTTAATATATATGAATGCCCATACAAACTTATAAGTTAAGGTTTCCAGGTAACTCATCATATAAAAGAGCACGAACTAATTTATATGATGAGGGTCTAGAAACATAAGCTAAACAATACTATCTATATATGTCATGTTATGTAGTGCAATGCAATGATTATAATGCAACTCACCCACATGACTATGTGTGTACAGACCTTTCAAACATTCCCCGCTTTTGGAGGTAGCTAGACACTCAGGTATCAACCGTCATGGCACACGATGGCAGTGGAGCAGGTATCTCCACTACTAGGCAGGTAGGTATACTAACAGGCCTAGACCTTGCGTACGCCTCAATGCTAAGAACACAACTACGGAGCCCTTACGTACTCTTGCTGGCAACTACCAAAATTTATGGTCAGGTGTGCGTTTAGGGGGTTAGTTCTCCAGACCTCAGTATAAACAACCTACTGGTCCTCTCCAAATAATTGCACACCTCACCAGAGCCATCGTACTTCCATTGGTGTGCTGACTGTACTAGTACCGAATGACCTACCACAACAAGCATAAAGTAGGTATGAAAATACTTACCCAATCCTCTAGCTCGTAGGACCATCCCGTCCTCAAGACTTATGTGTCACCGAGCCTTCAACTCGCAGGACTAACAAGTCCTTCATTTATCTCTTCCCCGAGCATCCAGCTCGCAGGACTAACGAGTCCTGATTCACTCCAACCCAAACACGGGTAAGATTGATAGGTTATCCCTTCAACCTATCAGAATACTATTGTCTAACTTTTAACTGTACATAGAGATTTAAGGTTGATCTTGGACTTCTCGAGGTCTACCCGATGAAGTGTAAGACCCCCCTCCCCCTTTCTTTCTTTTTCAAACCCGGGGTCTTATACCCAGAATCGCCGTTTTGTAGTGGCCCCGACACTCGGGAAAGCTGCCACTACAAAACGCCGATTCTACCGGCCTTTTCGATCATCACAGAGAGAGCAGTAGTCATAAACAGAGTTACAATTTGGGTCCACAACATAACAAGTAATAGGAGAAATCACAACATGTTCATAAGTAGAAAAGAGAGAGTACAGTAAAGTAACAAAGCGGAAATATAATCGGCCTTAAGCCCGATACATCAGATCCTCACTATAATCTCTCGCGGAAGATATAAGAAGACTATCACTCACGGAACTGGCCAATGGTGCTCTGGTACTAGATTAGCCCACCTCCATGCGCACCGTACTACGCTGGTGCTGGTCCCTATTTCCCATCCGGAGACCCTATAATGTTGTGGTCCGAAAACCATTAGTCATAAGACTAAGCCCTATCATCCCCTACCCCTCCCCCATGGCTCCTAGGCACCGAGCGAGGAGGAGGAAAGGGAAGCTACAAAGGTGGAGAGTACAAATGGCAGGTGACAGTGGAACTAATCTAGCAGTTATTCATATTGTATAAGCAGCTACGGACGAAAGTACCAGCTAGCAGTTCTATAATGGTATGTAGTAAGGTAAGCAGTAAGGTAAGCAACTAGAATAAGCAGCATATATAAGAAAGGCAAGGTAAGAAGTAAGTAATCTTAACTAATATGAATTCCCATACAAACTTATAAGTTAAGAGGTCTTCTGCAAGGCTCCCATCATATAAAAAGTCTCATACCAATTTATACGTTGGGGTGTCAGTTGTATGTAAATATGAGTGTAGTGATATGCTATGCCATGATTCACGCAAGTGCAACCCACGCACACGACTATATGCGCACAGACCTTTAGTTCCCCCTATTTGGGCAACTAGCTTCACTCCTAGGAACTTCCGTAGTGGCAAATGGAGACAGTGGGTTGGGCCCCCACTCCTAGGCGGGTATCTACACTACCATGCCTAGCCCTTCCATACGCCCCTAGAAGAACACAACCTAGAGTTTCCGCGTACTAATGCTGGCCATATCCACCAGACTTTCTTTGGCTAAGTGTCTCACACTGCCGAGTCATTGTATCAATGTCGGTGTGAACGATCGTTCGATACCGAAGACCCACCACCTTATTTTGTATCCAAAACCTTTTGAGCCACTGGCTCCCTGGACTATCTGTCCGTGCATCTACCTTCCGAACGAACCGTCCGAATGGCAATCCAAAATAACCTAATCAACCTCCCGAGCTACCAGGGTGTGTGAAAGTGCAACCCTAGTAATACTAGTTGCTCTTATAATATCTTATTCCTACTGTTTAGGTTAGCCCAGGACTGCCCAAGGTATTCCCCGTGAAGGGCTCTCAAGGGCACTACGAACTACGATGGGATTACGCCCAAAGCTACCTTTCGCAAGGCACTTACTATTGTTGGTTGCTATCAAATTTTCCAAACCCTTACTTATTTTACTGGATCTAATCCTAGAGTATTTGACACTTTCTCTCATACGGGGAAAACGATGTTTCGTCGACCCCGAGCACCTCTTAATACTAGCCAAACTCCCCACTCCTCATCACGGCTTCCGTTGACAGTCTCAATTCATTTACCAGACCAAAGCCCCAACTCCCTAAGTTCATTTGGCACCATATCCTGACTTCTGCAGTTTTTTGCTAAGCGCAGACCATCCTAAGCTATATGACGTGTACAATGGGAGGTACTCAAAATATTCATCCAATATCCCTATAATAATTATTGGGGGTCTATCATGACATGTTTGGCCTAAATCCAGAAATTCATAATTTTCCTAATTTATCTGATAATTTAATTAATTTCTCTAGTGATCCAAAAATCTAAGTTTGAACATGAAGTACCAATTTCGAACATGCAGATGCTCCACAAAATTCACGATAAATACAAGATGATTATCTAACATAGAATCCAAGGTCCCCCAATTTTACAGCAAGGTTTGGGCCTCTAACCCTAATTTTTAATATAACCTACAATAAGTCATTTTACGAGACAAGCACAGCAACAATACTTCCAACAATTCTAAGAAACTTCAAGGATGCTTATAAGGGCAAATAAATACTCCAGGCCAAGTTTCATAATTTATAAATTAATAAAGTGCACTAAAACTAATTTTGATCAAATATTCATATTGGCAGTTTTATGCACTAAGTATATAAATTACTCATTTAAAAATTGTAAAAAAAAATCTCCACTAGAGCATATTGATTAGAATCATTACGGACTAAATTTCACAATTTATCAACAAATGATGAGCTCGGAATAAAATATTGAACAAGTTTTCAAATTAATGAGCTTGTGAAGTAGGTACTGTAAATATGCATTCAAAAATTCTAATAAAATTAATACTTGAGCAATAAATTCTAAAACTCCCTCTACCTAATTTTCATGACTATCCAATGGACAGTGAGTTCACAATATCCAAATGATTAAGTAGGGCTAACTCTTGCATTACAAAGGAGGTACTATAATTAATGTTCCAAAATTCCCAATTAAATTTCCAGAGGTTCACACTAACCCTAAGACTACTTTACCCAAGTTTCATCTCTGTTCTAAGAGTTTTAGAAACATATTCTAACACTATAAATTTTGTGTCCTAAACTAGGGTTAGGGTTTTGTGGGGCCTACCCATTTCCAAATCCCCTAAGATTTTTACCATAGGGTTTTAGCTATCCTAGTACCCTTCCTACCAAATTACAAGTCCATATAAGGTCCTTTGACCTCATTCCCTTCCCAAGATACAAAATCCCTTCCTTAGGGTTTGGTCTTAGGTCTTACGGCAAATCTACTCCAATCTACCCCATCTTCCATGGGGAGGTGTTAAGAGCCATGCTAAGTCAGTGGCCCCAACTTCAACCTCTGTTGAGGTGAATTGGCCACTCAAAACCCAAAGTGCATTTTTTGACCAGAATACCCTTATTATGGCAAGGCTAGGGTTTGCATGTTTTCAATTCAAACCATCTCCAAATGAGATGAAATTTTAAATAGAGCCCTATGATGACCCCAAGCACAACTCGCCAAAATTTGTTTGAGTTTGGATGTGATTTGATCCCTCAATTAATTTACCCTAGAGAAATTAAATAATTCCAAATACCATAGAAACATTGTCCCCAAAAATTCTCATTTTTGGGCAGGCCTAGATATGGACAAGGGTGACTCCCTATCCAAATTTCAAGTCATTTAGTCAAGAGATGAAGTTTGGGCACCCATTTTAATTTCTTCCTAGCCCTAGGTATAGACCCCACCAACATGAGTGCCCTGGTCAAACCATGCACCCAAATTGGTTCAAACCAATTTTAAATTAAATTAGACTCATAGGGCTACAAATCATATGTTGACCATTTTCTCATACAGAGCCTCTAAGTATTTTTAATAATTTAAAACATTAAATAGTAAAAGTGTTATAGAATGAAATAATCAGAATAATTATAACCTATCGTTTAAATCATTGCCAGCGCGAATCTTGGCGTAGATCGGGCGGCGGCCGGTTGTCTCCAACCTCCAGCCAACGGCTATGATTAAACCTGCCTTGAACGATTTCCAACCTCCACCACCGGCCATCCGGCCACCTCCCTGGCCGGCCACTGCCACCACCACCTCCGTCGAGGTGGTGGCTATCGTCAGGCGGCGGCACAGCGGCCGGAGGTGTCTTTTCTGGCATTCCCGACAAGGTGAAAACATGGAAAAACCAGGAAATTTCCAACTTTGATCGGGCTCAACTGAGCCCGTTTCTCTTTCTAAATGAATCCTATGATCTACCCATGGAGAGAGTATGAGGGGAGGACCTTGCTTGCGGCCTGGAGACGCGTCGATCGCCGGGAAGCCATTGGTGGTGGTGGCGCCACTCGGGTATCTGCAACCACACAGTGGAATGGATTGAACTATTCAGGTAAACGGTGGGGGAAAATCCCCCCTGCCCACTGATGGTGTTTAAAGCATCAGTTAGGGAGGGGAGAGACCAAGTCATCAATGGCCATTAATGGCCATTGAAAGCTTGGCTTGGCTATGGTGGTTCTCCTCCCCTAGCCACTGTCATGGCCTGGAAAACCCTTGGCCTCCTCTTAACTGCCTAGGGGGGATGGTTCCAGCAAGGGGAGAGGGCTCTTGGCCTCCCTAGCCATGAATGGCCCCTTCCCTTCATTTTCTCTCTCCTCCATTAAAGGGGCAAATGGAGCTTTCTCTCTCCTACTCACCATGGCCGAATTTTAGTCTTTCCTCCTACCTATTGGCTGCCCACTAACTCATATTAATAATAAAAATGAGGTTTGCCCAAGTGGGGGAAATGGATTTGAGCTTGGGTTAGCTCATTTGGGCTAACTTGATCTAACACTAGAATAGAGTTTACCCTGGTCAACATGACCATTTGAGTTGACCCCAATGGGTCCTTAGTGACCCATTGGCCTCCCCTAAGGTTTAGGAAGACTTTGGTAGGGTTGGTGGGGAATCTTGGGGGTCACTTGACCCTTAGTTAGGGCACACTGCTGTAGGGGCTGCCTGAGGGAGTAGGGAGGAGAGCCTGGCAGAGAGGGCTGCCACTGACAGGTGTAGTGGAGCCAAGGAGGTCTCCAACAGAAGAGAGAGCCTGGGGGCAAGCAACTCATATAACCTATCAGCAAGGGCTGGAAGGTCTACTTGCTCAAGGGTGACTGGAGCAGAGGTAGAAGATAGAGGACCAGCTGATGGTGAGGGTGGTGGAGAGCTGGTGAATGTTGGAAGGGATGGTTGAGGGGTTGGTAAGGTGGAAATGGAGGACAGTGGGATGGAGATAGATGGGGTGAATGTGGGTTGGTCAATGATTTGGTGTAGAAGGTCCTGAAAGGAAGTGGAGGATGAGGGTAGCTCAGGAGGAGAGGATGGGGAATCATCCATAAAGGAATCATCAATGAGGGTGAAGGATGGATGGGAGGGTGATGAAGTGACATCTGGTGGAGGGTAGGAGAATAATGGATGGAAATGTTCTTCTGGTGTTGGAAGAATAGGTACTGGAGATGATGTGGATGTTGGAGAGGGGCTGGGTATGATGATGGTGGATGGAGCTGGAATGGTAGATGGTATGGGAAGGGATGGAATTGGAGGAGGAGGAGGAGAGGCAACAACAGCAGGCAGGTCATCTGCAGGGGCATAGACCTGTGGAGAAGTGACTCTTAGAGTCCTTGTGCCTGAAGGAGTGCTGGAGGAGGGCCTGCTGGGCTTGCTGATTTGTCTGTCCCACTTTCCAAAGAGGGCACAAGACAGTCTCTTGGAAGCATTGATGTGAATTCTAGAGGAGACCAGCAAGGCAGGGCACCTGTGTTGCAGAAACACCCCAATGATCCTTCCAAAGTTTAAAAAACTTTTGTTGATTTTCTTTTTGATAAGGTCAAAGAACACTTCTCCCCAATTCAGATTTTTCTTATCTACAAGAGCTCCCATGAGGCAGAGCTGATACCTTGAGATTGTATCATGTGCAGAGTGCTTAGCCAGTAGCACTTTCCCAACAACATCTGCCATAAATCTGTATTCTACAGAAAGGTTCCTTTTGAAGAGCTTGCTAGGGTTGGCCTCTGAATGACCCATTCTGGCAAGCAGTTCAGAATACTCTTCTCCAGATAAGTCAGCAGTATCTTCACCATTTCTCAACTCAAAAACTTCTGATAGAATTGCTGGGGTTAGAGGTACCTGAGTGCCAGATATAGACCCAACAATGGTATTGTTATCTTGATTGTGGGCAGTATAGACCCATTCCTTTATCTCATCAGATGCCAGCTTGATCCTGGTGGTCATGATGGCAGTCAAGTTCTGGTCTTTGAATAATCCCAAAATATCTTGAAAGGTCTGGTCGGTTGTGCTGAAAGATTCTATGTTAATATCAAAACCAGCATCAAACTTCATTGCAGCAAGAACAGCAACTGACACAGCCATGGGTACCTGCAAAAATTCAACAAACAAAACGACCAAGTGCAGAACTGTTTGGAGGGAAAGAAAATTCTTGCAGAGAAATCGAAAGCACAAAGGAGAACGACGGCGAAAAATGAATTTTATATTAGGGTTCGACGCAGAATTGGAAAGATCGTTGAACTCAGTTCGACGATCGAGGCTTCTAAAGGAATCTGAAGAGTCTTCAACATCGTCGATCTCCGTTCGACGAGATTGGAGAGCGTCGAGCTCTGTTCGACGATCGTTCAGAGAACAAAATCGTCGAGCGCCGTTCGACGATCGTTGACCGGAAGAGATAGTTCATACTATCTGAGAGACGCTGAACTCAGTTCGACGATTTAGGAAATCGTCGATCTCCGTTCGACGATCTTGGGGCAAATCGTCGAGCGCAGTTCAGAGATCAGAAAATCTCTAGACACTAAGAAAAATCAGAATGTTTGCCTAGTCTTGGTCAATTTTTAAGCTTTCAAAATCTTGGATATTATTTAAGACTTCCTCCATCTAACATTCCTAACTGATTTAGGAAGAAGGTGTGTTTCTTTTCATCCAATGGCTTGGTGAAAATATCTCCCCTTTGTAAATCAGTTGGGATATATTGTAGTTCAATTTTATTCTTTTCAACATTATCCCTTAAGAAATGATGCCTAATCTCTATGTGTTTTGTCCTACTATGGAGGACTGGATTTTGAGCTATAGAAATAGCACTGGTGTTATCACAAAAGATTTTAGACTTCTCTAAGTTGTAGCCATAGTCTAGGAGTTGGTTTTGAATGAACAAGATTTGTGAACAACAACTGCCTGCAGCCATATATTCAGCTTCAGCAGTTGAAGTTGACACAGATGTTTGTTTCTTACAAAACCAAGAGACAAGTCTGTCACCAAGGAACTGACAAGTTCCACTGGTGCTTTTCCTGTCAATTCTGCATCCAGCATAGTCAGCATCAGAGAATCCAGTTAAATCAAATGCTGAATCTTTTGGATACCAGAGACCTAGATTTGGACAACTTTTAACATACCTGAGAATCCTCTTTACTAGTGTTAGGTGTGACTCTCTAGGGCTTACTTGAAACCTAGCACATATACATGTAGCAAACATTATATCTGGTCTACTCGCTGTAAGATACAGTAAACAGCCAATCATTGCTCTATATGTTGTCTGATCAACAGGTTTCCCATGTTCATCAGCATCCAATACAGCATTAGTAGGCATGGGTGTTTTCATACAAGATGCTTCAGACATACCAAATTTCTTAACCAATTCATTTGCATACTTGGTTTGAGAAATGAAGATGCCTTCAGCATGCTGTTTGACTTGCAATCCTAGGAAGAAGGATAGCTCACCCATGCTACTCATCTCAAATTTAGAATGCATCAGGTTAGAAAACCTTCTGCACAATTTAGAGTCAGTAGAACCAAAAATAATATCGTCTACATAAATTTGTACTAGAAGGGTATGGGACTTATGGGTTCTAATGAAAAGAGTTTGGTCTACTCTACCCCTTATAAAACCATTTTCCAAGAGAAAGCATGCTAGGGTCTCATACCATGCTCTAGGAGCTTGCTTGAGACCATATAATGCTTTATTCAATCTAAAAACATAATCAGGAAAAGTAGGAGAGATAAAACCTGGAGGTTGTCTGACATATACTTCCTCTTTGATGTCTCCATTTAGAAATGCACTTTTGATATCCATCTGATATACCTTGAAGCCTTTGTGTGCTGCATAAGCTAGAAATATTCTGATGGCTTCCAATCTTACAACTGGTGCAAAAGTCTGGTCGTAGTCGATTCCTTCTTCTTGAGAGTATCCCTGAGCAATTAGCCTTGCCTTGTTCCTTATAATTACTCCTTGATCATCCAATTTGTTTCTGAATACCCATTTTGTTCCAACAATGGAATGATCCTTAGGCTTTGGCACTAGTTCCCATACTTTGTTCCTCTCAAATTGATGCAACTCCTCTTGCATTGCAATGATCCAGTGTGGATCTTGCTCTGCATCTTGAATAGACTGAGGTTCAATTTGAGATAGGAAGCAGGTGTGCAACAGGTTTTGGTTGACCTGATTTCTGGTTTGCACACCAGCTGAGATGTCTCCAATTATTTGGGTAATTGGATGGTCTCTTGATGTTACTAAATCAACAGGGGGTGTTGATTGTTCACCAACCTGTATTGTTGTTTCCTCTTGTGGTACAACAACTGGCTCTTCAAGTTGTTCTTCAATATGTTGAGCATTTTCTTCATCTTCACTGCTTTCATCCCTATGAGTAACCTGTAACTTGTTCAGGTCTTCAACTAGAGAATGTTCCTGCAAGGGTTCTATGGTAGAAGAGATCTTCTCCTTGAAAGACATGTTAGATTCATCAAATGATATATGAACAGATTCCTCAATTTTTAAAGATGATTTATTATAGACTCTACAAGCCTTGCTGATCATGGAGTATCCCAGAAACACTCCTTCATCAGCTTTAGCTTGAAATTTTGCTAAATATTTCTTATCATTATTATGAATATATCAAATACAACCAAAGACTCTAAAATAGTCAATTTTAGGTTTCTTCCCTTTGAGTAGTTCATAGGGAGTCTTTCCCTTTAGTTTATGTATCAAACTTCTATTCAGCACATAGTTGGAGGTGTTCACTGCCTCTGCCCAAAAGGATAGAGGAAGGTGAGCATCTGACAACAAAGTAGTGGCAGATTCAATAAGGGTTCTATTTTTCCTTTCAGCTACCTCATTTTGTTGAGGAGTTCTAGGAGCTGAGAAAGTATGCCTGATCCCTTCACTCTGACAGAACTCTTGCATAAGAAGAGAATCAAACTCTGTCCCATGATCACTTCTGATCAGGGCAATGTGAGTATTGAACTCAATCTGTATACATTTGAGAAACTCTGTCAGACACTTAAAGTTATCAGACTTCTTCCTTAGAAAGAACACCCAAGTGAATCTAGAGAAGTCATCTACAACTACTAAAGTGTAGGATTTCCCTCCTAAGCTTTGTACTGTGATGGGTCCAAAAAGATCCATGTGTAACAGATACAATATCCTAGGTGAATCACTCTTATTAAGTGACTTAAAGCTGTTTTTAGTTTGCTTGCCTAATTGACAAGCCCTGCAGAGTCCTTCCTTCTTGTAGGGGCCAGAAGGTAGTCCTCTAACAAGGTTGTCCTTGGATAGCCTAGCAATAGTTCTAAGGTTTAGGTGTCCTAATCTCTTATGCCATAAAATATTTGGTCTACAGACAGAATTGAACAAGTAGATATCAACATCAGTTGAAAGAAAATCTACTAGATAGATGTTACCTTTTCTTTTACCTGTCAACACAGTTGTGTTGTCCTCTGACTTGATTTTGCATAAGTCTTTGCTCAAGGTCACCTGGTAGCCTTCATCACACAGCTGACTGATGCTAATTAGGTTGTGCTTCAGTCCTTCCACATAAGCTACCTTCTTGAAGGTTACTGATCCAATCTGGACTGCACCATATCCTTTAGTCTGTCCAAAGTTTGAATCACCAAACATAACTTTGGGTCCAAGCTTGGCTCTGAAGGATATGAGGTTGTCCTTGTTCCCTGTCATGTGCTTAGAGCACCCACTATCCAAGTACCATTGCTGGTTAGATGTTGGATAGGTCTTCACCTGCACATAAGACAATTCATTTGTTTTTGACCCAGTTTACCTTGGGCCTAGATTGATAACCTTTAAATTCTGAAATAAAGGACATCCCAGGTTGACTCTTATATCCTTCAGGATGATATCTCCTTGGAGATATAATCCATTCAGTATAAGGGTTAAAGATTTGGGATGAAGGACCCTTAGGATTGAATTTTGATTTGCCTTTGAAAAACTTTCCAGAGCTCTGACCTCTGTTCGACGATCTTGGAGCTGCGTTCGACGATCTTGGGTCAGATCGTCGAGCTCCATTCGACGGTCGACTATGGGTGAGATCAGGTACTTGAGATCGTCAACCTACGTTCGACGACTTTGGCTGAAATCGTCGATCTGCGTTCGACAATTTTGCCTGAGATCGTCAATCTGCGTTCGGCGATCGTCGATCTCCGTTTGGCGATCGTCGAGGTCCGTTCGACGATTTCTGCTGGGACTTAGTTTTCTGGGGCAGATCAGAATTTTTCCTAGCAACCTCTACAACTCCCTTTCCTTTGTCAAAAATGAATTTGATTGGAGTTGTTAGAACTATGGGTTGGCTGGATGAAGCACCCAATCCCAGTGTACTATTGAATCTGGAGTTCACTGTGCTTGTGATGTCCATCAGCTTGATGCTTCTCCCATTAAGGGATTCTTCAAGCTTCTTGGCCTCAGAGAGCTCACTTTTCAGTGAAGCTATCTGTTCCCTACAGCACTCCAACTCCTGAGAGAGTTTGAGGTTTTCTGACTTTAAAGTATTGTGTTCAGATAATTGATTTCTGAGAGAGATAATTTCTTTCTCAGACTTTAGTAGGTCTAAACACAGTGCTTTAAATTCAGATTTAAAATCCTCTGAACTAAAATCAAAAGAACCAATTACCTGATCTTCTTCAGGTTGAGTCTCTGAGTCTGACTCTGACTCCTCTTCTTCTGAATTATGCTGTGAGGCATTGATTGCCATCATGCAGAACTCTTTTTCTTCTGCATCATCTTCATCATCACTGGAGCTGGATGATGCTTCTGACTCCTCTTCAGTCTCACTCCAGGATTCAGCAACAAAGCCCTTTCTTGTATGTTTATTTTTGCTTGATGAGGGTTTGCCATTGCCATTTCTCTTGGAGTCTTTCTCCTTTCTTCTTTCTTTCCTGTCCCTTCTGTCCTTGTTCTTGTTCTCTGGACAGTCAGGAACTATGTGCCCTGGTTTCCTGCAACCAAAGCAAATAATATCTTTATTATAGTTAATGGACTTGTCATACCTTGGCTTATCCTGCTCCTTGTATGATCTCCTTCTGAAGTCCTTTCTGGCCATCTTGTAGAATCTTTTGGACAGCAGACTGAGCAGTTCATCATTGCCTGTGGCTTTATCTTCAGACAGATCTTCAGTTGCCTTGAAGGCTATGGTCTTCTCTTTTCTTGTAGCTGGTGAGGCAGCCTTCTGTTCTTCTTCTCTATTTTTGATGAGTAGCTCATAAGATTTGAGCTTACCCAATAGAGCTTCAGTAATGATCTCATTCAGACTTCTGGCATCCTTAATTGGCCAGATTCTTGAATCCCAAGTGTTAGGGAAGCACATTAGGATCTTGTCATTGAGTTCAGTTAGAGAGATCTCTTTGTCCAATGTCCTGAGTTCACTGACAATTAGACTTAGCCTGTTGTACATATCTCCCACTAACTCAGTTTCTCCCTTCTTGAAATTCTCATATTGAGAGATGAGATGGGATCTCCTATCCTTCCTCTCATCAGCTGAGCCTGAGACTATTTCAGAAAGTTTGTCCCAAATTTCCTTAGCTGAATTGCATTCAGCCACTTTTTGAAATATGTCATCAGACATTGTCTGGGCCAAGATATTCATAGCCTTGGCATCAGCTACCTTCCATCTCTTGATATCAGCTTTTGTTCCTGATGGAGGTGGAACAGCATTTGTACTTGTGTTCTCTGGGGGTCTTGGACACACTGTCAAAACAGAGTTAAAGATATCTTCGTCAATAGAATTCATGTACAGTCTGATCCTTGCTTTCCAAAGTGCAAACTTGGATAGATTGCACACTGGAGGTCTGGTGCTAGCATAATCTTTGTTTTGGGCCATGATTTGTGAAAGCAAAATTTAATAATAAAATACAAAAGAAAGCAGATCTAACTTAGGATCTTTGGGTTCAGGTGTTAGCCTGTACAACCAATCAGGTATGGTATGTGTAACCAACCTGGCTCTGATACCAATTGAAAGTGCAGCTAGATCTGATATACTCTAGAGGGGGGTGAATAGAGTATATGGTGCTTTGAGACTTTTTACAACAATTGTTGTAATAAGTGTGAGCAGGGAAGCAGTATTAAATCTAATCACAGAACTAAGTTAATGAAAAGCTAATCACAGAAAAATCAAGGCCAGAAACAAACATAAACACAAGCAAAACCAGAAGACACAAGGAAATATAGTGGTTCCCCTAAACTTGGGTACATCCACTCTTCTACCACCCTAGGTAGGAATCCACTGTAGGATGAGTTGATCAGGTGTCCTGGGCACCAATGAGCTTTTGATAAGGTGCTCAAAAACCAAAGCAGATTTTTTGATCAGGTGTCTTGCCACCAATGATCTTTTGACAAGGTGCTCAAAAACCAAGCTCAAACTTTTGAAGGGAGTTTGAGAAACCCTTTACAGAGAGGGGGTGAGAGAGTGATGGAAGTCTTCTCTTTCTCAAACAACTGAGAAGACTATGTGGATTGTTGATGTCAAAGCTCCCCCTGAATCCTTGAGATCTTCAGGAAGAAAAGCTTTGCTGAGGGTGATAGGCCTTCAAAGATTGAACTCCAACAATAGATGATTTCAGCAATAGCTGAAATGTTGAATGTCTGGAGTCTTGAAATATGTTGGCCTTGAACACTTTGAAATTAGAGAGATCTGAAGATTTCTGAAAAGATTGATCTCCTTGGATGAGTGTTCTTGAGAATTCTTTGAGACAGAAGATTGTGTTGAAGATTATTGAGGTCTGTCTGTGTGTCTGTGTATCTCTCTTATGAGATTCAATAATAATTCTTCATTTTTATTCTCTGGTACTGAACACAACATTCTCTAAGAAGAATAGCCGTTGATCTGCATTAATTGCATCCTTAATTGCAAAATCTTTTCTGGAGGAAAGTCCATAGAAACATTCCTTGAAACTTGGTCCAGAAATGAATGAAAACAGCTAGGAAATCTCTGAATTAATTGCAGAATAACTCCTTAACTGATTTGAATTTGAATCTAGAAACATCCTTGAAGTTATCTGAAATCGTCGAATTGAGCTCTGCTATCGTCGAGCTGAGCTCAGCGATCTAGAAATATACAGCAGTAAAATATCGTCGATCTGAGCTCAAAGATCGTCGAACTGAGCTCAGAGATAAAGATCCAAAGCAGAGTCAAAATCGTCGACCTGAGCTCACCGATCGTCGAATGGAGTTTGACGATATAATGAAGTTGAGCTCAGCGATCGTCGAATGGAGTTCGACGATCTGTCGAAGTTGAGCTAGACGATCGTCGATCGGAGTTCGACGAATCGTCGTGCTGAGCTCGACGATATGACTTAGTCTCCAAACAGAAAATCTTGGTCTTTAGGGCAGCTTCCAAACTTAGACTTCTAACCCTTAGACTCAATTCTAATTGACCTTTTGAGCTATACAGGAGGTCAAACAAAGGTTTCCTAGAGACATAGTGATCCTGACCCAAATTAGTAATAGGGTGTTCAAACAGAATCAAAGTCCATATCCAAGACTGTATCGAATTTCATTGCGGCCATGGTGCTCGCTGGAATCGCCATTGATTACCTGAAAGAGAGACAAACAACGATCAAGTGCAACAGGAACTAAAAGAGCG
Organism: Platanthera guangdongensis; assembly: GCA_039583875.1. NCBI lineage: Eukaryota > Viridiplantae > Streptophyta > Magnoliopsida > Asparagales > Orchidaceae > Platanthera > Platanthera guangdongensis. The sequence goes on from JBBWWR010000108.1 coordinate 62,179, forward strand.
GGATGGAGGTCGAAGAAAACCTAGATATAGAGTTTTTCTGAATATGAATCTACTCCGTTCCACGAAAAGAAACAGTTCTCTGAACTGAGGTCGACAAAATAAATTATAGATAAGTAATTCGTCGATCTCATCCACAAGAAACGAAAATAGTTCGTCGAACTCCATTTGACGAAATATCTTCTAAAGCAAAGTTCGTCGATCTCAGGTCGACGAAAATTGTTTCCACACAGAGAATTCGTCGATCTCCGTTCGACAAGCATCTCTCAAACTTTCCCTAATTCGTCGAACTCCGTTCAACGAACTCTGGAGAATTCGTCGAATGCAGACAGAAACTAATTTAACTCTTCTCCATTGATCATTCCCAGTTGATTTATAAAGAACAGATGATTTTTCTCATCCAAGGGTTTGGTGAAAATGTCTGCTCTCTGTAAATCAGTAGGAATATGGATTAGATTAATTTTCTTTTTGTCTACACTATCTCTAATAAAATGATGCCTTATATCAATATGTTTAGTCCTACTATGGTGAACTGGATTCTGTGCTATAGCAATAGCACTAGTGTTATCACAAAATAATGTTAAATTATTTAAGTTGACACCATAGTCTAGGAGTTGGTTTTGTATCCATAACATTTGTGAACAGCAGCTGCCAGCAGCCATATATTCTGCTTCTGCAGTTGATGTAGACACAGATGTTTGCTTTTTACAAAACCAAGAGACAAGTCTCATACCCAAGAACTGGCAAGTTCCAGAGGTACTTTTCCTGTCCACTCTACATCCAGCATAGTCAGCATCTGAGTATCCAGTTAACTCAAACTCTGACTCTACAGGATACCAGAGTCCTAGATTTGGGCAACTTTTTATATATCTCAAAATTCTTTTTAAGAAAATAAGGTGAGATTCTTTGGGGTTCACTTGGAACCTAGCACAAAAGCATGTGGCAAACATGATATCAGGCCTGCTAGCTATTAGGTATAATAGGGATCCAACAATTCCCCTATAAAGCTTCTGATCTACAGGTTTCCCTGTTGCATCAGTATCCACAACAGCATTGGTAGCCATAGGTGTTTTCATTCCTAAAGCATCACCCATCCCAAACTTCTTAATAAGCTCTTTAGCATACTTAGCTTGTGAGAGGAAGATACCATCAGGGAGCTGCTTCACTTGGAGACCAAGGAAGTAGAAAAGCTCACCCATGCTACTCATCTTAAATTTGGAATGCATGAGGTCAGCAAACCTCTTGCATAATTTGGGATCAGTAGACCCAAAGATGATGTCATCCACATATATTTGCACTAATAAAATTTGGTCCTTATGATGACTAGTGAAAATGGTTTTATCTATGTTTCCTCTTGTAAATTTATGCTCTAAAAGAAAGCTTGCTAGGGTCTCATACCAAGCTCTTGGAGCTTGTTTTAAACCATAGAGAGCTTTATGCGATTTAAACACAAAAGTGGGTTGAGTTAGAGAGATAAAACCTGGAGGTTATTCCACATAAACCTCTTCTTGAAGCACTCCATTCAAAAATACAATCTTGACATCCATTTGGAAAACTTTGAATCTCCTGTGGGCTGCATAGGCAAGGAATATTCTTATGGCCTCTAACCTTGCAACAGGGGCAAAGGTTTGGTCATAGTCAATTCCTTCCTCTTGCTTGTAGCCTTGAGCAACAAGCCTACCCTTGTTTCTCACAATGTTTCCTTGAGCATCCAACTTGTTTCTGTAGACCCATTTGGTTCCAATAACTGGGTAGTTATGAGGTCTTGGAACCAAATCCCAAACTCTATATCTCTCAAACTGATTTAGTTCCTCTTGCATTGCAATGATCCAGTGGGGATCTTGCTCAGCTTCATGGATGGAGAGAGGTTCAATCTGAGAGAGAAAACATGCATGCATCAAGTCTTGGTTGAGTTGATGCCTTATCTGTACACCTGCTGAAATGTCTCCAATCACTTGAGATCTGGGGTGATCTCTAAGTGTGACAAGATCAGTGGGTGAAGTTTGTTCAGCAACAGCTTCTATAATTAATTCCTCTTGAGGAATGTTATTAGCTGTTGAGGGAAGTTTAGCCACTTCCACTTGATTTTCTTCTTCACTGTCTTCAGCAACCTGTGGAGAAGGATGGGTTGGCACCTCTTGGGTAAGGTTTAGTCCATCCATAGACTCACACAATTGTGGAACCTGCAAAGAGCTTTTGGTAGAAATCTCTTTCTCCTTATAAGACATGTTAGCTTCATCAAAAGATACATGGACTTACTCTTCAATTTTAAGAGAGGATTTATTAAAAACCCTATAGGCCTTGCTTACTTGGGAGTATCCTAGAAAAATCCTTTCTTCAGCCTTAGCCTCAAACTTTCTAATGTATTTTTTGTTGTTTGTGTGAATATAATATATAAAACCAAAAACTTTTAAATATGTGATTTTAGGTTTCTTTCCTTTAAGCAATTCATAGGGGGTCTTATTTTTCAGCTTATGTATGAGGCTTCTATTCAGGAAATAGTTAGCAGTGTTTACAGCTTCTGCCCAAAAGGATAGAGGTATGTAAGCATCTGCCAATAATGTACCTGCAGCTTCAATGAGTGTCCTATTTTTCCTTTCAGCTACCACATTTTGTTGGGGAGTTCTAGGAGCTGAGAAGCACTGCCTGATACCTTCCTTCTCACAGAACTTATGCATAAGAAGAGACTCAAACTCTGTGCCATGATCACTTCTGATCAATGCAACATGAGTAGAGAACTCAATCTGTATGGTCCTGAGAAAATCTGTAAGAACCTTGAATGTATCTGACTTAGTTCTCAGAAAGGCTATCCAACTGAATCTAGAGAAGTCATCAACAATTACTAAAGTGTAAGACTTCTCTCCTAGGCTTTGTACTGCATTGGGTCCAAATAGGTCCACATGAGGCAAATACAAAATCCTAGGTGAATCACTCTTATTAATAGATTTGAAACTAGTTTTAGTTTGCTTGCCTAATTGACAAGCCCTGCATAGATTTTCCTTCTTGTAGGGGTCAGAAGGTAAGCCTCTAACAAGGTTGTCTTTAGATAACCTAGCTATATTTTTAAGGTTTACATGACCTAATCTTTTATGCCACAACTCATTTTGGTTACTAGTGATATTGAGTAAACAAACATCAGTTTTGGCAGCAATAAAATCTACTAGATATATGTTACCTTGTCTAGTTCCAATTAAAACAGTTTTGTTTTCATTATTAATAATAGAGCAGGAGGTAGAGTTAAAGTGTACCTGATAACCTTCATCACATAATTGGCTTATGGATATTAGGTTATGTTTGAGTCCTCTTACATATGTTACTCTCTTGAAAGTAACTGTTCCAATCTTTACTGCTTCATATCCTTCAGACTGGCCACTATTTGAATCACCAAAGATCACCTTTGGTCCTAGCTTGGACTTGTAATTAGATAGATTGTCCTTGCTGCCTGTCATATGCTTGGAGCAACCACTGTCCAAGTACCAGGTCTGAGTTAACCTTGGACAACTCTTCACTTGTAATGAAAAACAAAAATTAATTGTTCTTGACCCAGGTTACCTTGGGTCCTTTATTTTGTTGAAATGAAAAGCTGGATATAACTGACAAAGTAGGTTGAGATTTATAACCTCAGGGGTGATATCTCCTAGGTGGAATTACCCAATCAGCTACTGGAGTGAATGGTTTATTAGCTGGCTTAGAATTTCTGTAAGAGAAATGATTTATGTTTGGTCCTTCTGGGTTCGACGAGTTTCTGTAAGTTCGTCGACCAGAGTTCGACGAATAAGGCTGAGATCGTTGATCTCAGCTCAGAGAATAACAATAGTCATTTTTTGCGCACCATGTTCGTCGACCTCTGCTCGACAAACCATACAAAGTTCGTGGATCGCAGTTAGACGAATTGTTATTACTGAAGTTTGCGTTAAGCGTTCGTCGATCTAGGTTCGATGAACGGGCCACATTTCGTCGATCTGAGTTCAACGAATGCTGCTAAATCTTGTTTTTATTAGCTGTTTTCTGATTTTATTGCTCTTGTCTATGGGTTTTGGATTGTTTTCAGACATTGGTTTGTCTATTATCTTCTCTTTTCCCTTGGCAGAAACAAATTTAATGAGTGTTGCAAGGATATTTTTCTTAATTATGGGGGGCAAACCTGATGATGCACCCAAACCCAGCTTGCCATTTAATTTGGCATTTACTGTGCTTATTATGTCCATCAGCTTGAGACTTCTTCCATTGAGAGATTGCTCAAGTTGTTTAGCCTCACATAAATTAGATTTTAATTTAATTATCTGCTCATTTGCTAAAGTTAGTTGATATTTTAGTTTAATATTTTCTAAGTTAACAAATTCAATGTTTCCTAGTTTTTCTCTAAGGGCTTTTATTTCTTTCTCTGAACTAATTAAATATAAACACATAGTCTTGAATTCAATTTTAAATGAATCAGAATTATAATCAAAACTTGAAAGAACCTGATCTGCCTCTGACTCTGAGGCTGCCTCATCTTCAGATTCACCTTCTGATCCTGAACTGCTCCTGGAGGCATCAATTGCCATAAGGCAAACCTCCTTGGATCTTGCTTCTTCCTCTTCTTCACTTGAGCTGGAGGGGGATGATTCTTCTTCAGTATCACTCCATGTTTCAGCAACAAAGCCTTTGTCACTCTTTTTGTACTTGCTGGAGGAGGGTCTGCTGATGTGTTTTCTCCTAGAGTCTTTTTCTCTGCTTTTCTCCTTCTTCTGGCTTTATGGACATTCAGAGATGTAATGTCCAGGCTTTCTACATCCAAAGCACACAACCTCCTTGGTTGGTGTATTGTCATATTTGGGCTTATCATCCTGCCTGGATGATTTTCTTCTGAAGTCCTTTCTAGCCATCTTATAAAATCTTTTTGCAAAGAGGCTCATTAGTTCTTCATTGGATGTTGAGGTCTCACTTTCCTCTGATGCCTTGAAGGCTATACTGTGATCTTTTCTCACTGGAGTTGTTGATTTCTGTTCAGCTGCTTCTCTTGATTTAATCAACTGCTCATAAAATTTTAGTTTACCTAGCAGAGATTCAGTTGATATCTCATTTAGGCTTCTAGCTTCTTTGATAGGCCAGATTCTTGAGTCCCAAGAGCTAGGGAAGCACATCAAGATTTTGTCATTCACCTCTGTAAGGGTGATGTCTTTATCCAAGGTTTTAAGCTCATTGATGATTGAGCTCAACCTATTGTACATTTCAGCAACTGATTCAGCCTCATCCTTCTTAAAATTCTCATATAGGGATATGAGATTTGATCTGTTATCTTTCCTTTCATCAGCTGAACCAACTACCATTTGGTTGAGGGAGTCCCAAATGGCCTTGGCTGAGGTGCACTCAACCACCTTCTGAAATATATCATCTGACATAGTCTGAGCCAAGATGTTCATTGCTTTTACATCTGCAATTTTGGCTTTCATCTGGGCTTCAGTATTATCTGGAGGAGGTACTGCAGTCATATTTGTAGAAGTACTTGGAGAAGCTGCATGTGCTGGAGGTACTCCTGTTAAGATGGAAGCAAAGATATCTTCATCAATAAAATTCATATACAATTTGATTCTTGCCTTCCAGATGGAAAACCTGTTAAGATTGCATACTAGAGGTATGATGCTTGCATAATTTTTGTTTTGAGCCATTCTGTGAAGAATTAAATCTAATACAGGAAACAAAACAATCAGATCTAACAAGAGGGATCTTTATGGTTCAGGTGTTAGCCTGTGCAACCAAAAATAACCAATCTGCCAAGGTGTGGTAGTTTAACCAACCTCGCTTTGATACCAATTGAAAGTGAAGGTTAGATCTAAAATACTCTAAAGGGGGGGGGGGGTGAATAGAGTATTGTGCTCTCTTACAAAATCTTTATAACTTTTGTTGTAATCCTAGGTGAACAAGTTAGCAAACAAAGTAATAAGCACAGTAACCTAACAAATCACAGAACACAGCCAAAAATAAAATAAAAAGGGCAACCAGACGACACAAGAAATTATAGTGGTTCCCCAACTGGGTACATCCACTCTTCTACCACCCTGGTAGGAATCCACTCAGATTTTTGATCAGGTGCCTGACACCAATGAGCTTTTGTTCAGGTGCTCAAAAACCAAAACCTCTAGTCTTTTGGTAGGAGACTTGCAACCAGGAATAATTTTGAAGGGACTTAAAACCCTGTACAGAGGATGAAAAAGGGTGATGGTGTCTTCTCTTTCTCAATAACAACTGAGAAGACTAGTGGATTTATTTCAGCAGATTGCTCCCCCTGAGATCTTGAATGGATCAGGAAATCTGGAGCTCTGCTTCAGGGTGACAAGTCTTCAAAAACTTGATTGCCTTGACCAGAGATTGCTTCAGGAACTTCTTTGACATATACAGTTATTTTTGTCCTTCTGAAGTTGTCCTGTAGGGTTGAAAGAAGAAGACTCTTGATAGAGATTGTATGTTCTTCTTCTTCTTGATGATGATGTTATCTGGCCTAGGCTGATTGCAGTGTGTAAAGCTTTTGATTTCTGTAAAACTTCTTGAATGTCAAAAAAAATGTCTGTCAACAAGATAGCTTAATCTTTTTCTTTTGTGTCTCACTGACTGAAGAACACACTCGAAATTTGAATGCTTGAGCAGTAAATGCAGTCGGCCTAGGAAGGAAGGGATAATCAATGAATTCCCTAACTGTCCCATGGAAAAATGGCATGTAATAATACATGATCAATGCTCATTCTAACGGTAACATTCCGAGAAGATTGAGTATTAATTACTCAGGAATCATCGCCAAGAAAACGAGACTAAAAACTGGAGAAGACCTAATCTGGAATCGTTGAACGAAGAACAGATATCGTTGAGCTGAGTTCACAGTCCGTCGAGCTGAGTTGAGGAGTTCGTCGACTAGACAATAGCAGTTAGTCTTCAAGGGAAACTTGTCAATTCTGCTTCAATCTTCATCGAACTGACAATTATCATTCGTCGAGCAGAGATCCAAATTCATCAACCGAAGAATGATTGTGGACTTCGAATCTGAGAAGTCTCTGGCTGAGAAGGATCCAAATAGTCGACCAGAATTCGTCGAGCAAAGAATATGGTTCGTTGATCTGAGATCGACGAACGTCGAACACATTTCCTTGAGCTGAAAATATCTCTAAGTCTTGAGTTTCTCTGGCAGTCTGGAGGATGGCTGGTCCACAGGATGATGTTCTAAGGACAAACCCTAGACTCTAGGATACAACCAATGACCCTGACTATACAAGGTGGGTCAAAGACATCCTAACTCAGTGAACCTAGAACAAATCCAAACTAGGGATCCAACACATGAGGATGTAAGACCCCATTTTTTTTGCAACAACCACTGGGGTCTTAGGCCCAGAACCGCCACTTTGCGGTGACACCTTCGCACCCAGGAAGGTCATCACTACAAAACGTCGATCCTGCCGGCCAAATCGATCACCATCGACAGAATGTATAATGAATGAAAGTGTAAGCATCCAAGTCCACAATAGAAAGAGGAAATCACATGACAAATAAATAGTCCACATCACGAGAAAGTGAATACGGGCTTAAGCCCAGTACATGATAACCTCACTACAATCCACTCATAAAAGTAAAACTACTAATCCTCGGATCCACTCACGGATCCGGATGCCTGTCCACCCGAGCTACACTGGCCCATCTCCATCTGCACCGTTCCCTGCTGGTGTTGTGTCTCCTGCGGCTGTTCCCTATCTCCCATCCAGAGCACCTAAAATATGGTGGTCAAACGATCGTTAGTCAAATTAGACTCAGTCAACAATCCCCCACCCCTCTACCCGTGGCTCCTAGGCATCGGGTGGAAAGGAGTGAAAAGGAGGACCAAAAGTAGGGCGTAATCAAGCAAGTGACATCTACCCTAAGGAATAAAATAATAAGGTATGGCAGGGGTATCACAATAATTAAACATGAGTAAACAAGTGTGTAACAAAAGTAAACAGTAAGGAGTAGCAAGTAAGTAAAAGTAGTAAGAAGAGTAAGTAAGAGCAATGATAAATATAACCGTTGATTTATAGGGATTACCCCTATAGACCAAGGGGTCATTTTGCAGGGCCTATCATATAAAACGTCCCATACCATTTTATACGATAGGTGTCAGGGGTTAAATACAATGATTATGCTATAACGTGCAAGTATGCTATGATATGCACATGCAAGTGCAACTCACACACACGACTCTATGCGCACAGACCTTTAGTTCCTCTTTTTGGAGTTAGCTAAACTCTCAGGAGCCTCTCGTCATGGTCAACGGAGACAGTGGGTTGGGCCTCTCCACTCCTAGATTGGTAAACACACTGCCCAATCTAGCCCCTCTCGTACGTTCCCGTACTATTCCTAGCAAACCAGATAGTCTCCCCGAGTCAACGTACCGACGACGGTGTGTTCGATCGTCCAATACCAAGGACCCACCACTGTTATGCACATGCAACCATGATAGTTGTATCTAATTATAGTACCGAGCCTCCAGCTCTTTAGACTACCAAGCCTACTAGTTCACCATATTCCCGAGCACACGGATCCCTGGACAAATCAAGTCTCCTTTTTTTCCAAGTCCCCGAGCATCCAGCTCCCCGGACTTCCAAATCAATACCGAGTCCATTTAACTCTACCAGTAAGCCCTTAGGCCACGGGCCTACGCTATCCTTTCACTACCAATTCATCTCCCTATGTGTACAGGTGTGAGTGTAAGGTGAAACTATTATTAGGGTTACTCTTGCCCAAATTATTCCTAAGGTTTACGTTAGCACATGACTGCCCAAGGTATTCCCCGTGAAGGGCTCTCGAAGGCACTTGGAACTATGATGAGATTACACCCAAAGCTCCCTTTCGCAAGGCACTTAATATTATTGATTTCTACCCTTGATCAGATCTCTAATTTATTTACCCAAACCAGCAACCTACTATGGATTCAACTCTTCAAATTCATTACCCACTCTAGTTCAGTTTCCGCAGTTACTATATGCAGACCACCCGATACTATCTGAGATGTATAAAGGAGGTACTTCGGATTGTCTTCCAAATCTCCTATAAAATTTACCAGAGGTATATCATAACAAGTTTAGTCTAAAATCAGAGAATCATAATTTTTCTAATTAATTTGATATTTATTGAATTTTCCCAAATGTTTGGTCATGGGCAATTTTGAACATGAACTATATGATCTACTCAAGTAATGGAGACCCAAAAATTTTGATCACCAAATAACAGAGATATATTACTAGATACTAATTTCCAGAATTTTTCAGAAAATATGTGACCTCTAATTAATTTATCCAAAATAATTCCATTAATCATATGTAAAGAAGGAAGTACCAAAAGTATTCATCAGAAAATTATATAAAAATTACAGAATCTTAATATGGTACAGAAAAGGTCATTGTGCAAAAATCATAATTTGTCAGGCTTGCTAGACACCAAAATAAATTTAATTAAGTTTTCATGGGAAACACTACTTAATTAAGCAACCCTTAAAAATATTCTTCCAAAAATCCCATAAAAATTCACAGAGCTTTAAAACATAATAAGGAGTCTTTCGGCTAAAGTTCATCAATTTCCAGCAAGTAGTGACTTCATAATAAATTTCTAAGTAAATAATACAAATTACTAAATTGTTAATGAAGTATCCAAAATAATAATCCTAAATTCATAACAAAATCTCCAGAACTTATACTAACTTTAAACACTACTCTACCCAAATCGCACCATTATTCAGTGAGTTTTAGTGATATTTTCTATCACTATAAGGTTTGTGCCCTAAACTAGGGTTAGGGTTCTGAGAGAGCTATTCACCTTAGAATCTATTTTAGATTTCTTCCATAGGATTCTACCTAACCTAGAATTCTCTCTCCCAAGTTTCAAATCCTTTCAAGGTCAACTAACCCCTTGCCCTTCACAACCCTCAAAAGCCCTCCCTTAGGGTTTGAGTTTGGATCCAAGGGTAAAATAATCCTAAACCACTCCATATTCCCTAAGAGGGTGATAATGGTCCTACCAAGTCAGTGGTCAAAATCACAGCCTCCGTTGAAGTGATTTGACCACTCAAACATCAAAAATAGCTCTTTGACCTAAATAACCCTATAAGGGTATACCTAGGGTTGGATCAATACCTAACCAAAACATCTCCAAAGGAGATGAAATTTTTACCAGAGCCCTAACATGCTCTCTAAGACACCCGCCCAAATTTGGGGGGATTTTGAGGTGTTTATAACACCTAATTGATTTATAATTGATTTAATAAATTTTTCTAAAAACTATAGAAAACTGTTTTTCAAAAATTCTTATTTTTGGACAGTCAAATAGGTAGGCTATGAGGAGCCTATGTTAAAAATTTCAAAGAATTTGGATGAGTGGTTTGGTGTGAGCACTAATTCTAATGTCTGGTCATGCTTATGTATAGGTTGCACCAAAACGAGTGTTTTGGTAACACCAGGACTCAAAATTGAGTGAAATCAATTTTAAATTACAATAGACATCAAGGGCTACATTGTTTATGTTGGACACCTTTATAGTAGAGGCTTCTAAGTATTTTTAATAATTAAAACTATCTACTGCTAATAATCTCCAAGAAATCAATTAATATCATGAAATTACTTGATCAAAAACGGACGGCATCCGCTCATCCTCAACCTATAGCCAAGGGCTGAGATTGGCCCGACCTTGAGCCTCTTCCAACCGACTTTCTGGACACCATGACCACCTCCCTGGCCGGCCACCACCACCACCGCCTCCGTCGAGGTGGTGGCTATCGCCTGGCGGCGACACGGCCGCCGGAGGGGCCTACTCCGGCGAACCCGATAGGTTCGTTTTCGTGGAATTTCGGTGAGAAATTTCTCCCCGATCGGGCTCAATTGAGCCCGTTCTCTTTAGCTGATGGATCCTAGATCTAGCACAGATAGAGAGGAAGAGGATTGGACCTTGCCGGTGGCCTGAAGTCGGGAAGATCGCCGGAAAGCCATTTCTGAAATTGGCGTCGCTCGATTTCTGCAACTGCAAGGTGGGCATGCTCGATTTCTTCGGGTAAGGATTGGGAAAGGCTAATCTCAATTCACTGGTGGTGTTTAAAGCCTCAGATGGGGAGAGGAGGGGCTGGATCATTAATGTCCTTCAAAGCCATTAATGGATAGGCTCGGCCATGGAGGAGGGGGGCTGAACCAAGTCTGACGGCCAGGGAAAACGGCTGGAAACTTCTCCCCTTCCCTGGGAAATTGAATTCAGCCATTAAATGTGGCTTTTGGAGAACCGTTTCCTTCCCTCTCCTTCCTCATTTATCTCTCCTCCATTATCGTGGAAATGGAGGTCACTATGACATGCGGTACACGCCCGTGTCGGCCAAGACATGCCCGTGACGCAGGGAGTGTAACCCACTCGACACCCAATCGAGAGAAAATCATCGACCTCTCGAAACAGCGGGACACGTCCTGTGACACGCCCGTGTCACAGGCCGTGTACCCCATGCTTGACGATCGACACTCGACGATCGACGATCGGCACTCGACGATCGACACTCGACCTTTCGACATAGCGGGACACGCCCTGTGACACGCCCGTGTCACAGGCCATGTACCCCATGCTCGACGATCGACACTCAACGATCGATGATCGACACTCGACGATCGACGATCTACACTCAACCTTTCGACACAGCGGGACACGCCCTGTGACACGCCCGTGTCACAGGCCATGTACCCCGTGCTCGACGATTGACACTCGACGATCGACACTCAACCTTTCAACACAGCGAGACACGCCCTGTGACACGCTCGTGTCACAGGCCGTGTACCCTATGCTCGACGACCGGCACTCGACGATCGACACTCGACGATCGACGATCGGCACTCGACGATCGACGCTCGATAGTTCGTCGAACTGAGGGGACACGCCCCCTGCCACGCCCGTGTTATAGGGTGTGACCACTCAAAAACTTCGTTGACCAAAATTCGTCTACCAAGTGTCCAACTCTTCAACCCGAGCGGGACACGCCCTGGGACACGCCCGTGTCCTAGACCGTGTCACCCAAATTTTGCTACTCCCAGAATTTGGGCTGTTACACTCACCCTCTCTCCTAGTCACCAAGTTGACTTGGTCAATCTGAAGGACTATTTGCAGCCCTTCCACGTACATTATTCCCTAAAGAAGACACATGAGGAGGCTTGAGCTTGGGTTAGCCTATTTGCGCTAGGTTGACCAGAAATAGGGTTGGGTTGACCTAGGTCTCTTTGGGGTTACTTGGGTTTTGTCATGACCTGGTCATGACAAAACCATTCCTAGGGGTCTAGTTGTTTGAGGGATGATACAAATCCCAATATATAACAAAAAAATTCGTCCTCGAAATTCTAGTTAGGCCTACGGGGTTTCAAGTATGCAAGAAAAATTATAACATCCCGAGAGGTTGATAGTAATACCTGACTGAAAAGTTTCGGGTACCGCTACTGCATCAAGTCCTGGGGATCCCAATTGTGCTCATCCTGGCTGTGATTTCTCCAAAGAACCTTGACCAGTGGGACCTTCTTGCAGTGCAAGACCCGCATACCTGTGTCGTTAATCCGGACCAGCTCCATGTGCACTGACCGATCAGATGCTACTAGCCCATCCGTGGTGTCTATCTGCTACTCTGGATGTAATAGGGCCCTCCTGAGGGAGTAGACATGGAAAACATCGTGCAGGCCTTCCAGCTCTGGCGGCAGCTCTAGCCTGTATGCTAAGGGGTCGATCTGCTCCAGTTTCCTGTAGGTCCCATGTATCTCGGGCTGAGTTTCTTCCTCCGCCCGTGAACTCGAGAGACTCTGTGCATCGGTCGTATCTTCAAAAACACTTTATCTCCTACCTGAAACTCCACCTGTCGATGCCGCGCGTCGTAATATTTGGCATGTCTGCTCTGCGCCTCCAACATCCGGTCCCATATCAGTCTCACTTGGGCCTCGGTGTCCTCCATAAATTCTGAGCCCAGGACCTTTGGGTCTTCATCCTGTATCCATGACAACGGAGTCCTGCACCTCCGTCCATATAGGGCCTCGTAGGGGGCATACATATACTGGCCTGATGACTGTTGTTGTATGAGAACTCTACCAGTGGCAGCATCTTCTCCCATGGCTCTCCTCGGTCTAGAATGCACAGTCGTAGCAGATCTTCCAATGTCCGATTTGTGCGCTCTGTCTGCCCGTCCGTCTGAGGGTGGAAGGCTGTGCTAAAGGTCAGTCGGGTGCCCAAGTATGCCTGAACTGACCGCCACTCCCTGGATGTAAACCGCCCATCACGATCTGACACTATTGACCTTGGCACGCTATGATAACGAATGAACTTCTCCACAAACTTCCGCACTAGAACTCCCACTGAATCGTCCTTCCTGATCGGTATAAATCGAGCCACCTTCATCAACTGATCAACGATCACCCAGATCAAGTCATTCCCTGCCCGAGACCGGGGAAGCCCATATATGAAGTCCATGGCTACGTCATCAAACTTCCACTCCGGCATCGGGAGTGGTTGCAACAATGCTGCGGGGTTCCTGCACTCCGCCTTCACTAGCTGACATGTCTCACAATGGGTCATGAAGTAAGTGACATCCTTCTTCATGCCCGGCCAGAACATAGTCTTCTTCAAATCAGCCGTCATCTTTGTGATCCCCGGGTGCACAGAATTGTTGAAGTATTAGACCGGGCGGCCTTGCGGTCTTGTCCAGCAATTTGTAGACCGAGCGGTCTGGCGGTCTCCTCAGAAGCCTGGAGACCGCGCGGTCTGGCGATCTCCTGTTGCGGCCTGTTCTATCCTGGTGAAGTTGCCGAGCGGTCTGTCTTGGCGGTCTAGCGATCTTCACAGGCGACCTCTCTGCTTCTCTTGTTGTAGCCGTGCGGTTAGCCCTTCTGTCTAACCGCGCGGCTTGTGCGGTTTACTTTGTATAGTCCGCTTAGCTTGTAAATTTTTAGTCCCACATCTCTTATTTGTATTCTCTCATCTCTCCTCCATTCTATATAAGGGAGGGCATACCTTTGTAATAGTTATCTTTTTTGGATAATAAAATTTCAATTATTCAAAAGTTTATCCGCTTGTTCTCTCTTTTTCGCTATTTACTATCATGGTATCAGAGGACACGGTCATTTCCTCCTGATTCTCTGCGCTCTCTGTTGTTCGCGGCTTGTTTTCCGCTTTCTGCGACCTGTCTTGCGACTTGTCTGTTTCTGTCCGCTGCCCTGTTCGCGCGGCTTGCTTCTTCTTGGTTCTCTTCTCCTACTGCTATTTGTCGCAGCGACCTGTTTCCTTGTCGCCGCGCTCCTTGTTCTTCTTGCCTCTCCGACTTCCTAGTCGTTGCGGCCTGTTTCTGTCCGCGTGACTTGTCTCTACCCGCGGCGGCCTTCTTCTCCCTGTCCACTTCTGCTTTCCCCATTTCCGCTTGTCTCTATACTCGCGGTTTGCTGCTGTGATCTGCCTGACCGTGCGGGTTGTTCCTTTCTCACCCGCATCTTGGTCGCGGTCACCTGCTCTTCTCCTCTCTGCTGTGATCTTCCTGACCGTGCGGGTTGTTCCTTTTTCACCCGCATCTTGGTCGCGGTCACCTGCTCTTCTCCTCTCTTCTGTTCGCTCGGCCTTTTCAGTCCGCGCGACCTCTTCCCCGCTGTGCCTTTGACTTCCTTCTAGCCGCTACTGTTCGCGCGGCTTCTTCTGTTTTCTCCCCGCGGCTTTCTCTCTGTTCGCGCGGTTTCTTCTTGTTTAAGCGGCCTCTCTGCCTTCTTCCTTTAGCCGCTCCTGCTTGTTAGTTGCCGCGACCTCCTGGTTCAGTCGCTCGGTCTGTGCTCTGCACCTTGGTCGTGGCCCTTTTGCCGCTGGTGTGCTGTCACCGAGACCGCTGCAGTTTCGTTCTCCTCCCTTCATGGCTATCATCCCCTCCTCCAAGCCATTCGCCTCGGTTGTCACGTCTTCTGGTCATGCCCACGTTGTTACTCAGGGAAAGTGGCTGATCGACACTGGTGCTACAAATCATATGACCGGCCATCTCCCGTGTTTCTCTCTCCTAGAAAAACATGATCGCTTGCCCCCGGTTATTCTCGCTGACGGCTCTTCGTCATCAGTCCATGGAACGGGGATAGTTCATGTCACTCCGTCTCTTCACTTGGCGGATACTCTATACGTGCCCCAGTTCCCGTGCAACTTATTATCTGTTACCTCTCTTTGCAAGCAATTACAGTGTTCCGTCACATTTACTTCTACTTCTTGCTCTTTTCAGGATCCGGACTCCCAACGGACGGTTGCTACTGGGACTGAGAGTGGCGGCCTATACTTCCTGGACAACATTTCCGCTTTTTCCACCTTCTCCTCCACCTCCACAGATATTCTCCAATGGCATCTCCGCCTTGGTCATGCTCCTCCCCGTCTTCTTCGTCAACTTCTGCCCCACCTTCCTCCACAAAGTCCTCCGCTCAACTGTGAGGCCTGTCAGCTTGGCAAGCATCACCGCTCCTCCTTCCCTCCAATGCACGTTCGTGGTTCTACCCGTCCGTTTGATCTTATCCACTCCGATATTTGGGGTCCTTCTCCTACTCTTACCATTGGTCGGGGTAGTTCATATTTTGTCACGTTCATTGATGATTTCTCTCGCTGTACGTGGGTGTATCTATTAAAAGATCGCTCTGAATTATTCTCTGTATGGACGTCCTTCTATCTCATGATCAAAACTCAGTTCGGTGTTTCTATTAAAGTTTTTCGTTCTGATAATGCCCAAGAATATCTCAGTCATGACTTCTCTACATTCTGCATGCAAAATGGGATTCTTCGTCAAACTAGTTGTGTCTATACTTCACAACAAAATGGTGTGGCCGAACGCAAAAACCGTCACCTCCTCGATGTCGCTCGCACCTTGATGACCCAGATGCATGTTCCTCGCTCCTATTGGGGCTATGATGTTCTCCTTGCCTGCTACCTTATCAATTGCATTCCCTCCACGGTTCTCCACGGCCAAACCCCGTTCTCCATTCTGTATCCGGGCAAGGAGCCCTTTCCTCTCCCTCTCCAAATCTTTGGATGCACTGCCTTTGTGCATACCCCTTCTGCCACCCGTGATAAGCTCTCCCCTCGCTCCACCAAATGTGTCTTCTTGGGGTACTCCACCACTCAGAAAGGCTATTGTTGCTTTGATCCCGTCCTTCGTAAGCAGTTCGTCTCTGCTGACGTCACCTTCTTCGAGAATACCTCCTACTTCTCGGCTGACTCCTCTCCTCTTCTCCCGGCTTCTGATTCTCCTGCCATTCCCTTCGTTCCCTCGCCTACTACTACAATCTCCACCCCTACCCCGTCTCCATCCCCTCCTCTTCCTCCACCTCTCTCTCTCCCTTCTCCCCCACCCTCTCCCTCATCTCCGCTGCCGTCTCTCTCTACTCCCGGGCCAGCTTTCTCTACCACGGATGCTCCGGATGCCGCGGGCCCGGCTGACCTGGATCTTCCTATAGCTCTTCGCAAAGGGGTGCGGGCGTGTACTCAACACCCGCTTGCGACAGTTATTTCCTATGATCGGCTTTCTCCTTCTCGCAGGTGTTTTGCCTTGGCTATCTCCGCTACTTCCACTCCCCGCACCTACCAAGAGGCTCTTGCTCTCCCTCATTGGAAGTCTGCCATGGATGAGGAGATGGCTACTCTTACTGAACGGGGTACCTGGACCCTTGTTCCTCCTCCCGTGGGCACTGATGTGGTTGGATGTCGCTGGGTCTTCATTGTGAAGTTTCGGCCCGACGGCACTGTGGATCGCTACAAGGCCCGGCTGGTGGCCAAAGGCTTCACTCAGACTTATGGCATTGATTACTTTGACACTTTCTCTCCGGTTGCTCGCCTCAGCACCATCCGGGTTCTTCTCTCTGTGGCTGTTAACCGGGATTGGGCCATTTCCCAGCTTGATGTCAAGAATGCATTTCTCTATGGCGATCTTCAGGAGGACGTTTACATGGAGCAACCTCCTGGGTATGTTGCTCAGGGGGAGACACGTGTATGCCATTTGAAGAAGGCCATTTATGGCCTAAAGCAGAGCCCTCGGGCGTGGTTTGACAAATTTAGTGGTATTGTGGCCACCATCGGCTTTATAAGGAGTTCGGCCGATCACTCCTTATTCATTCGCAAAACGGCCTCGGGACTGGTGGTTTTGGCAGTATATGTGGATGATATTCTTCTTACTGGCAATGATCGAGATGGGGTGGACTTCACAAAGAAGCACCTCCGTCAACACTTGGTCACGAAGGATATGGGTTCCCCGAAATACTTCTTGGGGATAGAAATCTCTCGGAAACCTGACTCGTTGGTTCTCTCCCAACGGAAGTATGCCCTTGATCTTCTACAAGAAGCCAGATTGACAGGTGCCAAACCGGCTCGGTTTCCCATGGCTATTGGAGAGGACAAAACGTGGACGGATGATTCGCCTCTTCTATCTGATGTCACCAGGTACAGACGTTTGGTTGGCAAACTCATCTATCTCACAGTGACTAGACCCGACATCGCCTATGCTGTAGGCAAGGTCAGTCAGTTTATGCAAGCTCCCAGGGAGTGCCACCTTCAATCTGTCCTGAAGATTTTAGAGTATGTCAAAGCAGCTCCAGGTAAAGGGCTTATCTTTCAGAAGAATGGTCATCTGAGGGTTGAGGCCTACTCCGATTCTAGTTATGTGGACGACAAAGGCGATCGTAAATCCACCTGTTGAAGTATTAGACCGGGCGGCTTAGCGGTCTGATCCATCGGTTTGTAGACCGAGCGGCTTAGCGGTCTGATCCAGCGGTTTGTAGACCGGGCGGTCTGGCGGTCTCACTCTACGGCTTGTTCTATCCTGCTGGAGTTGTCGAGCGGTTATCCCATCTGTCTAACCGCGCGGCCTGATCGGTCTCCATTATTCTAGCCGCTCAGCCTGTAAATGTTTAGTCCCACATTGTTTGTATACTCTCTTTCTTATCTCCTCCATTCTATATAAGGGAGGCCATACCTTTGTAAATGATATCTTTTTTGGATAATAAAATTTCAATTATTCAAAAGTTTATTCTCTTGTTCTAGTCTTTTCGCTTCTTGTCTCTACTTTCTAACATGGTATCAGAGGCCACGGTCATTTCCTCCTGATTCTGTGCGCCCTCTGTTGTTCGCGGCTTCTTTTCGGCGTTCTGCGACTTGCTTCGCGGCTTGCCCTCCCTTCTATCCGCGCGGCTTGTTTCTATCCGCGCGGCTTGTTTTTTGTCCGCAGACCTGTTCGCGCGGCTTTCTCCTTCTTGGTTCTCCTCTCCTTCTTCTCTTTGTCGCGCCGACCTGTTTAGTTGTCGCCGCGCCTCTTGTTCTTTCTTGCCTCTCCGACTTCCTAGTCGCTGCGGTCTGTCCCTGTCCGCGTGTGTGTCTCTCTCCACGCGGTTTGCTGCTGTGATCTGCCTGACCGTGCGGGTTGTTCCTTTCTCACCCGCATCTTGGTCGCGGTCGCCAGCTCTTCTCCTCTTTTCTGTTCGCTCGGGCTTCTCAGTTCGTGCGACTTCTTCCCCGCCGTGCCTTTGCCCGCCTTCTTGCCGCTGCTGTGATCTGCCTGACCGTGCGGGTTGTCTCTTTCTTACCCGCATCTTGGTCGCGGTCACCTGCTCTTCTCCTCTCTTCTGTTCGCTCGGCCTTTTCAGTCCGCGCGACCTCTTCCCCGCAGTGCCTCTTTCTAGCCGCTCCTGTTCGCGCGGCTTCCTCTGTTTTTCTAACCGCCTCTGTTCGTGCGGCTTCTTCTGCTTCCGGGTTCTATGACTACCTCCGGTCTCACCACTACTCCTGCAGCTCCTTCTCCTCCTCCTCCTTCGGGTAACCTTGGCACCCTTTCCAAGCTTGTGGGCTCCAACTATCCCGATTGGAGCGTTTCTTTCACCTTTCTCCTTCGTTCTCAACGCAAGCGTCATCACCTCACCGATGACCCTCCTCCTCGCACCTCTCCTGAGTTTGATGACTGGGATGCGAGTGATGCTCTTGTTCGCACCTGGCTGGCCAACAGCCTTTCTGATGAGTGCCTTCCCGTCATTCGCCATGATGAGACGGTCAAGGCCGCATGGCTTCACCTCGCTGCTCTCTATTCTAAGGGGGGCCAGACGTCCCGCATTTATACTCTCTATGCAGACCTCTTCGCCCGCCCTTCCATGTCCCCCGCTGCGGCTTATCAGCAGGTCCAGGCTCTTGGGGCTGAAATCCTCCAGAATCGCCCCTTCTCTGCGGACTTGGCCGACCAGCACAAACACTTCCAGGAACTCCTGGTTGTTTGTTACCTTCTTCGTCTTCCGGACTCTTATGATATGATCCGCCAGCAGATCTTGGGTGAGGCGGAATCTCCTACTTTGGATGCCACTGCAGCCCGCATTGCCGCCGTTACTTCTCTCCTCCAGCGGCCTCTGCTGGCCTCCCCCCCTTCGCAGGACTCCTTTGCACACCAGGCTCAGCGGGGGGGCCCGAGTGGCCGTGGCTCCTCCGGTGGACGGGGTTCCTCCCGGTTCTTCTGCTCTCACTGTGGTCGTACTGGCCATACTGTTGATCGCTGCTGGCAGAAACATCCTCATCTTCGCCCTTCCGGTGATGCTCCTTCGGCCTCCGCCTCTTCTAGGCCGTCTGCCTCTGTGGCCACGACGTCAGGTAGTGCCCACGTCGTTACCCAAGGTAAATGGCTGATTGACTCCGGTGCCACCAATCATATGACGGGCAACCCTCATTGCTTCTCCCGTCTAGGAGACCCATGACCGCTTACCCCCAGTTCGTGTGGCGGATGGTTCCCCGTCTCCGGTTCATGGGACGGGCATGGTTCAACTCACTCCATCGCTTTGCTTGGAGGATACCCTCTATGTCCCGAAGTTCCCGTGCAATTTGTTATCAGTTACCACTTTATGCCGGCAACTTCAGTGCTCCGTTTTATTCACTCCCACTACTTGTTCTTTTCAGGACCCGAGAACCCAGCGGACGATTGCTACTGGGACTGAGAGCGGCGGCCTCTACTTCCTCGACGATGTTTCTGCTCTTTCTGCCTACTCCTCCTCTGCTGATCTCCTTCAGTGGCATCTTCGTCTTGGACATCCTCCTCCCCGGCTTATTCGTCAGCTTCTGCCCCACTTACCTCCCACCAGTTCTCCGCTCAACTGTGATGCGTGTCAGCTTGGCAAACATCATCGCTCCTCCTTCCCACCGAAGCAAGGCCGTGGCTCCTCTCGTATTTTTGATATTGTTCATTCTGATGTATGGGGTCCTGCTCCTACCCTCACTGTTGGTCGGGGCAGTTCTTATTTTGTAACTTTTATCGATGATTTTACTCGCTGTACCTGGGTGTATCTCTTAAAGGATCGCTCTGAACTATTCTCTGTTTGGCAA
Source organism: Platanthera guangdongensis (assembly GCA_039583875.1). Classification (NCBI taxonomy): domain Eukaryota; kingdom Viridiplantae; phylum Streptophyta; class Magnoliopsida; order Asparagales; family Orchidaceae; genus Platanthera; species Platanthera guangdongensis. The sequence continues at coordinate 82,525 of JBBWWR010000108.1, forward strand.
TCTTTTTACTTTATGATTAAGACTCAGTTTGCTATTTCGATTAAAGTCTTACGTTCTGATAATGCCAAGGAATACCTGTCTCATGAGTTCTCCGCGTTCTTTCACCAACACGGCCTCATTCATCAAACGACTTGTGTTTACACCTCCCAACAGAATGGGGTGGCGGAGCGTAAAAACCGTCACCTGCTTGATGTTGCGCGTACTCTCATGACGCAGATGCACGTCCCTCGCTCCTACTGGGGCTACGCTGTGCTCCTCGCTTGCTATCTCATCAATCGCATTCCCTCCACGGTCCTCCACGGCCGGACTCCCTTCTCCCTTCTCTACCCCCACCAGGAACCTTTTCCTCTTCCTCTCCGTGTCTTTGGCTGTACGGCCTTTGTTCACGCTCCCTCCGCTACCCGCGACAAGCTTTCCCCCCGTTCCACTAAGTGTGTCTTTTTGGGGTACTCTACCACTCAAAAAGGCTATTGCTGCTTTGACCCCCTTCTTCGCAAGCAGTTTGTCTCCGCAGACGTGACCTTTTTTGAAAATGCTTCCTATTTCTCTCCTTCCTCTTCTCTTCCTTCTCTTCCTTCTGATATCTCCGTTCATTCCACACCCCTCCCCGTTTTCCCACCTTCGTCTCCTCCTCCACCCACTCCTTCCCAGTCCGTCTCCCCACCTACCCCTCCACCCTCCTCTCCGCTGCCGTCTCTCTCTAGTCCCGGGCCAGCCTTCTCCGCCACGGACGCTCCGGTCGCTGACGCTCCCGTCGCCGCCGCTCCCGATGATCTGGATGTTCCCATTGCCCTTCGCAAAGGGGTGCGGGCGTGTACTCAACACCCGCTCACGGCTGTTGTTTCTTATGATCAGCTTTCTCCTTCTCGCAGGTGTTTTGCCTTGGCTATCTCTGCCACTTCTACTCCCCGTACCTACCAGGAGGCTCTCTCTCTCCCTCATTGGAAGTCTGCCATGGATGAGGAGATGGCTACTCTTACTGAACGGGGTACCTGGACCCTGGTTCCTCCTCCCGTGGGCACTGATGTGGTTGGCTGTCGATGGGTCTTTGTTGTGAAGTTTCGCCCCGACGGCACTGTGGATCGCTACAAAGCCCGGCTGGTGGCCAAGGGCTTTACTCAGACTTATGGCGTTGATTACTTCGATACCTTCTCTCCAGTTGCTCGCCTCAGCACCATCCGGGTTCTCTTTTCTGTGGCTGTTAACCGGGCTTGGGCTATTTCTCAGCTGGATGTGAAGAATGCCTTTCTTTATGGCGATCTTCAGGAGGACGTCTATATGGAGCAACCTCCTGGGTATGTTGCTCAGGGGGAGACACGTGTCTGTCATTTGAAGAAGGCCATTTATGGCCTCAAGCAGAGCCCTCGGGCATGGTTCGAAAAGTTTAGTGGTATTGTGGCAACCATCGGTTTTCAAAGGAGTTCGGCCGATCACTCCTTATTCATTCGCAAAACGGCCTCGGGACTGGTGGTTTTGGCCGTATATGTGGATGATATTCTCCTTACTGGTGATGACCGAGATGGGGTGGACTTGACGAAGAAGCACCTCCGTCAGCACTTGGTCACGAAGGATATGGGCCCCCCAAAATACTTTTTGGGGATAGAAATCTCGCGGAAACCTGACTCCTTGGTCCTCTCTCAACGGAAGTATGCCCTTGATCTTCTTCGAGAAGCAGGCTTGACAGGTGCCAAACCAGCTCATCTTCCCATGGCTGTTGGAGAAGACAAAACGTGGACGGATGAATCGCCTCCTCTATCTGATGTCACACGGTACAGACGTTTGGTAGGCAAACTCATCTATCTCACGGTGACTAGACCCGACATCGCCTACGCTGTAGGAAAGGTCAGTCAGTTTATGCAAGCTCCCAGGGAGTGTCATCTTCAGTCCGCCCTGAAGATTTTAGAGTATATCAAAGCAGCACCGGGCAGAGGGTTACTCTTCCAGAAGAATGGCCATCTGAGAGTTGAGGCCTACTCAGACTCAAGTTATGCGGATGACAAAGGCGATCGTAAATCCACGTCAGGTTTCTGTACCTTTGTTGGAGGTAATCTCGTGAGTTGGAAAAGCAAGAAACAGTCTGTTGTTTCCAGATCCAGTGCCGAAGCAGAATACCGGAGTATGGCGTCAACTACGTGTGAGTTAAAGTGGTTGCGGGCTCTCATGCTTGACCTGGGCGAGGTATATGATTGTCCTCTCCCTATGTTCTGTGACAACAAGGCCGCTATACACATATCCAGAAATCCGGTCTTCCATGAGAGAACGAAGCATATAGAGGTTGACTGTCACTTCATTCGGGAGGAGATTTTGAAGAAACAGATTTGTACTCCTTTTGTCACCTCTGACAAGGAGTTGGCAGATATCTTCACCAAGCCGATTTCTACTTCCTTCTTCCGCATTTGTGACAAGCTGGGCATGATTGATATCTATGCTCCAGCTTGAGGGGGAGTGTTGAAGTATTAGACCGGGCGGCTTAGCGGTCTGATCCATCGGTTTGTAGACCGAGCGGCTTAGCGGTCTGATCCAGCGGTTTGTAGACCGGGCGGTCTGGCGGTCTCACTCTACGGCTTGTTCTATCCTGCTGGAGTTGCCGAGCGGTTATCCCATCTGTCTAACCGCGCGGCCTGATCGGTCTCCATTATTCTAGCCGCTCAGCCTGTAAATGTTTAGTCCCACATTGTTTGTATACTCTCTTTCTTATCTCCTCCATTCTATATAAGGGAGGCCATACCTTTGTAAATGATATCTTTTTTGGATAATAAAATTTCAATTATTCAAAAGTTTATTCTCTTGTTCTAGTCTTTTCGCTTCTTGTCTCTACTTTCTAACACCACCTCAGGTTTTTGTGTCTTTGTTGGAGGAAATCTGGTGAGTTGGAAGAGCAAGAAACAGTCCGTGGTGTCCAGATCCAGTGCAGAAGCCGAATACCGGAGTATGGCGTCAACCACGTGTGAGCTAAAGTGGTTGCGTGCTCTCATGCTTGACCTAGGGGAGGTCTATGACTATCCGCTTCCTATGTTCTGTGATAACAAGGCCGCCATATACATATCCAGAAATCCAGTCTTCCATGAGAGAACAAAGCATATAGAGGTTGACTGTCACTTCATTCGGGAAGAGATTTTGAAGAAACAGATCTGTACACCGTTTGTCACCTCTGACAAAGAATTGGCAGATATTTTCACAAAGCCGGTCTCTACTTCCTTCTTCCACGTTTGTGACAAGCTGGGCATGATTGATATATATGCTCCAGCTTGAGGGGGAGTGTTGAAGTATTAGACCGGGCGGCCTTGCGGTCTTGTCCAGCGGTTTGTAGACCGAGCGGTCTGGCGGTCTCCTCAGAAGCCTGGAGACCGCGCGGTCTGGCGATCTCCTGTTGCGGCCTGTTCTATCCTGGTGAAGTTGCCGAGCGGTCTGTCTTGGCGGTCTGTCTTGGCGATCTAGCGATCTTCACAGGCGACCTCTCTGCTTCTCTTGTTGTAGCCGTGCGGTTAGCCCTTCTGTCTAACCGCGCGGCTTGTGCGGTTTACTTTGTATAGTCCGCTTAGCTTGTAAATTTTTAGTCCCACATCTCTTATTTGTATTCTCTCATCTCTCCTCCATTCTATATAAGGGAGGGCATACCTTTATAATAGTTATCTTTTTTGGATAATAAAATTTCAATTATTCAAAAGTTTATCCGCTTGTTCTCTCTTTTTCGCTACTTACTAACAAGAATACTGGCCACAGTGCGCCTCCATCATAATGTCCTCCCGAATCTGACCTCCCTCCGGTATATACACCCGTCCTCTGAAGCACACCCGGCCATCCCTCAGTGTGCAGTCTCCTGTAGTTCCTGCCTCTATGGCCTGAAAGATGGGCTCTAACTTGGCATCCTGCCTCTGTCCCTCTCTAACTCGGTCTCTGATATCATCGGTGACACCCATTGCGACCAAGTACTCCTCATAGAGCTTAGGGTCGTCAGATGACACCAGAGTAATGTGCATGTACTCTAGTCTCTGCAGCAGTTCCATAGACATCAGCTGAGGCTCTGCTCCCGCTGTGGCGGCTCTCCTACTCAGTGCATCTGCTACCACGTTCGCCTTCCCTGGGTGGTATTGCATCTCATACTAATAGTCAGATAGAAACTCCACCCACTGCCTCTGTCTGATGTTTAGTTCCTTCTACGTGTCCACGTACTTAAGGTTCTTATGATCTGAGTATATATCACAGTGGATTCCGTAGAGGTAATGTCGCCATATCTTCAGTGCGAATATCACTGCTCCCATCTCCAGGTCGTGCACAGGATAGTTTTTCTGATGGGTCTTCAGCTTGCGGGAGGCATATGCTATGACGTGTCCGTTCTGAATCAGCACCGCACCCATCCCCTGATATGATGTGTCGGTGTACACCTGGAATCCTTCCTTCCTAGATGGAAGGTCCAGGATAGGGGCTGAGATAAGTCGGTTCTTCAGCTCCTGGAAGGTTGCTTCACACTGTGGTATCCATACAAAGGGCACGTCCTTCTTCGTCAAGGATGTGAGTGGAAGGGCGATCCGAGAAAACCCCTCTACGAATTTCCGGTAATAACCGACAAGCCCCAGGAAACTCTGCACGTCCGTGTCCGTCTTCAGTGGTGGACAATCCCTGACTGCCTGAATCTTTGTCGGGTCCACCGCTAACCCGGCTCCGCTGATAATGTGGCCCAGGAAAGCAACCTCCTTCAACCAGAACTGACACTTGCTGAACTTCACATAGAGGCGATGCTCCCGCAATCTCTCCAAAGTCAGTGCCAGATGTCGTGTATGGTCCTCCTCCGTCCTAGAGTAGATAAGGATGTCGTCTATGAATACTTTGACAAACACATCCAAATAAGTCTCAAATACCCGGTTCATGAGGCTCATAAACGCCGATGGAGCGTTCGTGAGCCCGAAAGGCATCACGGTGAACTCGTACAGGCCATATCTGCTACTGAAGGACGTCTTCGGGATATCTTCCTCCTGATTACGCAGCTGGTAGTAGCCTGACCTCAAGTCCAGCTTCGAGAAAAAATGGGCTCCCTCCAGCTGATCGAACAACTCATCTATCCTTGGGAGCGGGTAGGTATTTCGGACGGTCAGCCTGTTTAGTGCTCGATAGTCAATGCACAGCTGAAGTGTCCCATCCTTCTTCTTCACGAATAGGACCGGAGCTCTCCACGGCGAGGAATTCGGTCTGACGAATCCTGCTTCCACCAGCTCCTGTAACTGTGTCTGAAATTCTACCAGCTCCTGCAACTGTGTCTGAAATTCTGCCAGCTCCCTTGGGGCCATCCGATAAGGGTCCTTGGACACCGGCTTAGCCCCTGACACCAACTGAATATTAAATTCCTTCTCCAAATACAGAGGCAGTCCTAGCAGCTTCTCCGAAAATAGATCGACGTAGTCACAGACCACCGGAATGCTAACAATCGGTCCTTCTCCTCAGTCATCTCGAACAGCACCTGATATACCTCGTCTCCCTGCATGTGGGCCTTGACGGCCTGAATAGATGAAAGGAGGCGGCCGGAAACTGGAGTAGTACCTTTGAATGTCGCATAAGTGTCGTCGTGTCTCAGCACGACCATCCTTGCCGGGCAGTCAATCTGGGCATGGTTCCAGACAAGCCATGTCATGCCCAAGACAAGGTTGAAGTCCGGCATTCTCAGGATTGTCGCCGGGGCCTCGAGTGTTAACCCGTCTATGGTAACCGTCAGGAGGCACTTCTCTGTGGACTGGATCTCCATCCCATTGGGGAGACGCACCCTCCTGACATCTCCCGTATAATATCGAATCTGGCCCAGATCCTTGATGAAATCCTCCGACACAAATTTGTGTGATGCCCCCGTGTCGAACAGGGTACGGGCAGGTTTGTCGTACGCCATCACTATTCCTAAATTAGTTAAAGGAAAAACAGCTTAGGTCTAAAGTTTTCTAACCTAGGTTGTGTAATTATTCTACCAATACTAAAAATTACTCTCATACCTACAATAACCCTGTTCGGGTTCCGGGGCTGCGCTAAGTCTAGAGCGTAGACCTGCTCCCCATCCTGCCTGTGTTCACCGCCCTGAAATCTGTGTCCACGACCACGTCCACGACCTCCCATCTGGTGAGCCGGTGGGCCACCCTGTGCAGCAGGTATGACCCCATTCCTCGTCAGGAAATTAATTTGAATGTGCCCTGGCTGATGGCAGTGATAGCACCACTGTGGTGTGGGTGGTCCCTGCCCTATCCTGGGCACCTCCCTCTTCTGTAGCGGCTGCAGGGCCAGCACTGCCTGCTCCCTTGGTTCCTGCCTTTCCTCCTGGCGGGGTTGATCACCATTCCTTCTCTCTCCCATGACCCGGCCCCTCTGCAGGTCCCTTCTCCCTCTTAGCACTGCATCATCCCCATGTCTCTTCCTGCCTCAGACTGCAAGCTGGTCCGCCTCCAGCTTCTTGGTCATCTCCAAGATCCTGGCCATGGTACCATCAGACTCGAACAAGAGGGCCTGCCTCAGGTCATCACGGAGTCCCTTGTAGAACCTCTTGGCGTAACTTACGTCATCCAGCTTGTAAGAATCCGCAAACCGGGCCAAATGAGTAAACTCCTGGTGATATTCCAGAACTGTCCTGTTCCCTTGCTTCAACTGCAAGAATCTATCCTCCAATTCATCCCTTGCGGACTGCGGCACAAAATGCTCCAGTAGTGCTGCCCTAAACTCCTCCCAAGTAATGTCCGCGATCTCCACTCCCTCATAAGTGGTGTCCATCACCGACTTCCACCACCTCTTCGCATGCGACACCAGACAAGAAACCACCAACGATACTGCCAGGTCCACCGGGCACTGTATTCCCACCAACATCTCGTACATAATGTCTAGCAACTCCTCCGTGCATACTATCGTCTCTGTCCCCAAGTAGGATGGTGGGGCAAGGCCCCAAAATGCACTCAACCAGTTCGCTCCGGGGTTCGGCTGAGGAGCCGGTGCCTGCTGTGCCCTAAAGGCCTCCAAGATGGCCGTCAAAGTTTGTCCCAGCTCCGTCTGCTGCAATGGGGTCGGAGCCGGCAGGGGTGGAATCACATTCGGGGTTGGTGGTATCCCCTGCAGCAGGGGAGGATTCGTCGCACCCTACAAAAGATGGTCTTAAGTTTAGCAAATTGACCAAAAACTCTTTGTTACTGGTGAGCATTGCACGTGATTCCTCCCATGGGCACACCATTTCTTCCGCTGCTAGTTTGTCCTCAAACTAAGCCCGCGCAGGGTGTCCCATGTTTTGTGGACTACATTCTGTCAGATCGAAGTTTCCCTCTGATATCACTTTTAAGATCCCATTTTTTTTGCAACAACCACCGGGGTCTTAGGCCCAGAACCGCCGCTTTGCGGTGACACCTTCGCACCTGGGAAGGTCATCACTACAGAACGTCGATCCTGCCGGCCAAATCGATCACCATCGACAAAATGTATAATGAATGAAAGTGTAAGAATCCAAGTCCACAATAGAAAGAGGAAATCACATGACAAATAAATAGTCCACATCACGAGAAAGTGAATACGGGCTTAAGCCTGGTACATGATAACCTCACTACAATCCACTCATAAAAGTAAAAATACTAATACTCGGCTCCACTCACGGATCCGGATGCCTGTCCACTCGAGCTACACTGGCCCATCTCCATCTGCACCGTTCCTTGCTGGTGTTGCGTCTCCTGCGGCTGTTCCCTGTCTCCCATCCGGAGCACCTAAAATATGGTGGTCAAACGACCGTCAGTCAAACAAGACTTAGTCAACAATCCCCCACCCCTCTACCTGTGGCTCCTAGGCACCGGGTGGAAAGGAGTGAAAAGGAGGACCAAAATTAGGGCGTAATCAAGCAGGTGACATCTACCCTAAGGAATAAAATAATAAGGTATGGCAGGGGTATCACAATAATTAAATATGAGTAAACAAGTGTGTAATAGAAGTAAACAGTAAGTAATAGTTAGTAAGTAAAAGCAGTAAGAAGAGTAAGTAAGAGCAACGATAAATATAACCGTTGATTTATAGGGATTACCCCTACAGACCAAGGGGTCGTTTTGCAGGGCCTATCATATAAAACGTCTCATACCCATTTATATGATAGGTGTCAGGGGTTAAATGCAATGATTATGCTATGACGTGCCAGTATGCTATGGTATACACATGCAAGTGCAACTCACACACACGACTCTATGCGCACAGACCTTTAGTTCCCCTTTTTGGAGTTAGCTAAACTCTCAGGAGCCTCTTGCCGTGCCCAACGGAGACAGTTGGTTGGGCCTCTCCACTCCTAGACTGGTAAACACACTACCCAGTCTATCCCCTCTCGTACGTTCCTGTACTATTCCTAGCAAACCAGCTAGTCTCCCCAAGTCAACGTACTGACGACGGTGTGTTCGATCATCCTGTAGGATCCCTAGTTGATTTGGGCTAGGTTCACTAACTTAGGATGTGACCCAACATGTATAGCCAAGGTCAAATTTGTCTCCTAGAGTCTAGGCTAAGTCCTTAGAGTCAACCCTCAGATGGACCAGCTATCAACAAGACCTTCAGAGACTCAAGACTTAGAAGATTTCAAGACCAAGTAAACTGAGTTCGACGTTCGTCGAACTCAGGTCGATGAAAGGCGTTCTCAGCTCGACGATTTTGAGATATTTCTCTGAGCTGAGCTCGACGATCTTCATTCTCTGGTCGACGAAAACTGGGATACTTCAACAAACTGAAGATAGGATAACTCCAGATTTTTCTAAGTCCAACTTCAGACTATGGTCGATGAACAAGACTCTGAGCTCGACGAACCTGGATCTCAAGTTCACAACTTCTCAGGTCGACGAAGTCAACTTCTCAGGTCGACGAACTCAGTACTCTACTCGACGAATTCTGGAACCAGAAGATTTATGTCGACACTTAGGGCATGTGTCGACACCAGCTATGTCGACACCAGAAGATTTGTGTCGATACCTAGACAAATCAGTCGACACCCACTTATGTCGACACCAGAAAATCTATGTCGACACCAGAAGTTTCATGTCGACATACAGAATATCAGTCAACACAAAATATTTGAATAAGTCTAGAATTGTTGCTGAACTCCAGTCGACGAATGCAATTGTCAGCTCGACGAACATCAGACAGAAAAGTCAAAGGTTCTATAGCATGCAAGTTCTATTATCAGCTCGACGAACTTGGAACTCAGCTCAACGAACAGAAGCTGTCTGGTCGGCGAATACAAAACCTCAGTTCAACAAACTAGTAACTCAGCTCGACGAATTCTGTTATTCGTTAGACGATTCCAGACTTAGCCATTTTCGGCATTTAATCCTCACTCAAATGCAATAATTCCTGACAGATTAATGACTCAAACATTCTCTGAATGTAGCCGTTAGAGGAAGCATTAATTACAGTCTTCTTCAGGAATATTACTTGCTGATTTTCTACGGGATAGTTGAGAAAATGATTAAATGTCGATTATTCTCAAGGCGTTAGCATTTATTACAGAGGATTCAAATTTTTGAAAAGAGATAGAAGAAAACAAGATCAAGAATCAAGAAGGAACAACACACCAGAACAAGAAACTACTCAGTCAGAAAAATACACATACACATATAGACTGACTGCAAGATTTCATACAGCACCATAAAATCTTCAGACAAAACTCATACTGAAGCTTATAGTGATAGGCAGTGATATTCATTCAGAATAAGAAGAACAATAATACTATATCAAGAGTCTTCTTCTTCAACATTCTCTCCAGGATTTCCAAGGACAACAAATATCAAATCAGTCAAGAAGATCCTGCATCACTGCTTGTCAAGAACTCTGATTGAAGACCTATCACCCTGTAGCAAAGCTCCAGATCTTCCTTGAACCATTCTACATCTCAGGGGGAGCTTTTGCTAACATCATTCCACATAAGTCTTCTCTCTGATTGTTGACAGAGAAGACAAAATCACTCGCTCACCCCATCCTGTACAAAGGGTTATCATCTCCCTTCAAAAGTGATTCCTGGTTGCAAGTCTCCTTACCAAAAAATTTGAGTTGATTTTTGGGGACCTGATCAAAACCCATTGGTGTCATGCACCTGATCAAAAACCTGAGTGGATTCTTACCAAGGGTGGTAGAAGAGTGGATGTACCCAGGTTGGGGAACCACTATAAACTTCTTGTGTCGTCTGGTTGCTTACCTTTGTCTTTTTGTTCTTGTTGTGTGGCTGTGATTAGGATTATTACTTTGTGGTTTTTAGTTTCTTAATTGCTGCACATTTTCAGTTCACAGCAAAAGCTGTAACAGCACTTTTTATTTTGGGACCTAACAAATTTTAAATATACTCTATTCACCCCCCCCCCCCTCTAGAGTATTGTAGATCTAACCCTTACTTTCAATTGATATAAGAGCAAGGTTCCTTTGGTTGCACAAGTTAATCCTTGAACCAAAGATCCTGTGTTAGATCTACATATCACTTTATTCATATTTTAAAGTAGTACCACAGCCGTGGCACGGAACAAAGATTATGCAAGCACCAGACCTCCAGTTTGCAACTTGCAAAAGTTTGCAATCTGCAAGGCAAGAATCAAGTTGTATATGAATTCTATTGATGAAGATATCTTTGCTTCCATATTAATAGGAGTACCTCTAGCACCTGCAGCTTCTCCAAGTACTTCCACAAATATGACTGCAGTACCTCCTCCAGACTATAATGATGCTTACAGGAAAGCCAAGATGGCTGATGCAAAAGCCATGAACATATTAGCACAAACAATGTCTGATGATATTTTCCAGAAGGTTGCTGAGTGTACATCAGCAAAAGCCATTTGGGACTCCCTAAACCAAATGGTAGATGGATCAGCTGATGAAAGTAAGGATAGGAGATCAAATCTCATATCCCATTATGAGAATTTTAAGAAGCAGGAAGCTGAAACAGTCTCAGAGATGTATATTAGACTAAGCTCAATCATTAATGAGCTAGAAACTCTGGACAAGGTCATCACTCTCACTGAAGTGAATGATAAAATTCTGATGTGCTTCCCAAGCTCATGGGACACAAGAATCTGGCCTATCAAGGCAGCTAGATGCCTGAATGAGATATCAACTGAATCTCTATTGGGCAAACTGAAATCTTATGAGCAGTTAATTAAGACAAGTGAGGCTGCTGAACAAAGAACACCTCCTGCAGCCAGAAGAGATCAGAACATTGCATTCAAAGCCTCAGAAGAATCAGAGTCTTCAACATCAAATGAAGAACTTATAAGTCTCTTGGCTGAGAGATTTTTCAAGATGGCTAGAAAAGACTTCAGGAGGAAGTCAGCAAGAAAGGATGACAAGCCAAAGTATGATAAGACATCAATAAAGGAAGTGGTGTGTTATGGATGCAGAAAGCCTGAGCACTTCCTCTCTGAGTGCCCAGAGAATCAGAAGAAAGAGAATAGAAGAGAAAAAGAAAAGGATTCCAGAAAATAGTTCACCAGCAAACCCTATTCCAGCAAACATAAGAAAAAGGAAAAGGGGTTTGTAGCTGAGACCTGGAGTGAGACTGAAGAGGAGTCAACATCTTCAAGCTCCAGTGAAGATGACGAAGAGGAAAGAGCAAAAGAGGTTTGCCTCATGGCAATTGATGCCTCAAGAAGCAACTCAGAAGAAGGAGATTCAGACAATGAGGAAGCTTCTGAATCAGAAGCTGATCAGGTATTATCATTGTTTGATTATAATTTAGAATCTTTTAAATCAGATATTAAAATCATGTGTTTAGATTTAATCAACTCTGAGAAGGAAATCAAACTTCTCAGAGATAAGCAAGTTAACTATGATAGCTTAGTATTAGAAAATACTAAATTAAAAAATGAAATAGATATGTTTAGTGAACAAATCACCCTTCTGAAAGATGAATTAAATAAGGCAAAATAGCTAGAAGAATCGCTAAATGGAAGAAGTAAACAACTAGCAGAAATCACTAACACATCTAATGTTAGATTTAATAGAAGTAAGTTAGGATTAGGCGCATCATCTAGTGAACCACCTGTTATTCAGAAAAACCATCTATCACAACCCATCAACTTTATTTCTGAGAAAGGAAAGAAGAATACTGATCAAGTAAATAAGGTAAATAAAATTCTTGAACAAATTAAAACTAAGGACAAAATAGAAAAACAGAAAACACCAAATAAAAACAAAGTTCAGCAATTTTCGTCGACCTCAGATCGACGAAAAGGGGCCAGTTCGTCGAACCCAGATCGACGAACTCTGAACGCCAACTATAGTTATCATTATTCATCTAACTGCGATTGACGAACTTTGTATGGTTCGTCGAGCAGAGATCGACGAACGTGTGGCGCAGAGAATGAGCATGTTTATTCTCTAGACAGAGATCGACGATCTCAACCCAATTCGTCGAACTCTAATCGACAAACTTACATAAATTCGTCGAACCCAGGAAGACTTAACCAAAACTTTAACTTTAACAGAAACTTAAATACTTCTAGGAAATCATTTAATCCCCTAGCTGACTGGACCATTCCACCTAGGAGATACCACCCCCTAGGATATAAATCCCAGCCAGAATTTTCTGTTATTTCTAGTTTCTCCTATCAGCCATACAAAGGGCCCAAGGTAACCTGGGTCAAAAATCACTAACTGTTTATATTGCAGGTGAAAAAGTGCCCAGGGGTAAATGAAACTTGGTACCTGGACAGTGGCTGCTCCAAGCATATGACTGGCAGCAAGGACATCCTACTCTACTACAAGTCCAAATTGGGGCCAAAGATTATCTTTGGTGACTCAAAATGTGGTCAATCAGAAGGAGTTGGAGAAGTAAAAATAGGAGCTGTCACACATTAGAAAAGTGACATATGTAAGTGGACTGAAGCAAACCTCATCTCCATAAGTAATTATATGATGATGGTTATCAGGTATACTTTAACCCTTCTACTTGCTCTATCATTGATAAAAATAACCAAACTATTTTAACTGGAAGTAGACAAGGAAACATTTACTTAGTAAATTTTTCTTCTGCCACAACTGATATCTGCTTACTGAATTTAACTAATAATCAGAATGACTTATGACACAAAAGACTAGGACATGTAAATCTGAAAAATATTGCTAGGTTATCTAAGCACAACCTTGTTAGAGGTCGACCTTCTTCTCCCTACAAGAAGGAAGGTCTCTGCAGGGCTTGTCAATTAGCAAGCAAACTAAAACTAGTTTCAAATCAATTAATAAGAGTGATTCACCTAGGATCTTGTACTTGCTACACTTGGATCTTTTTGGACCCATTGCAGTACAAAGCCTAGGAGAGAATCTTACACTTGTTTAGTTATAGTGATGACTTCTCCAGGTTCAGTTGGGTATTCTTTCTGAGAACAAAGTCAGATACATTCAAGGTTCTTACAGATTTTCTCAGGACCATACAGATTAAGTTCTCTACTCATGTTGCATTGATCAGAAGTGATCATGGCACAGAGTTTGAGTCTCTTCTTATGCATGAGTTCTGTGAGAAGGAAGGTATCAGGCATTGTTTCAGCTCCTAGAACTCCCCAACAAAATGGGGTAGCTGAAAGGAAAAATAGAACACTCATTGATGCTGCAGGTACATTACTTACAGATGCATACATGCCACTAACCTTTGTTGGCAGAGGTGTAAGCACTGAAAACTATGTCCTGAATAGGTTTAATTCACAAACTAAAGAACAAGACTTACTGAATTACTCAAAGGAAGAAACCTAAAATAAACTATTTAAAGTTTTTGGCTGTACATGCTATATACATACTAACAATAAGAAATATATTAGAAAGTTTGAAGCTAAGGCTGAAGTGAGAGTTTTTCTAGGATACTCCCAAGTAAGCAAGGCTTATAGGGTATTCAATAAATCAACATTAAAAGTAGAAGAGTCAATTCATGTTTCTTTTGATGAAACTAACATGCATTGCAAGGAGAAAGAAGTTTCTACCATTAACAACTTGCAGGTACCCCACTTGTGTGAGACATTGGATGGACTAAACCTCACCCAAGAGGTTCCCACTCATCCCTCTCCACAGGTCATTGAAGATAGTGAAGAAGATGAAGCTGAAGAACATGAGCCTCAACCAACAGCAAATACAATTCCACACGAGGAATTTATTCAAAATGCTGTTGCACAACCAACTCCACCCACTGATTTTGTCACACTTAGGGATCACCCCAGATCTCAAGTAATTGGAGACATTTCAGCAGGTGTACAGACAAGGCATCAACTCAACCAAGACTTGATGCATGCCTGTTTTCTCTCTCAGGTTGAACCTCTAACCATTCATGATGATGAGCAAGATCCCCACTGGATTCTTGCAATGCAGGAGGAACTAAATCAAATTGAGAGATGTAGAGTTTGGGATTTGGTTCCAAGACCCCAAAACTATCCAGTTATTGGAACCAAATGGGTTTTCAGGAATAAGCTTGATGCCCAAGGAGTTATTGTGAGGAACAAGGCTAGGCTTGTTGCTCAATGATATAGGCAAGAGGAAGGAATTGACTATGATCAGACCTTTGCACCAGTTGCAAGGTTGGAAGCTATAAGGATTTTCCTTGCCTATGCAGCATTCAGAAGGTTCAAAGTCTTTCAAATGGATGTGAAAAGTGCCTTCTTAAATGGAGTGCTATAAGAAGAGGTTTATGTAAAACAACCTCCAGGTTTTGTTTCCCCAACTTATACCTCTTATGTTTTTAGATTAAATAAGGCTCTTTATGATCTAAAGCAAGCTCCAAGAGCTTGGTATGAGACCTTAGTAAGTTTCTTATTAGAGCATAAATTTACAAGAGGAACTGTAGATAAAACCCTTTTCACTAGACATCATAAGGACCAAATTTTGTTAGTACAAATCTATGTAGATGACATCATATTTGTCTCTACAATTCAAAATTGTGCAAGAGGTTTTCTGACCTCATGCATTCTAAATTTGAAATGAGTAGCATGGGAGAGCTTTCATATTTCCTTGGTCTCCAAGTGAAATAACTCCCTAATGGCATCTTCATCTCACAAGCAAAATATGCTAAAGAACTTCTAAAGAAGTTTGGGATGGCTGATGCCTCAGCAAAGAAGACTCCCATGGCCACAAATGCTGTTGTGGACTCTGATATACCAGGAAAACCTGGAGATCAGAAACTTTATAGGGGCATTGTTGGGTCCCTATTATACTTCACAGCAAGTAGGCCAGATATTATGTTTGCTACATGCCTTTATGCTAGGTTCCAAGTGAACCCTAAAGAATCTCATCTAATTTTCTTAAAAAGGATTTTAAGATATATAAAGTGTTGTCCTGATCTAGGCCTATGGTATCCTACTGAATCAGAATTTGAGTTAACTGGATACTCAGATGCTGATTTTGCTAGATGCAGGGTAGATTGAAAAAGTACTTCAGGAACTTGTCAGTTCCTGGTATGGACTAGTATCTTGGTTTTGTAAGAGCAAACATCAGTGTCAACATCAACTGCTAAAGCAGAATATATTGCAGCAGGTAGCTGTTGCTCACAGATGCTGTGGATACAAAATCAACTTCTAGATTATGGGTTCAACTTAAATAATTCAACCATATTCTGTGATAATACTAGTGCTATAGCCATAGCACAAAATCCAGTTCACCATAGTAGGACAAAGCATATTCATATAAGACATCATTTCATTAGGGAGTGTGTAGATAAAAATAAGATTAAGCTTGTCTATATCTTCACTGATTTACAAAAAGCTGATATATTCACCAAATCTCTTGATGAGAAAAATCATGCTTTCTTTCTAAATCAGCTGGGAATGATCAATGAATAAGACTTAGCTTAAGTTCTGTCTGCATTCGACGAATTTTCCAAAGTTCATCGAACGGAGTTCGACGAACCGGGGAAGGTTTGAGAGATATTCATCGAACGGAGTTCGCCGAATTCTCTATGTGAAACAATTTTGGTCGATCGGAGCTCGACGAACTTTGCTTCAGAGGATATTCGTCGACCAGAGTTCGACGAATTGTCCTCAATTCTCTTGATGAGCTCGACGAATTATTGAACTGCAAACTATTTCGTCGACCTCAGTTTGAAGAATTAATTTTATTTTCGTGGAACGGAGATTGTCGATTCATATTCTGGAAAACCTTATATCTAGGTTTTCTTCGACCTCCATCATGCGCTTTCTATTCCCTTGCACTTGATCGTCGTTTCTCTCATTTGCAGGTGATTCCATGACGATTACAGGAGGAGCTCTAGCTGCTATGAAGTTTGACACTGGCTTTGATGTCGATTTCGAATCATTCCAGCACTCGGATCAAATCTTTCTACATATTCTGGAACTTCTGGAAGAACAGAATTTGAAGAACCTGATGACCACCAGGATAAAGTTGGCAGGAACATAAATCAGAGAATGGGTCTATACTTCATCCACTTCTGAAGACAATACTATGACAGGATCAATCGCCGGTAACACTGTCTCCTTAACCCGCGCGGTTTTATTTGAAATATTTGGTTTGACAAATGGCGAAGAGGAATTAGAAATTGATTCTGAAGAGTTTAATATGATGCTAAATCTGATGGGTTATGCTGGTGACAACCCACATAAATTGTTGAAGAGGCATTTTTCTGCAGCATACAAGTTCCTGGCAGATATTGTTGGGAAGGTCTTGCTTGGCAAGCATACTGCCCATGACTACATCACAAGACATCAGTTCTTGGTCATGTGTGCAGTAATAAATAAGAAGCAAGTGGACTGGGCTCAGATTCTCTTTGATCTGATAAAGAAGAAAAATAACAAGAAAGAAGTGTGTTTTGGAAGGATCCTAGGGATCTTCCTCAAGGAAAAGGCTGCTGAATCACTGGTCTCCCAGACCATATTCATCAATGCCAGTAAAAGGCTCACATGTGCCTTATTTGGCAGGTGGGAGAGGACAATCACCAAGCCCACTAAGGCTTCTACCTCTTCCACCCCATCTTCTGAAGGAACCATTGCTGTTAAAGCCACTCCAACACCTGCTGAAGAGATTCATCCCACATCACCATCTCTTCCAGCACCCCTTCCAGCAAAACAACTCACTTCATCTCCCATTATTTCTTCAACACCCCAATCACAACAGCATAGTCATGTTACTACTCCACCACCATCTCCACCACTTGACATGACTGACATTCCATCTACCCCTCTTCAAGAAAATCCACAACCAACACCTCCTGAATCACCTCAAGACACCTACATTCCTACACCACCACAGTCTCCACTTCCTCCACATTTATCTTCCACACCCTCTTACATCCTACCATCAGACTCCATGATGCAAGATGCCACCCTTCCATCCCCATCAACATCTAACCTTAACATATCTGATGTTCCACCCTCTTTTCCCTCAATAGTTGCCACCCCTTCCACCCCAACTGCACCACCATCTATAACTTTCTCATTGGACCCCTCTACCATCTCCTCTATCATCACCATCATCACTCCCATTCTTAAATCCCTTATAGCAGAGGCCATTACACCTCTTGCTACCACCATTACCTCCTTATCTGCTCAAATAACTGCTCTTACTGCTGCCCCCTCCTCAGTCAGGGGCCTGGCCTCAGTCCCCACTGAAACCAGGCAGGGGGAGATGCCTGATGATGAAGCAGAAGCTACTGCTTCAGATAATTCAGCACCAGCACCAGCAGATACTCCAGTCCCCACAACAGCATATACAAATTGTATAGATAATGTTTTAATTGATTTAATTGATTTTATTGATGCTGATATGGACATTGATGAAACTGTTGATGATTTTATCCTCAATCCCACAGTTAATTTACAAGAAATGCTGGAAACTTTTGACACTGTATATATGCAGTATCTTCCAGACAACTTTACTAAGCCACAGTTGGTTATTGTTCCTTATACTCCTCCTATCAGTCAAGCAGTTGCTAAGCAACTATGTGACAGTTTTTGATATTCCAGTTTTGCACCACCTCTACATCATTCCATCCTCTCAGAAGCTATCTCAGCACCAATCTTTGTGATGGATGACTCCCCTATACCAGATCTAGATGAGT
Organism: Platanthera guangdongensis; assembly: GCA_039583875.1. Lineage (NCBI taxonomy): Eukaryota > Viridiplantae > Streptophyta > Magnoliopsida > Asparagales > Orchidaceae > Platanthera > Platanthera guangdongensis. The sequence goes on from JBBWWR010000108.1 coordinate 100,532, forward strand.
TGAACTTGGCTGACATTGAAGAAGAAAATAAGGCAGCAGCTGAAAGCTCTGTCTCAGTTACTGCTGATTCTTGTATAGTCCCTTCTTCAACTCCTGCTGAAACTCCAGCCTCTGAAACTTCTGCTCCTGCTACAGAACAGACTGCTACTTATGATAAGGCCTTGAAAGTATTGGATACTCTATATGATAACCCTCAGGGTTCTGCCAGTGATTCTGATGATGATGATTATGAAGAAGATTCAGATGAAGAAGCTGCCAAGAAAAAAGAAGAATAGGTTCAAAGAAAAGGAAAGCCCTTCCTCCTGCTTGCTGCTAGACAAGCTCAAAGAATGACACCCCATTCTATATACTTCAAAATATACTCCGTATAAAGGAATGCCAGCATGGATATGGTTGTCTAAAAATCATCAAAATGAGAGAAAAAGAAGTAGAAAATATTCTCCTCCACCAGTTCAGAGATACAGAAAAGATCCACCTCCTCCACCACCTCCTCCACCTCCTCCAGCAGCTGATGCTACTGGATCTAGCTCTCAGAGATCTGCGCCTATGCAAACGTATCAGAGACATCAAGGGAGATCTTGTGGAAGCAGTCAGCAAGGGCATCATTCTTCAAGAAATCAACAACAGCAACATCAACAACATCAACAGCATCAGCAATAACAGCCAACTCTCTCTGTAGAACAGAAAGCTGATATTCCCAACAGGCCAGATTCACCTCCTGTTCCTTTTGAGGATCCTGAGACATCAAACACTACTAGAATGGCTAGATTTCTGGAAATTGTTGGTCTGTCCTTGATAAAAAAAGCAAAAGCTGAAGGGAAAGATATATCAGGATATTCCACCATGTCCAAATATAGGAAGGAAGAACTTAAAAGATTTGATAAAGCAAATAAACTGTTCAATGTTGATGATTACATGAAGCTACATCCTGAAGAAGTTCTCCCCGGAACTACATCACTGAAGATTATTGGGGCAGCTGATATGACAATGACACAGGGACAGGCTTTGGATCCAAAGAGAGAAATTATCTTTACCAAGCCAGGAGAAAAGCCTAAAGAGGACAAGACCATGGAGAAGAAGCCGAAGAAGTAATCCTTACTTTGTTTTAATTCCTCTGCATTTACTTTCAAACTGTGTTAACTGTTTAAACAAAGCTTATGTACATATATATCTGCTGCATGTGTTAGTAATTCTCTGCCAGATATATCTTTTTCTTGCTATGTTTATCTTTATGTTTATGTTTTGAGTCTATTAGTGACCTCACCCAAATATGGGGAGATTGTTGGATCCCTAGTTGATTTGGGCTAGGTTCACTAACTTAGGATGTGACCCAACATGTATAGCTAGGGTCAAATTTGTCTCCTAGAGTCTAGGCCAAGTCCTTAGAGTCAACCTTAGATGGACCAGCTATCAATAAGACCATCAGAGACTCAAGACTTAGAAGATTTCAAGACCAAGTAAACTGAGTTTGACGTTCGTCGAACTCAGGTCGACGAAAGTCGTTCTCAGCTCGACGATTTTGAGATATTTCTCTGAGCTGAGCTCGACGATCTTCATTCTCTGGTCGATGAAAACTGGGATACTTCAACAAACTGAAGACAGGATAACTACAGATTTTTCTAAGTCCAACTTCAGACTTTGGTAGACGAACAAGATTCTGAGCTCGACGAACCTAGATCTCAAGTTCACAACTTCTCAGGTCGACGAAGTCAACTTCTCAGGTCGACAAACTCAGTACTCAACTCGACGAATTCTGGAACCAGAAGATTTATGTCGACACTTAGGGCATTTTTCGACACCAGCTATTTCGACACTAGAAGATTTGTGTCGACACCTAGACAAATCAGTCAACACCCACTTATGTCGATACTAGAAAATCTATGTCGACACCAGAAGTTTCATGTCAACACACAGAATATCAGTCAACACAAAATATTTGACTAAGTCCAAAATTGTTGCTGAACTCCAGTCGACGAATGCAATTGTCAGCTCGAAGGACTTCAGACAGAAAAGTCAAAGGTTCTGAAGCATGAAAGTTTTGTTATCAGCTCGTTGAACTTGGAACTCAGCTCGACGAACAGAAGTTGTCTGGTCAACGAATACAAACCTCAGTTCGACGAAACTAGTAACTCAGCTCGACGAATTCTGTTATTCGTTCGACGATTCCAGACTTAGCCATTTCCGGCATTAATCCTCACTCAAATGCAATAATTCCTGACAGATTAATGACTCAAACATTCTCTGAATGTAGCCGTTAGAGGAAGCATTAATTACAGTCTTCTTCAGGAATATTACTTGCTGATTTTCTACGGGACAGTTGAGGAAATGATTAAATGCCGATTATTCTCAAGGCGTCAGCATTTATTACAGAGGATTCAAATTTTTGAAAAGAGATTGAATAAAACAAGATCAAGAATCAAGAAGTAATAACACACCAGAACAAGAAACTACTCAGTTAGAAAAATACACATACACATATAGACTGACTGCATGATTTCATACAACACCAGAAAAGCTTCACACAAAACTCATACTGAAGCCTATAGTGATAGGCAGTGATATTCATTCAGAAGAAGAAGAACAATAATACTATATCAAGAGTCTTCTTCTTCAACATTCTCTCCAGGACTTCCAAGGAAAACAAATATCAAAACAGTCAAGAAGATCCTGCATCACTGCTTGTCAAGAACTCTGATTGAAGACCTATCACCCTGCAGCAAAACTCCAGATCTTCCTTGAACCATTCTACATCTCAGGGGGAGCTTTTGCTAACATCATTCCACATAAGTCTTCTCTCTGATTGTTGACAGAGAAGACAAAATCACTCGCTCACCCCCTCTTGTACAAAGGGTTGTCATCTCCCTTCAAAAGTGATTCCTGGTTGCAAGTCTCCTTACCAAAAAACTTGAGTTAGTTTTTGGGGACCTGATCAAAACTCATTGGTGTCAGGCACCTGATCAAAAACCTGAGTGGATTCCTACCAAGGGTGGTAGAAGAGTGGATGTACCCAGGTTGGGGAACCACTATAAACTTCTTATGTCGTCTGGTTGCTTACCTTTGTCTTTTTGTTCTTGTTGTGTGGCAGTGATTATGATTATTACTTTGTGGTTTTCAGTTTCTTAATTGCTGAACATTTTCAGTTCACAGCAAAAGTAGTAACAACACTTTTTATTTTGGGACCTAAGAAATTTTAAATATACTCTATTCACCCCTCCCCCCCCCCTCTAGAGTATTGTAGATCTAACCATACTTTCACGTCCAATACGAGGACCCACCACTGTTATGCACATGCAACCATGATAGTTGTATCTAATTATAGTACGAGCCTCAGCTCTTTAGACTACCAAACCTACTAGTTCACCATATTCCCGAGCCCACGCTCCCTGGACTAATCAAGTCACCTTTTTTCCAGTTCCCGAGCATCCAGCTCCCAAACTTCCAAATCAATACCGAGTCCATTTAACTCTACAGTAAGCCCTTAGGCACGTGCCTACGCTATCCTTTCACTACCAATTCATCTCCTACGTGTACAAGTGTGAGTGTAAGATGAAACTATTATAGGGTTACGCTTGCCAAAATTATTCCTAGGTTTACGTTAGCCTAGGACTGCCCAAGGTATTCCCGTGAAGGGCTCTCAAAGGCACTAGGAATATGTGGGATTACGCCCAAAGCTCCCTTTCGCAAGGCACTTAATATTATTGATTTCTACCCTTGATCAGATCTCTCATTTATTTACCCAAACTAGCAACCTACTAAGGATTCAACTCTTCAAATTCATTACTCACTCTAGTTCAGTTTCCGCAGTTACTATATGCAGACCACCCTATACTATATGAGATGTATAAAGGAGGTACTCCGGATTGTCTTCCAAATCTCCTATAAAATTTACCAGAGGTATATCATAACAAGTTTAGTCTAAAATCAGAGAATCATAATTTTTCTAATTAATTTGATATTTATTGAATTTTCCCAAATGTTTGGCCATGGGCATTTTTGAACATGAACTATATGATCTACTCAAGTAATGACCACCCAAAAGTTTTGATCACCAAATAACAGAGATATATTACTGGATACTAATTTCCATAATTTTTCAGAAAATATCTGACCTCTAATTAATTTATCCAAAACAATTCCCTTAATCGTATGTAAAGAAGGAAGTACCAAAATCATTCATAAAAAATTTAAATAAAAATTACATAATCTTAATATGGTATAGAAAGGGTCATTGTGCAAAAATTATAATTTTTCAGGCTTTCTAGACACCAAAATAAATTTAATTATTGTTTCATGGGAAACACTACTTAATGAAGCAACCCTTAGAAATAGTCTTCCAAAAATCCCATAAAAATTCACAGAGCTTTAAAACATAATAATGAGTCCTTAGGCTAAAGTTCATCAATTGCCAACAAGTAGTTACTTCATAATAAATTTCTAAGTAAATAATACAAATTACTAAATTGTTAATGAAGTATCCAAAATAATAATCCTAAATTCATAACAAAATCTCCAGAGCTTGTACTAACTTTAAGCACTACTCTACCCAAATCGCATCACTATTCAGTGAGGTTTGGTGATATTTTCTATCACTACAAGGTTTGTGACCTAAACTAGGGTTAGGGTTTTGAGGATCTATTCACCTTAGAATCTATTTTAGATTTCTTCCATAGGATTCTACCTATCCTAGAATTCTCTCTCCCAAGTTTCAAATCATTTCAAGGTCAACTAACCCCTTGCCCTTCACAACCCTCAAAAGCCCTCCCTTAGGGTTTGAGTTTGGATCCAAGGGTAAAACAATCCTAAACCACTCCATATTCCCTAAGAGGGTGATAATTGTACTACCAAGTCAGTGGTCAAAATCACAGCCTCTGTTGAGGTGATTTGACCACTCAAACATCAAAAATAGCTCTTTGACCTAATAACCCTATAAGGAGTATACCTAGGGTTGGATCAATACCTAACCAAAATATCCCAAGGAGATGAATTTTTAACAGAGCTCTAGCATGC